>JACEFZ010025281.1:0-76945 GCA_014155875.1 Cepaea nemoralis
TGGAACATTACCTTTGACATTTGTGTTTAAAGAACATATAGTTTTCTATATGAAATTATGAAGTGGACAGGAATGAAGGAACATACTATTGCATTTGTTTAAAGAATAATCTGCTCAACCCATATCAACTCATATCAACCCATATGTGCAAAAATGGGACTTCTACCTAGAAATTTACGAAGGAGGCCGTTCAACCTTATTTTTTTTACTATCAGTGGCCGCATTGATCTTAGGCAGCGCATATTATTTTGGTATATTAAAAGTTTCATCTAATTTAACACACTATTCAGTGAGGTATATTCAATATCTTAAGTACCAACAATTAGAACCATATCGGAAAGGTCCAGGAGAGCAGGGAGATCCATTGACCTTAGAAGCAGAAGATGAAAAAATTATAGATGACCTGATTAAGGACAGAGGCATTCAACAGGATAGCTAGCGATAAAATAATCACTAGAAAGATCTGTGAAAGATGTTCGTGATAAAAGGTGAGTTTGATACTTTCTTTTGTAAGTTTTCAATATTTCTTTTCTAATGTATTAACTATTCAAGTTGGTAATGAAATAATGATTGTGATAATAGATAATGATACTAATTATTGTTTAAACATGTTAAATTTTAACTAGTGACAGAGTTTTAACAATCATAGAAAATATATTGTATTCAACAAACAACAAATGAATATTTCAATCGCTGAAGCTTCTGCCGTTAAGTGTTTAAAACCCCCTGTTGTGAAGATTGAATGACTTAATAGTGAATCTGTGATTAAGGGGATACCAAATGCTCCACATTTGAATAGTATCAGTGATTATGTGTGTATTATGTATCTAATTCAGGAAAGCATTGCTCTATTTCTCTCCATATGATATTTAACCACACAGTATGCACCTGGCAAGATGCCGTGAAATATGCCAGGCATCACATTATGCAACTACTTGTTTATGGCATCTTGTTTACAATTATAGAAAAATCTACATCCAGCTTACTTAACTCATTCAGTATGAAACAACTTACTATTCGTTCATTAGTTACTCCATTGTCACATTCATTTCTGAGCTAAGTAGTTATTACTTTGTGGTAATCAATATCAAGGTAAAGAGGTGCTGAAATAATAACTTTTTGCTACAGAAGTAGATTCTATAACAAATGTAGTTGTAACTTTATAGTAATAATTGTCTGGGTAAGAAGGTTTTCTCAAATAATAACTCTCTGGTAAAGAGGTACTTTTGTAACAAAAGTCTTGTACCGATTGAGTTAATTTAATAACTAGGACATTTTCTTCTATCCTTTATTCCTTTGTGGCCAACCTCAAGTTAAGCCATCCTATCTTTTACTGTCTCCTGTAGCCCAGACCATGTTCTTCCCATATTATTTATCTCTTTTTAATACAATTTATCTGACAAAAATAAATATACATCTTAAAGACAAATACATTTCCTATTTGTGTGTGAAGGTTTGTTGTATACTTACTTGACAAAAGTAAGTATACATGATAGAAACAAGGTGAAGGATGCGAATGGGAAAGAATTAACTTAATACTATTAGAAGAAAGAGTTATCTGGACTACCAGAAAAGAACAAGAGTCTGACCAACGATGATTGTCATTCTCCATGTGTTTTTAGACCTCCAACTATTTCATTCACCTGGTGGGTTCCTGCAAGGGAGTGTCTAGTTACACTATCCTACGATTTTCTTAATGTATGTTCTGTCCAGCTCCAGTGTCTTTTCCTCACTTCTTGATTCACTGGAACTATGAAATAGGGTAATATGTCAGTAAGCAAGAGGATCTGTTGGTGTCAAGAGCACCAGTGGTTGAAACACTCACAAAGGACAAGGCAGACATTCTGAGGACTATCTATGAATGATGGCTAGATCAAGACACAATAACAAATAAAACAGCATATTTAAGGATGCTGGGGTTTGGATTCATGTATGGTTCCAGCAAGGCAGGTCATATGATGGGACGATCTAATGTGTTTATAATCAATGCATTACTGAAATAATCAGCATCTACACAACTGTGGCAAAGGGCTTACAAACACAATTAGTAATCCCACATACCATGGTGGGAACACAGCTGTGGGTGATTTGGAAGCAGACTGCCTTGTGCTGGTTTTTTATTAATGGTATGAGTGCCAGTCATTCAGAAAACAATGGCAAACTACTGAACATAAACTTGCCAAGAGAGCACAAACAGCCCAACAATGCTGGGGTTGACTGTGACATCCTGTATAGGGTATGCAACTAACTAACACAGTACAATGTTAGCTGAGGGAGAAGGACCATCTTTGGGTTTGCCCGGAAAGTTCTTAGAAACCATGAAACAAGTACTATGTTACATTACATTGGCACCTTTCCGTCTTGACAGACGATAGTTTGGTACATTGTGCTTCAAAAAGGCTTAATAACTACGACTCATGGCGGTGGCGAGTGTGGCTGATAAGGCCAATTCGTGCTGCAAATGTTTGTCCACAGTGGATGCATGTGAAAACATGGTCATTTCCACCATCATGCACCATCTTACGTCTCTCACGCTCTGTGTGTGCTTTATCTGCAATCATTTTCTCCTTTGTCTTTATTCCATTTCTGATAGTTGCCCTCCATGCAACACGTTCAGCGGCGACTTGCTCCCAATGTGCATTATCAATGCCTGTATCAATCATGTCCCGCTTACACACATCTTTGTATCGTAGTAGAGGCCGACCCTGAGATCTCCTACCCATCTGTAATTCACCAAAAAAGATGTCCTTTGGTATTCTACCATCATCCATCCTCCTAACATGTCCTATCCATCTAAGTCTACGAAGACTGAGCATGGAACACACCGTCACACAACCTGATCTTTCCAATACTTCAGTATTTGTGATTTTGTCTTGCCACTTAATACCAAGTATTCTTCGCAGACACCGCATATGAAAGCTGTTTAAACGTTTCTCTTGGTGTGAGTAAGTTGTCCAGGTTTCACTGCCATAAAGAAGAGTACTAAGGACACAGGCTTGGTAGACGAGGACTTTTGTTTTGGCAGTAAGCTTCCTGTTCTCCCAGACTCTTTTTGCTAACATGTTCATTGTTGTTGCTGCCTTACCAATCCTGATGTTGATTTCCTGATCTAGGGATAATTTGCTATTTACCTCTGATCCTAGATATGTAAAATGGTCTACTATCTCCAGTTCGGCGTCGTCAATAAAGATTGATGGTACCCCATGTGCACCTTGTGACATAATCTGTGTCTTCTTTTTGTTAATTGTTAAACCAAATTCAGAACAAGCATTGGAGAATGCAGATAGTAGATGTTGTAATTCTTCCTCAGATGGGTCGTAATTGCAGCATCATCCGCAAAAAGCAACTCTCTGATTAGTACCCTCCTAATTTTGGTCTTGGCCTTCAATCTCTGAGCATTATAGAGGCCGCCATCTGAGCGTGAGTGAATGTATATACCGGCATCCTGATCACGAAAGGTATATTTCAGTAGAAGTGAAAAGTATATTCCAAAGAGGGTAGGGCTAGTACACAACCTTGCTTAACTCCACTCTTGATTTCAAACTCTTCTGAAGTTGCACCATCAAACTTGATTATACCCTTCATGCCTGTGTGGAACGATTCCACAATGGACAGAAGAGTTGGTGGGCAGCCAATCTTCTTTAGTGCTTTGAACACCCTCACGACTGACCAAATCAAATGCCTTTGTGAGGTCGATGAAGGCAATAAACAGTGGTTGATTTTGTTCCCGACATTTTTCTTGCATTTGTCGCAATGAGAATATCATATCAGTGGTAGACCGGTTCTGTCGACACTGTGAATCGGCCACACTGTGATTCGGGGTAGACTTGATCTCCCAGGACTTGAATTCTGCACAGAACAATTCTGGCAAATACTTTCCCAACAATACACAGAAGTGAGATACCCCTATAGTTGTTACAGTCGCTTCGATTGCCCTTGTTCTTGTACAGCGTTATGATGCTTGAATCTTTGAAATACTGTGGGACTTGTCCTTCTCGCCAGCATAGCTCTATTAGCTAGTATTAGAGTGAGTGTGTCTTGCCCACTCCTGATTACCTCTATTGGAATCCCATCCTTACCTGGAGCCTTGCCAGATGCAACTTCATTTATAGCACACTTAACTTCTGTTATGGTGGGAAGTGTGCCCAGGTGGTGAAGAGTTGGCAGGGCCTCTATGGCGTTGAGGGCATCATCCGCTAGCTTGGTCTCACTTGAGTAAAGCTCTAAATAGTGCTCTACCCATCTATCCATCTGCTGTTCCTTATTAGTGATGATTTCTCCAGTCAAGGTTTTCAATGGTGCACTTCTTTTGATCATTGGATCACAGGCTTTCTTTATCCCTTCATACATGCTTCTGATGTTTCCCTTATCACTTGCGATTTGAATGGACTCACATAACTTGATCCAATAGTCATTCGCACACTGCCTGGCAGCCTTTTGCACATTCTTCCTAGTCTGCTTCAGCTCGCTCAGTGTGTTATGCATTGTTCTTTCCTTGTTTCTTAAGAGAGCTATCTTCTTTTTATCAATCAAGGGCTGCAGTATCTAGCTGTTAGTACTATGTTAACGTTCTGAATTATTTCATTATATAAGGGTCGTTCATTTGAAACCCGTTCCAATGGTTTTATTACAAAAGCATGAAAGAAACATTAACAGGTGTGGTAGAATTAAACAAAGCATTCATTTTGAATGAATTATGTACCATGGGTTGCTCAGAAGAAGTCGCCGTAGGCATTCAGTCAAGCATCCCATTGCTTAGGTAGGCGGCGAATGCTGTCAGCAAAAAAGGAATGTGGTTGCTCACTGAACCAAGTGTTTACTGCGTTCATTACGTCTGCATCTGTGTGAAATCATTGCTCCTTGAGAGCTTTTTTTTAGTGGTCCGAACAAATGAAAATCACATGGTGACAAATCAGGACTATAGGCTGGATGTTGCAGAATTTCCCACTTCTTCAAAGCTAATGCTTTCTGCACAATCTTTGCAACATGCGGACGAGCATTATCGGGCAACAAAATCACACTGTGACAAAGCATGCTGGGTCGTTTATTCTTGATGGCTTTTTGCAGCTTGTCTAGTGTTTGCAAGTAGTGGGTAGAGTTGATGTTGACACCAGGTTCTTTAAAGTTGACCAACAATAGCCCTTCATAGTAAAACAAATGCGCTCAGCATAACCTTACCAGCGGAAACCTGTAACTTGAATTTTTTTTTCTCTTGGTGATCCAGCATGCTTCCATTGCATGCTCTCTCTTTTGCTGCTCGGCTCAAAGTGGTGACACCATGATTCATCGCCTGCCACTGTGCGGAAGAGAAATGCAGCAGGTGGTTCAAACACCATCCCATGTGTTCCTCTCTTTGGTGGTCAGTCAACATCTGTGTACCCACTATGAACACACCTTCCGATATTGCAGTTTCTTATGAACGACCTTTTGAATTGTCCCAATTGACACATAAAATTCTTTCGCTAGCGAACGTATGCTTCGACAAAGGTTCATCTGTACTGCTGCATCAATTTTGGCGATGGTTTTTTCTGATGCAACAATATGCGCTTGACCCGGCTGTCGAAGATCTGTCATGAACTGCCGTCCTTTCTGAAACATTCATGCCCAGTCTGTCACTGTTGTCCTCAGCACACATTTGTTACCGTACGCTGCCTGCATTCTTTGATGAAGGTCCATTGGTCGACATCTTTCAAATGAAAGAAACTGAATCACTGCTCTTTGAGCTTCTTTGGACAGATTTTGGATCAGCCCGGCCATTTTCTCAATGGTCAGAAACAGAACCTATGCATCATGTGACGATAAGCACTTCCTCTTTTATTCAATTGTCAGTTCTTATCACATGACTATGACATGATCATGTTCAACGTACGCAATTATGCGCGGTGCGGCATGAATGGATTTCAAATGAATTCTCCTAATATATCAGTTGTAGTCATGGCAAGTTTATTGATTTTTGTGCACACTGAAAGGAAAATAAGTAACCTAGATGCCATTATCATCCTGTATATTTATCTAATTCATACTGAGCTTTACGAAGGGACCTTGTCATTATCAATTTCAGATGCAAAAACATCACATATCCTAAAGTGCTCCCAAAGGCAAGTGTTGTGATTATTTTCCATAATGAAGCTTGGTCCACTCTACTTCGTACGGCACACAGTGTGGTTAACAGATCCCCACCTGACTATCTGCATGAAGTCGTGTTACTCGATGATTTCTCTGACAAAGGTAATGCATTCTTTGGCTGGAATAGCTGTCTTTTTTGTGAGTGAGATTGTTTTGTTGGGTGATTTCTTTGACAAAATTCAATGTAGTCTCAGGCAAGAGGACATGTTGTTTTTGTTAATGAAATTGTATTGTTGTATGATTTATCTGATGAAAGTAAATCTACTTCTTAGATACAAATACATGTCTTTCCGTGAGTGAAATTGTGTTGTTTATTTTATCTGACAAAAGTAAATATACTTCTTATACACAAATTTTGTTTCTGTGAGTGAAATTGTGTTGTACAATTTATCTGACAAAAGTAAATATACTTTTGAGATACAAATACATTTCTTTTCTGTGAATGAAGTTGTGTTGTATAATTTATCTGACAAAAGTAAGTATACATTTTAGATACAAGGTGGAGGATATGAACGGGAGGGAATGAATTTACATACTATAAGAAAAAGAGAGTTATCTGGACTACCAGAAAAGAACAAAGTCTGACCAATGATGATTGCCATTCTCTTGGCAGGCAGGTACAGGTAATTGTTTTGGGGCTTCAGACAGGGCATAGCAGACTGAACAAGCATATGTACAGCCTTGATTTGAGTGATTGGCCACTATACTCATGCAGGCAGCGTGATCAAATTTTGTTATTGGCAGTCTTTCAGATTTTTTTTTTCTGTCATGAGCCACGTGTCCTATGTCTATTGCTGTCGTGTGTAAACTATCTATCATATCTTGATTCTATCTACATTATGGTTTTCCTCTCGTCCGGTATACCTGTCTCCATCGTGATCTTTTTTGGATATTTGTGTCTTTTTCGGTGCCAAAAATATTTCATTTTCCTCAATTTTATTTGTCTTGATAAGCAGTCTTCTCGAGTATTAATTTTTTCATATAAAATTTTCTTAATTCATTTTATCATGTACCGATATTTTCATTAAACTACCTTATCTGAGTATTTTAACTCTGTCTGTTCCATAGTGTTTTTATTTTAACCATCTAATGCAAACTTATTACTTTAAACTAAACTTCTTTGAAGAGTTTAAATTAACAGCTACATGGGATAGAAAGAGTGAAATTTAATGTCATGCTAGCATATTTTAATCATATTTTCAACTTCCTAGACTTTCTTAAAGAGAAATTGGAGGCTTACATTGCAAAAACCTGGCCAGATGGCATCGTTAAGTTAGTTCGTACAAGTGAAAGGTCCGGACTGATCAGAGCCAGGATAGCCGGTGCAAAAGCTGCCAGTGGAGACATTCTCATCTTCTTGGACTCTCATTGTGAAGCCACCACAGGATGGTAAGTACTGTGTCTGCAGAACAATGCTATGAAGTATTTACAGATAGAAATTAAATATTTCTCGCTTTTGTAACTCTTAAAAAATGGGAGATCAGTATTTGGGGTTGCTATTTCCATGTGTTCATGATAAGAGACCAGTATCTGGAGTTAATATTTCTTTGCATTATCCCAATCAGAATGAAATAAAATATGTGGTACTTAACATTGATGCTCCAAATACAGACAGAGTTCTAACAGTGCATCTGAATCGAGAGGACCAGGAAATGATAATGATGTGAGTTTCTGTAAAAATAAGGAATCCAAGAGCCTCACAGCTTCAGTTTTTATATTTAGTTTCATTGTAAAGTAATGTATCACTTTTGTCTTTTAGGATTGAACCTTTGCTGAGTCGGATCAATGAAGATCGGCGGATTGTGGTGTGTCCAATTATTGATGCCATAGATGCTAAAACATTGGAATATTCTAGCAATGGCGGATATCAAATTGGTGGCTTTTCATGGAGCTTGCATTTTACCTGGCAGGATGAGTCGCCTAGACCAGTAGAAAGTTCACATTACACCGACCCAGTAATGTAAGACCTATGTTTTTTTATTTTGTAAGTCTTCTTCTTCCTTCTTTTGCCCTGTATCCCTCCTTGGGACATGGGCTCTCAACAAACTCTCCAAGCTGTCCTATCCTGAGCTATGTCATGCAGCATCACCCATGTCCTTCCATAATATACATTTCTGTCTGTAATTCTCTTCTTCTAACATTCCAGAGGTTACTTCTTGAAATTTTCTTAGGTGAAAGGAAATAAATCCACCATCTGGACACCAGGACTCATGGACTCATCTGGACACCTGGACTCATGGACTCATCTGGACACCTGGACTCATGGATTCATTTGGACACCTGGACTCATCTGGACTCATGGAATCATCTGGACACCTGGACTCATCTGGACACCTGGACTCATGGACTCATCTGGACTCTTGGACTCATCTGGACTATTGGACTCATGGACTCATCTGGACACCTGGACTTATCTGGACTCATGGACTCATCTGGACACCTGGACTCATCTGGACACCTGGGCTCATCTGGACTCTTGGACTCATCTGGACTCTTGGACTCCTAGACTCATTTGGACTCTTGGACTCATGGACTCATCTGGACTCTTGGACTCATCTGGACTCTTGGACTCATGGACTCATCTGGACACCTGGACTCATGGACTCATCTGGACTCTTGGACTCATCTGGACTCTTGGACTCATGGACTCGTCTGGACTCTTGGACTCGTGGACTCATCTGGACACCTGGGCTCATCTGGACTCTTGGACTCATGGACTCTTGGACTCTTGGACTCTTGGACTCATCTGGACTCTTGGACTCATGGACTCATCTGGACTCTTGGACTCATGGACTCATTAGGATACCTAGGCTCATCTGGGCTCTTGGACTCATGGACTCATCTGGACTCATGGACTCATCTGGACTCTTGGACTCATGGACTCTTGGACTCATTTGGACTCATGGACTCATCTGGACTCTTGGATTCATGGACTCATTAGGATACCTAGGCTCATCTGGGCTCTTGGACTCATGGACTCATCTGGACTCATGGACTCATCTGGACTCTTGGACTCATGGACTCATCTGGACTCTTGGACTCATGGACTCTTGGACTCATGGACTCATCTGGATACCTGGGCTCATCTGGGCTCTTGGACTCATGGACTCATCTGGACTCATGGACTCATCTGGACTCTTGGACTCATCTGGACTCTTGGACTCATGGACTCTTGGACTCATGGACTCATCTGGATACCTGGGCTCATCTGGACTCTTGGACTCATGGACTCATCTGGACTCTTGGACTCATGGACTCTTGGACTCATGGACTCATCTGGATACCTGGGCTCATCTGGGCTCTTGGACTCATGGACTCATCTGGACTTTTGGACTCATGGACTCACCTGGATACCTGGGCTCATCTGGACTCATGGACTCATCTGGACTCTTGGACTCATGGACTCATCTGGACACCTGGACTCATGGACTCATCTGGATACCTGGACTCATTTGGACTCATGGACAAATCTGGACTCATAGACTCATCAGGATACCTGGGCTCATCTGGACTCACGGACTCATCTGGGCTCTTAGACTTATCTGGACTCATGGACTCATCTAGACTCTTGGATTCATGGATTCATCTGGATACCTGGGCTCATCTGGACTCTTGGACTCATGGACTCATCTGGACTCTTAGACTCATGGACTCATCTGGACTCTTGGACTCATGGACTCATCTGGACTCTTGGACTCATGGACTCATCTGGACACCTGGACTCATGGACAAATCTGGATACCTGGGCTCATCTGGACTCTTGGACTCATCTGGACTCATGGACTCATCTGGACTCTTGGACTCATCTGGACTCATGGACTCATCTGGACTCATGGACTCATGGACTCATCTGGACTCTTCTGGACTCTTGGACTCATCTGGACTCTTGGACTCATGGACTCATCTGGACTCAATGCTTTCTCTGCATCGCATCATTCTCTTCTTGAAGAGCCAAATGTTCTCTTGGTTGGCTTGGTTATTCTTTTTTTCCTTATCTTTAGACTTTTTCATGATTGGTTGGATTTTGCAGCTTGGGTTTTTGTACGGAATGGAGAAACCAGCCCCAAGCCCAACCCTACTTTGCTGGTATGTTGAAGTAGAGTGAAGTAAATGCAGCGGCATTCTAAAACAGAAATAAATGAAATCAGCATGCACAGTTGTATGTTTCCCACAAATCTAAAGGCATGATAGTGATTAGAAGCCGTGATAGCATAGTAGTTTACACACTGGCTTACCTACAAAGTGATCAAAAGCTCAGTCTCCAGTCATCATCATAATCATCCATTGGCATGTCCTTGCAGAACTCCCCCCCCCCCCCATAGCATCTTTCACAATTTCTCTCTAACAAGCCAATGTCAAAACGATGTTTTTGTCATTTATAAATTATCTATCGCATCCTGAATCCATTCACTTTCTGGTCTTTTTCTTCTCTGCTTTCTTGGCACATCTTCCTCCATTATTATCTTGTTATCTTTTCCAGACATTCATGTCTTTGTACATGTGCTTTTCAGCTGGTTTGTTAGATACCTGAGTTAAAAGCCTGCATCTGTGTTTTCGAATACACTATAGGAGTCTTCGTCAGGAATACATGATAGGAGTCTTCGTGGCGAAGTGGTCAAGCCGTTTAACTCGGACTCCAAAGGTTGTGGGTTCGATTCCAGGCCGCGTCCTTTGGTTCACGAGTTAAATTTTTCACTAGAGCTACGGAGTTCGTGCTTTGTGCGACGCTTTCCGCGCTGCGGAAAGAGACCGAGCCATATGGGATAAAACCCGGTGCAATGAAGTTGACCTTGTCGACTTTTAAGTGACTTTAAGCGAATATACTATGAGGGATTACAAATTGCATTCGCCATTGGAACTGAAAGTACAGTGATTCAAAGATGCTGAAGACATCGCTTCCAATGTAACAGTGTAACTGAGAAAGTTCGCAAAAAATGGATACCAAGACTGTCCCTGAAAGCTGCTAGAAAGTTTGGAAAAGTGCGTATTTATAGAAGGGAACTAATTTGAAGTGAATATATTTTAATATACCCTTCATTTCAGTAGGTGTAGTAAATATTGTAATTGTGCATGATAAATTGTCACAATAAATTCAGATTATCTTATATTTATTCAGTTAAAGAGATGATTGATGATAGAAGTGACAAAGCAGTAAAGCTGAAGTAGACGATAGCTGTATAATCTGCAGCAATTAGTAACTTTAAACATCTTTCTTACAAGACAGGTGGAGCAAATGATTATCAGTGTACTTTTTATAGAACAAAGAAACAATAATATATTAATTTAATTGTGTTAACAGCTTTGCATGTACGATTCATTGATTTTTCTCTAATATATAGTGAGAAATATTCATTCCCATAATCCATTGTATGGCTAAGTGGGATCATTTAAAGGTTTTCCTGAATAGTTTAGATGGTTGAGAATGTTACTTAACCCTGTTTATTGAGAAAGGAGTCTGTTTACTTTGCATCTATTCTATGTCACAATACATGTTTTACTAGCAGCTGCTAGGAATATGTGCCTCTCATTAGGATATTGATTGTTAGCTCTGTTTGTATTTAGGATGTCAGCTGTATAATATACTGCCTTCCTTTCACAGTCAATATAAAAGCACACAGTTCTATTGTTATCTGTAGGCCAATGCAGAGATATGAATCAATAACTGCATTTTTTTTTTCATTTTTCATGAATGTGTGTATAGGCAACATGTTTGTTTATCTCTTCACATGTTTTTATGTTTGTTGAAGACACTATTATTTGTGGGGAGTGGGGGGTGGGTGGGTAGATGGCAATAGAGATAGAGTTGAAGCATTGGTTTTACCATTTTTAATATTTCTTTTTGATCTTTTGGCTAATAAAAATTAATAAATAATATTTATGACTTCATCTGTATGTAATACAGTAGACATATATATATCATATATATATATATATATATATATATATATATATATATATATATATATATATATATATATATATATATATATATATATATATATATATACATATAATATATATATATAAGTAGATGGCAAAATAGACAGCGTTGAAGCATTGGTTTTACCATATTTAATATTTCGTTTTGATCTTTTGGCCTGTAAACATTAATAAATAATATTAATAACATCATCTGTATGTAATACAGCAGACATATATGTATCGACTGTCTGATTTGTTCTACTTAATTAAATAAAACACGTATTAGGCAAGTTTGCATTATCTTATAAGCTATCATTTCTTTGTTCAACAAGAATATCATGAGATATATAAGAGACACGAATGGAGACGGCTTGTATCTGCAGCAAAGAAACTCAATGGCTTGGAATGCTGAAGAAGAAGAAGAAATAAGAGATAAATTAGGTGTGCAAGTTGTGGAGCAAAATATAAATGATCTATCTTATTTTGATGACATATTATAGGGCTTAGAGCAAAAATTAATATATATATAAATGAATTGCAAGAATTGTTAGATATCGTAACCACTCAAAGGAAAAGACAAGGCTAAGACTAAACAAACAAAAACAATTTATGATCATGACCAAGAAAATAAGCCAATAAGAGTTTACAGTTGAGTTGTATTGAGTCACAGAACTCAGGACCTTTCCATACATGCTCCGTCCTCATCTTCAACAGCCAGTGGAGAGTGCCAATATTAATGGTTATATTAATGACAATGCCTTTTCTGAGAGTTCTGAGTGTCATCCAGGCCCTCATGTCACTCCCTGCAGCACCAGTCTCTCCAGGCCATGATGCTTGATCTGTTCTTCCACACTATATACTTGATCCCAAAGAGCAATGAGAGTGTACAGTCACAGCATATGGGATCACATTGAAAACTGCAGCACCAGTCTCTCCAGGCCATGATGCTTGATCTGTTCTTCCACACTATATACTTGATCCCAAAGAGCAATGAGAGTGTACAGTCACAGCATATGGGATCACATTGAAAACTGCAGCACCAGTCTCTCCAGGCCATGATGCTTGATCTGTTCTTCCACACTATATACTTGATCCCAAAGAGCAATGAGAGTGTACAGTCACAGCATATGGGATCACATTGAAAACTGCAGCACCAGTCTCTCCAGGCCATGATGCTTGATCTGTTCTTCCACACTATATACTTGATCCCAAAGAGCAATGAGAGTGTACAGTCACAGCATATGGGATCACATTGAAAACTGCAGCACCAGTCTCTCCAGGCCATGATGCTTGATCTGTTCTTCCACACTATATACTTGATCCCAAAGAGCAATGAGAGTGTACAGTCACAGCATATGGGATCACATTGAAAACTGCAGCACCAGTCTCTCCAGGCCATGATGCTTGATCTGTTCTTCCACACTATATACTTGATCCCAAAGAGCAATGAGAGTGTACAGTCACAGCATATGGGATCACATTGAAAACTGCAGCACCAGTCTCTCCAGGCCATGATGCTTGATCTGTTCTTCCACACTATATACTTGATCCCAAAGAGCAATGAGAGTGTACAGTCACAGCATATGGGATCACATTGAAAACTGCAGCACCAGTCTCTCCAGGCCATGATGCTTGATCTGTTCTTCCACACTATATACTTGATCCCAAAGAGCAATGAGAGTGTACAGTCACAGCATATGGGATCACATTGAAAACTGCAGCACCAGTCTCTCCAGGCCATGATGCTTGATCTGTTCTTCCACACTATATACTTGATCCCAAAGAGCAATGAGAGTGTACAGTCACAGCATATGGGATCACATTGAAAACTGCAGCACCAGTCTCTCCAGGCCATGATGCTTGATCTGTTCTTCCACACTATATACTTGATCCCAAAGAGCAATGAGAGTGTACAGTCACAGCATATGGGATCACATTGAAAACTGCAGCACCAGTCTCTCCAGGCCATGATGCTTGATCTGTTCTTCCACACTATATACTTGATCCCAAAGAGCAATGAGAGTGTACAGTCACAGCATATGGGATCACATTGAAAACTGCAGCACCAGTCTCTCCAGGCCATGATGCTTGATCTGTTCTTCCACACTATATACTTGATCCCAAAGAGCAATGAGAGTGTACAGTCACAGCATATGGGATCACATTGAAAACTGCAGCACCAGTCTCTCCAGGCCATGATGCTTGATCTGTTCTTCCACACTATATACTTGATCCCAAAGAGCAATGAGAGTGTACAGTCACAGCATATGGGATCACATTGAAAACTGCAGCACCAGTCTCTCCAGGCCATGATGCTTGATCTGTTCTTCCACACTATATACTTGATCCCAAAGAGCAATGAGAGTGTACAGTCACAGCATATGGGATCACATTGAAAACTGCAGCACCAGTCTCTCCAGGCCATGATGCTTGATCTGTTCTTCCACACTATATACTTGATCCCAAAGAGCAATGAGAGTGTACAGTCACAGCATATGGGATCACATTGAAACAAGTAGAGAGGTTCAGCAATTTAGTGTCTGTGATAACAAATGGGAAGAAGGGAGGGAGTGGAAGTTGTGAAGATATTTACCATATTTCCAATATTTACTACACCTATACACCGACTGAACTCTAGACAAGATAATTGTATATACCAAGTGTTTGTACAGTCTCGCTACACTTTGTATGTAGAACAAATTTGAAAAATGAAGTACATGGCGTCATAAAAAAATGTGCTGCACAGTCCATTGTGAAGGAATATGCAGCGAATGGTTGCCGTCTGCTAGAGTAATTCTTTGCACTCCAAACAGAATGGTGTTATCAACGGAAGAAAGAATTTTTGGGTTGAACGAGTGTTTCGAAATGGTGGTTGATACACATGGACACTTTGCAGAAGGTATTTGACAATATGAAGAGACATGTACAGTCATGTCTTGAAGCCCATGGTGGACATTTCCAACACCTGTTATAATAAATACTTCATTGGTACTTTCCAGCTTCCCCAAAACAGTGTTATAGCAGTGACTATTGTAATTAATTTAATGAATTTTTTAGCACATTATTTGATGATGTCATGTACTTCATTTTTCAAATTTGTTCTACAAACTAAGTGTAGTGAGACTTTACAGACACCATGTATATCAAAGCAAGAGTCAGCAGTTACAGTTATAAGTCTTTGTCAAATGGCATATACAGGGACACCTCTGATGGTGGGAAACATCTACAGGTGTCACTGAACAGTTATATTATTTGCTTACAACTGAGTCAGTTAACCTGCATAACTTGACACAGCTCATCTTACAATCACAATACTGGTAAATGTACACTAATAAATCCTCACATGCATATACTTAAATGCCCAGATGAACTATCACTAGCTAAGTGTCACCTGCTCTTCAACCAAAATGTTGTTTGTAATAAATTATAAACATTAACACCCACACACTCATACTGCAGAACAAGACAGCATTGAATTGGAAGAATCTATTGCACAAATTTCATCTGTTTATCTGTTAGTATTGAAGTGTATTTTTCATATTGATTATTTTGTTTGATGTGATATATATATCATTGTTTGTTTTCAAGATCTCCTACAATGGCTGGAGGATTATTTGCTGTGGATCGCAAATTCTTTTTTGAAATAGGAGCTTATGATCCTGGCATGGATGTGTGGGGCGGGGAGAACCTTGAGCTGTCATTCAGAGTAAGGATGTATGTGTATGTGTTTGAATGTATGAAAGATGCAAGCAGTCATAAACATAAGTTTAAAAAGTTAGTTGCATATCCTTTACAGGATGTTACATTTAACCCCAGTATATTTGGGCTGTTTGTGATTTCTTGGCAAGTTTACGTTCAGTAGATTGCCATTGCTTTCTGAATGACTGGCACTCATACCTTTGTATGAAGACCAGCGCGAAGTAATCTGCTGCCAAATCACCCGCATCTGTGTTTAGATCGTGGTATGTGGGGTTACGAATTGCATCTATAACCCTTTCACCACAGAGAAGGATATTAAAACAAGTGAAACAGATTGCCATGATCAGTAACTCTGTTGGCATTTCAGTTGACATAGTGAACAATTGAAATATATGTCAGTAAGTTACTCTTGTTTATTATGATCTGCTGAGTCTCTGGTTTCACAATCCTGCATACCAAGTTTGAAATCAGCTGTGTGGGAAATTCGGAAGCAAAGCAGACCGCCTGCATTGATATTTAAAATCGGTATGAGTGTCGGTTGTTCAGTAAGCAGTGGTAAACTACTGAACCTAGAAATTTGCCTAGAAAATCACAAACAGCTAACAAAAAATGCTGGGGTTGATTGTGATGTCCTGTAAAAGACATGCAACCCTTATTATGATCTGCTGGTGCTGCTGCTTGTTCAATCTCCATTAACTCAACCCTCAAATGTAAACTCTTCACTGCCTTATCGGAATATTATTCGTCTTCTTGCACCTTTCATCCTCCATAGGTCCTCATCATCTCACTCCAAACCTTCCTATCCTTAGCATGTCATGCAGATCTGTCCTTGTACTACCTATGTTGTTTATTTCTATTTCTACTTCTCTTCTCCTTGTGTTTTTAGGTCATCCTCAATTTCTTCTAACTTGTGGATTCCAGACGAAAACTTTTCTATTTACACTATTCTCAGATTTTCTTAATGTAAGTCCTCTCCCGTCCCAGCAGCGTTTCTTCCCTGTTTTGTTCTCTGGTATTTTACTAGTTTTCGCCATGAGCTTCTGTTCAGTTCTTCTGTCATACTGTTTTAATCCTATTTTGCACAGACACCAATCCAATAGTGAATGTTTGTAGAATCTGAATATGGCAACATCCAAATAATAAGAAGCACTTGTGGCGTTATCCATATGCACCAAAAGGGATCCTTAACCACAAGCATCCATATAACAAAAGCTGTTGGAGTATTACACATGTGGAAAACAAATGAGAGACAGTGATCATTTGGTATCCTAATAGTACAAAATGAATTATCAAAGAATGTCCAACCACAGGATGACTATTATCTTGCCCAACCACAGGATGACTATTATCTTGTCCAACCACAGGATGACTATTATCTTGTCCAACAACAGGATGACTATTATCTTGCCCAACCACAGGATGACTATTATCTTGCCCAACCACAGGATAACTATTATCTTGCCCAACCACAGGATGACTATTATCTTGTCCAACCACAGGATGACTATTATCTTGTCCAACCACAGGATGACTATTATCTTGCCCAACCACAGGATGACTATTATCTTGCCCAACCACAGGATGACTATTATCTTGCCCAACCACAAGATGACTATTATCTTGTCCAACCACAGGATGACTATTATCTTGTCCAACCACAGGATGACTATTATCTTGCCCAACCACAGGATGACTATTATCTTGCCCAACCACAGGATGACTATTATCTTGCCCAACCCACAGGATGACTATTATCTTGCCCAACCACAGGATGACTATTATCTTGTCCAACCACAGGATGACTATTATCTTGTCCAACCACAAGATGACTATTATCTTGTCCAACCACAGGATGACTATTATCGTGCCCAACCACAGGATGACTATTATCTTGCCCAACCACAGGATAACTATTATCTTGCCCAACCACAGGATGACTATTATCTTTTCTAATCACAGGATGACTATTATCTTGCCCAACCACAGGATGACTGTTGTCTTGTCCAATCACAGGATGACTATTATCTTGCCCAACCACAGGATGACTATTATCTTGTCCAACCACAGGATGACTATTATCTTGTCTAATCACAGGATGACTATTATCTTGTCCAACCACAGGATGACTGTTGTCTTATCCAAACACAGGATGACTATTATCGTGTCCAAAGAGGATTGGGCAAGTCACTACATTTATACTCAGAACAGTAATAACAAACTCAATAACCACATGTACACAAAGCTAAAGATAGGTTCTACAGCAGTGTGTACATTTGGCAAGCAGTTCAAGTACAGAAGATGTACAACATTGTACCAAATACAGCTCAGAAAGAGCTATTCTATGGCTGAGGCAAATAAACCTTAGATGTCAAACTCTGCACACACAACCCAACTGAAGCCTCTGAAATTAGCTGTTTATTGTATATCTGTCATAACTATGATAATAACAAATGCTCCACATTCAAACAGTATCAGTGACTTTGTGCGTCAAGTATTTCAGGCAAAATATAATTCATCTATTTATTCATATGATATATAATTTTGCAGCATGCACATGATGAGATGTAGGGAAATATGCCAGGCAATAAATTGTCTAGCCTATTGTTTATGCCGTCTTTGTTTAAATTCCCTAAGGGAATACACTGTTTTTAATGACTTCATAGTGAAACATATACTTGTATGAACTTATAAAATGTGTTCTGTTAACTGCTATGAAGGATTTTGTATAATTGGAATCATTATACTATGTATGTCTTTAGGTGTGGATGTGTGGTGGTATACTGGAGTTTGTGCCATGTTCTCGAGTTGGCCACATTTTCCGATCAAGTCACCCATACACTTTTCCAGGTAAAGATGTTGTTTGCATGAGAAAACTTAACTTTAATTGACAAGATCTCTGTGGCACTTGTGAATGTTTTCTTTATTTTTAATATTCTTTTATTATTATTTAGCATTGTTTTATTATTATTATCATTATTATTTTACTAACAAGGCTTAGTTTCTTAAGACTCTTAATAGATTTTTAAAAAACTTATAAGTCTAATAACTATTTAAAACTCATGCTTTCCTATATTAAGGTACTGTAATGTAAAACTAATTTTTATATATGGCTGTTGCTATTATTTTTATATTTACAAGCAAGAGCATGGATACCTGGGTACAATCTTCAACTGCTCCAACATCATAAGCGAAGAAATACAAACTAGAATCAACTCTGGAAATAAGATATACTATGCACTACAACATCTGCTAAAATCAAATGCGCTATCTCATAACACCAAGATCACAATATACAAAACACTGATCAGACCAGTTGTGCTGTATGGCTCTGAAGCCTGGAGTACAACTAAAGGAGACGAAGCCTTGTTACAAACCTTTGAGAACAAAGTCTTAAGACGCATCTTTGGGCCCGTTAGGGATACACAAAGTGGAGAGTGGAAAAGAAGAAGCAACAAAGACATTTATGATCTGTTTAAGTCCCCGCTAATCACTGGTATCATGAAGGCTAATAGACTGCAATGGCTGGGGCATATAGAAAGAATGGAAGATAATAGGGAAACAAAACTCGCTTACACTCAGGAAATAAATGACCGTAGACCCCGAGGTAGACCAAGAAGATGGTGGAGAGATAATATACATATAGATCTACAAGCACTTGGAATCAGCGACTGGCAAGAGAAGGTCAACCAGAGAGATGAATGGAGACGGCTTGTATCTGCAGCAAAGAACCTCAATGGCTCGGAATGCTGAAAAAGAAGAAGAGCATGGATTTCGTTGCTTAAACATATGTGTCAGCATTTTGATTGTATGCTTTTTCTTTTTCTTTCTTTTTTATTTTGGCGCTTGCTCGCTTTGAACTCAGGCGTAGTCCATACACATTACTTCTATTAGTAGCTGGACTGAATTTTGCACGTGGATTAGCTTTACCTATTAACAGTGTCCCTTGCCATCAGGCAAACCCACTCCGACTTCAGAGGTACTTGTAATTAACGTTCCT
Organism: Cepaea nemoralis; assembly: GCA_014155875.1. Taxonomy (NCBI): domain Eukaryota; kingdom Metazoa; phylum Mollusca; class Gastropoda; order Stylommatophora; family Helicidae; genus Cepaea; species Cepaea nemoralis. Next base: position 19,745 of record JACEFZ010025281.1, read on the forward strand.
AAGTCGAGGACGATGGGTCAACATTTTAGTCCAACTGTCCAGTGTAGAGGTTTGAACCTCTTACCTTGGCAACTTCTTATCTATTCGGCCATGCTGACCTACATTTGTAGAAAAAAAAAATTTAAGAAAAAAAACTAGTATATCCTTTACAGGATGTTGCAATCAACCCCATCATTTATTGGCTGTTTGTTGTTTAGTAGGCATCATTAGTTTAGTAGTTTAAGGGGGCTGAATGGTCTCAAGGTATGGTGTCTGCCTCAAGTACTGGAGGTCCCAGGTTCAAACCCCGGTGAGGGCCGGAATTTTTTCACGTGGACTTCTAGTAACAAAATTTCCCCTGGTCTCTGGGTAGTGAGATTAGATGCCTGTGCGTATTTTTGCGCACCTACAAAAATCCCTTGGCAGTTGGAAATTGAAAAAGAGTAGCCTAACAGCGCTGCCCGGGCAAAATTTCGAAGTAAAAATCTACCCAAAAGTAATTCAGGATCCTCGCCGGTGCTATGGAGTTCATACACTGAGCTGAGATTCTCCAGACTCAGGCTTGAGTTAGGAGTAGAACGGAGCACTTATGGGTTACACCCGTGTGCCGTGATGTTGATCCGTTGACTAAACTAAACTAAACTAAGTTTAGTAGTTTGCTTTTGCTTTCTGAACAGCTGATGTCTCATGCAATTGTAATCAATGCAACAGGGTCTGCTTTCAAATCACTCGTAGCTGATTTTGAACCCTTGATATGATGGGGAATTCTCAAACTGCACGTCTCACTATTCTCTAAGCCCACAACACCAATTATTTTAGGAAAAAGTTTAAATTAACCCATTTCAACCTTCTTTTTATAGTCTATGGCATGTGGCACTGGGAACAATGTCTGTTTATATCCTTCTGTCTCGTGTGCTGCGAATCATTTCTGATACTGATGTTCCTCCATGCCATTATGTCAGACTTTCCAGTATCTTCTTTCTTAGTCTACCCCTGCCTCTCTTCCCCTACACTTTTCTCATTGTGATGACATACCCCAACTTTCCCTTTCTCATGACATACTGAAAGAATATAGACTGTCTTATTCTAATGCGAGTGACCAGTTCTGTTTGTAAGTTAACTTAGATATCTTCATTGCTCTTATTGTTCGTCCATGGTGTTCTCATCATTCTTCTATAAAACCACAGCTTCCACATAACTCCTCACTTGTTATAATTATGGTGTTACGTTATAATTATGGTATTAAGCTTTTTTTAAAATGCTTAATGCTGCATTATTTTCTAAGGTTTCTTTGCGTGAGACTGCTATGTATCTAGAGGTCTATAACTGTTATATTGTAATGTGTGGTATGGATGCAAAGTGACTACTAAATGCACATCTTTATCTTCTTTTCTACACATTTCTTGTTCTCTTGCCCACATATTGTTCATCGTAGGAAAGAAATAAAAATACAGAAGAATGTAAGAAGTTACCTTTAAATAAATGTGACATGTGTATTTTAAAAATAATAATAAAAATAAAAAATAAATTTAGAGACAACTTATTTGTCAATATATTTAAACTGTTCTTAACGTGAGCACACCTGTGGGAAATAAATAATGGCTCAGTTTATGGTCATATATCTCATGATCATGACTTTTAGAGGGGGGAATCAAGTAATGAACTCCTTGAAATGACTACAGGTGAGGATGGTTTCTATGTGTAGCTACCCAGTTCACAACAGAAACAATCAGCCACACTGCTCTGGCAGAAAATGAGCACTTATGGACATCATATCTTTACAATAACCATAATGTGAAAATCTTTCCAATAATCATAATGTGAAAATCTTTCCAATAATCATAATGTGAAAATCTGTACAATAATCATAATATGAAAATCTTTACAATAATCATAATGTGAAAATCTTTACAATAATCGTAATGTGAAAACCTTTACAATAATCGTAATGTGAAAATCTGTACAATAATCTTAATGTGAAAATCTTTACAATAATCGTAATGTGAAAATCTTTACAATAATCATAATGTGAAAATCTTTACAATAATCATAATGTGACAATCTTTACAATAATCATAATGTGAAAATCTTTACAATAATCATAATGTGAAAATCTTTACAATACTCATAATGTGAAAATCTTTACAATAATCATAATGTGAAAATCTTTACAATAATCATAATGTGAAAATCTTTACAATACTCATAATGTGAAAATCTTTACAATAATCATAATGTGAAAACCTTTACAATAATCATAATGTGAAAATCTTTACAATAATCGTAATGTGAAAACCTTTATAATAATCGTAATGTGAAAATCTGTACAATAATCATAATATGAAAATCTTTACAATAATCGTAATGTGACAATCTTTACAATAATCATAATGTGAAAATCTTTACAATAATCATGATGTGAAAATCTTTACAATACTCATAATGTGAAAATCTTTACAATAATCATAATGTGAAAATCTTTACAATAATCATAATGTGAACACAGCTATAACATGTTGTAGTTAAAGTCTAGTTTGGAAAGAGGCCTTTAAAGAAATTGTGTTTCTATTTATGTTATCTTTTTGTACATTGAACCAAAGAAAAGTGATTATCCAAATTTCATTTCTGTAAACAAGGTAACAAAGATACACATGGGATAAACTCAGTTCGCATGGCTGAAGTTTGGATGGACGAATATAAAAGACTTTTTTACATGCATCGCAGAGATTTACTGGTGAGTGTAATCACTGCCACAATACATTTTATGAAATATGTAATTACATATCAGTTTTGTATAAGAATAATTCTGACCTATTCTGTCAGTGAAGTAAACTAATTTGTTTTGGTGTGAGTGAACATTCCAGAATTATTCTTATACATACTTGAATATAATGGAACTGTCAAGAGGTTTCATAATCAATGTTTTTGCATGTAACATGGTACACTACAACCAATCACCAGTACAAATGAGATGCATGTTACACAGTACACTACAGCATAGTACAACCAGATTGATTGATTGATTGATTGATTGATTGATTGATTTAGGAACCGACATCACAGCATTCGGGACATTCCCAGTTACCAGTATACATGTTTTACTTTGTAACAACATTGTTCAACCAATTACCAGTATAAAAGATGTATACATGTAACACACAGTTTAACAAATTACCAGTATAAATGATTTATATATGTAACACACGGTTTAATCAATAACCAGTTTAAATGATGTATACATGCAACACACAGTTTAACCAATTACCAGTATAAATGATGTATACATGTAACAATACACTACAACCAATTACCAGTATAAATGTTTTTGCACGTAATGCAACATTGTATAACCAGTATACACGTTTCTGTAAGTAGCACATACCGGTTCAACCAATTATCAGTATAAATGATATATATTATACAAGCAGTTACAAGTATAAATGTTTTTGTATGTAATAACATAGTAAAACCAGTTACCAGTATAAATGTTTTTGTATGTAACAACATAATACAACCAGTTACCAGTATAAATGAGATGCAGAAACAACATAGTGCCAGCATCGTGTTAAATACTGAACAAGATCTTTCTTAACATCCATGTGGGGGATTCCTGAGCAGATACCAGTCTGGCTGACAAAGATGGCAGAGCCTGCTGAGGACTACTTTAGCATGCCATGAAGCTGCAAAATCACAGCAAATCCTAACAGAATTGGTAGACAGTCAGTACACAAGTATTTCATTCACCTCTGGAAAAGCTTACGGACAGTTCAGTTCAGAATTAATGTATTCCTTGCCTGCCAAGATGAAACTAGCAATCCCCATTGTCATGTAATGCAAGAGTAAGCAACTCTAATAGGCAGGGTTCTACAACTCCAGCTGTATAAAGCTTGGCAGTTCTTCAGATGTATATAGAGTTCTCCTAATTTTATGTTCACCCATGTGTTACAGGGGCCCATAAGGGAGACAGAAAATAGTAACATTGTAACCGACAGCACATGTCATTTTAGGCGACTAAAGACATAAGGCCGGCTACCTTTTCTTGTTGACCATTTTAGCCGCAATTTCAACCAATCATGAAGAAGTCTACAAAGGGCTTGGCATGAATTGATTTAGGGCCTATACTCCACTGGGAGATAACAGGCAGAAGAAGAAGAGAATTTTCTAATAGTAACCAGATTTATAAACATTTCTTACAGGTAAAAGTCAGTTTATGCTGTGCCCATGAAGTCTCAACAAACCTGGGTTTGCTTGCTTGTGTTTGTTGGCTTGAGCTCCAACGCGAAGTCCTGTATGTCGGATGAAGGCATACTGTTGTCCAACATCAGTGTGATGTCATACAAGACCTGAGTTTTGCGTGAGTATCCGTTGTCCCATGTCTGGCTTATTGGTGTGCAGACTGGTGGTTCCTCGCCGTACAGGCAGACACTCTCCGACTTCTGAGGAATCGGCGATCCTACTGACTTTAGCCAGGACCCCGAAGGGACCTGTTGCCCAGGACGCTCGACGAGGACGCGTCAATAGGTCTTGGCCAGTATATAACCCGGCCCTGGTGCCTTGGAAACACCTCTGCATCCCAAACCTGGGTTTTAAATGCACTCTTGATTTACTGCATTTTTAAAGCACATTTGTATTCATTTCACAGCAACTTATTTTTGCATCAAAGTTACTTTTGCAGCATCTATACAGATCATTGTGGTTTAGATGTGAAATAAGTGTTAAATTTGTTTCTTTTGTTAACAGTCCACAGACTACGGAGACATCACAGAACGAAAGAAATTGAGAGAACAGTTAAAGTGTAAAAGTTTCAAGTGGTATCTGGACAATGTTTATCCTCAGAAGTTTATTATTGATGAAAATGTGAAGGCTTGGGGAATGGTAAGTTTTTAACATTTTTATTGTGTTTTTAGTAGTGGTGCATTGACATGGTTGAACGGATATGAGAGCTTGCTCTTAAACTTCCATTGCAGTGACAGCGAGGTAGTGCATTCAGTCCATACACTGGCATTAAGTTGGACTTTAACATTGACTTCTTGCTCAGAAAGCAATGGAAAACTACTGAATCTAAAATTGCATAGAAAATCAACTTGTACTTGCAAAGTTTAGTAGAGGAGGGAGGAACATTTAGCACAGGGTGTATATTTAATGACTGTGGGGTGTTTGAAAATATTGCTGTTCCAAGTTTTGTATTTACACCACACATATCTTGCATGAGTTTACAGAGAGTAAATACAAAACTTGGAACATCAATATTTAAAAAAACCTCACAGTCATAAAAAATGCACCCTATATAAGAGGAAAGAAACTTGAGGCAGTGGAGATGTGGTTTATTGAGAAGAATGGGAAGAATATCAGGGCAGAGAAGGAAACAAATGCTGCAGTATTGAGAGCTGCAGGTATTACAAGACCACTCATACAAATCATAAGTAAAAGACAAATGACATGTATGGGGCATATCAACAATAGAGGTGAAATAGAACAATTAGCCTTATGTGGGGAAATACTGGGCAACATAGGCAGGGGAAATTAGGGAAAGATGCATGAGGAAAGCTTAAACAACTGGACAAAAAGTCATAATATATACAACACCAACTTCATAAAAATATGAGATGGCAGAGAGGATTGGCTGGCCGAGTGGCTAGAATGCCAGATTCTCCTTTGGGAGACCCGGGTTCAAATCCTCAGTAAGGTATGGAGGTTTTCCTGTTGGGGGCAAAAAGAAAACTCTAACCTGCACAGTTCGCGGCGACTGCACTAGCTCAGGCTCAAAGACCCCTCCTTCCCCCCTGCCATACACCGCAAGGTACTATATTGGCAGTAAATGACAGTCATAACAGCGAGGATGCAACAGTCATGATTGTCAATGTCTTTGCCAGCGCTCTGACAAAAAAAAAAAACACACAAATTAGGGCTTAAGAGCTTGGAAGTCACGGAGATGTGTTTCCTGAGACAAATTTGTGAATCCCTTGATCTGATAGAGTAACTAACAAATTCCTGAGATGATTGTTGTGAATAGCTTGAACTGATAGAGTAACAAACAAAATTTCTGAGACAAATGTTGTGAATCCTTGGACTGATAAAGTAACTACAAATTCCTGAAATGAATATTGCGAATACCTTGAACTGATAGAGTAACTGACAACAGTTGTCTGGATGAAGCTAATGAAAGTAGAATATTGTATACTACTATAAGAAAAAGACAAACAGCATTCTTTGGTTATGTCATGCAAAGAGAGGCATTCGAAAAAAAAATGTCAACTGGAAAGATCAGTGAGAAAAGAGACAGAGACAGACCAAGAGATGCTGGATGGACTAAGACAGTGACATGGAAGAATGACTGTCTGGCTGGCACCTTGCCGTCTTGACAGATGATAGTTTGTAAACTGGAGTTATACATAACACAAAATCTAGTTTGAGTTTAGAGACCATGTGTTTCCCATGCAGCATGATCCCTCCCTCGGCCTGCCTAGTTTAGTTTAGTTTATAGTTTAGATTAGTCGACGGATCAACCTCACGGGACACAGGTATAACCCATAAGTGCTCCGTTCTACTCATAACTCAAGCCTAAGTCCAGAGAATCTCAGCTCAGTGCACAAACTCCGTAGCACCGACGAGGATCCTCAAATACTTTGGGTAGATTTTTAACTCAAAATTTTGCCCGGGCAGCGCCGTTAGGCTACTCTTTTTTTATTTCCAACTGCCAAGGGACTTTTTTTTTCGTGCACAACAGTACACACGGGCGTCCGATCTCACTACTCAGAGACCAGGAGAAATTTTGTTACTAGAAGTCCACGTGAAAAAATCAGAGCCCTCACTGAGGCTTGAACCCGGGACCTCCAGCACTCGAGGCGGACACCATACCTCGAGACCACTCATCCCCCAGTTTTTGCCTAGTTGACTCCAGAAGAAAGGTAACACCAATATGTCTGGAACAAGATAAGCTGCAGAAGCTGCCGGATCAGCAAAGCAATGCTCTAACTGTCCAACTATTGGAGCTTCCATTCTAGACCAGTTGCAGACCAAGGCTTAGTTCCTGCTCACCCTGCCGTGACATTTAGTCTTTAGGTTGCATTTCCTCGCACTAGGGTAAGGCTTGTACCCTCTCAATTGCACTGCTCCGCCTGAAGCCGTTGACACAATGTGGGGTGTCATGTTTGGTGAGCGCCGCCCAATATTTGGCACTAACAGAAAGCAGGTAGTACATGAGGAATATCATCAGCAGATTTGATCCAGAACACCAGGGACCAAGATCTGTGGAGATACATGAACACCTATGCCAGTTGGTAGGACACATGATGATGATGTTATAACAGGAATGCTGGGATAGGGGAGTTTCCCTTAAGAAAGGAGACATAAGGCATCTCCTTTCCTATGGGGATGGCTCCGTCGCGAAGGGATTACGGACACCATTCGTAATCCCGCAAACCGTGTTCGAAACAAAGATGTGGTCAATTTGGCAAGACCGCCTTACATTATTTTTTTAATGAAATTGTATGGGTGCCAGTTGTTCAGAAAGCAATGACAAACTTGCCCAGGAATCATGAATGGTCACAAAATGCTGGGTTGACTGCTGTGTCCTGCAACTAACTTTTAACTTTCCTACGGGAAACTCTTGAGCAAGGTGGAGTACTACATATGCTCTGCCAGTGTTTCTTCTTCTTCTTCTTCTTCAGCGTTCCGAGCCATTGAGGTTCTTTGCTGCAGATACAATCCGTCTCCATTCGTCTCTCTGGTTGACCTTCTCTTGCCAGTCGTTGATTCCAAGGGCTTATAGGCCTGTATATATATTATCTCTCCACCGTCTTCTTGGTCTACCTCGGGGTCTACGGTCATTTATTTTCTGAGTGTAAGCGAGTTTTGTTTCCCTATTGTCTTCCATTCTTTCTATATGCCCCAGCCATTGTAGCCTATTAGCCTTCTGCCAGTGTTTGTATTTTTTTTATTTGAGACACAGGCACACAAGCATGCACACACACACATGTTTGCCTAGACCATCTAAAATAATCAAATCAATGCAGCACCCAGTCACGGGTTGTATGGGTCCTGTGATGGAAATACTAACACAATGTGTAGACTATCCATCATTCAAATACCAACACAATGTGTAGACTACCCATCATTGTAGTCCATCGGGCAAGAGATCAACTTCTCAATACCAACACAATGTGTAGACTACCCATCATTGTAGTCCATCGGGCAAGAGATCAACTTCTCAGTACCAACACAATGTGTAGACTACCCATCATTGTAGTCCATCGGGCAAGAGATCAACTTCTCAGTACCAACACAATGTGTAGACTACCCATCATTGTAGTCCATCGGGCAAGAGATCAACTTCTCAGTACCAACACAATGTGTAGACTACCCATCATTGTAGTCCATCGGGCAAGAGATCAACTTCTCAATACCAACACAATGTGTAGACTACCCATCATTGTAGTCCATCGGGCAAGAGATCAACTTCTCAGTACCAACACAATGTGTAGACTACCCATCATTGTAGTCCATCGGGCAAGAGATCAACTTCTCAATACCAACACAATGTGTAGACTACCCATCATTGTAATCCATCGGGCAAGAGATCAACTTCTCAGTACCAACACAATGTGTAGACTACCCATCATTGTAGTTCATCAGGCAAGAGATCAACTTCTCAGTACCAACACAATGTGTAGACTACCCATCATTGTAGTTCATCAGGCAAGAGATCAACTTCTCAGTACCAACACAATGTGTAGACTACCCATCATTGTAGTCCATCGGGCAAGAGATCAACTTCTCAGTACCAACACAATGTGTAGACTACCCATCATTGTAGTTCATCAGGCAAGAGATCAACTTCTTAGTACCAACACAATGTGTAGACTACCCATCATTATAGTTCATCAGGCAAGAGATCAACTTCTCAATACCAACACAATGTGTAGACTACCCATCATTGTAATCCATCGGGCAAGAGATCAACTTCTCAGTACCAACACAATGTGTAGACTACCCATCATTGTAGTTCATCAGGCAAGAGATCAACTTCTTAGTACCAACACAATGTGTAGACTACCCATCATTGTAGTTCATCAGGCAAGAGATCAACTTCTTAGTACCAACACAATGTGTAGACTACCCATCATTGTAGTCCATCGGGCAAGAGATCAACTTCTTAGTACCAACACAATGTGTAGACTACCCATCATTGTAGTTCATCAGGCAAGAGATCAACTTCTCAGTACCAACACAATGTGTAGACTACCCATCATTGTAGTCCATCGGGCAAGAGATCAACTTCTCAATACCAACACAATGTGTAGACTACCCTTCATTGTAGTCCTTCGGGCAAGAGATCAACTTCTCAGTAGAGAATAAGCCCTCAACCAACTCACTCGAAGCCTGTTGTTGGCTTGTTCATGATTGGTCGGATCGTGCAGCTAAAGTCTTCTACAAAACGAGGTAGCTAGTCTTATGCCAGCCCTCCTTAATTGCCTCTTATGACATAAATGGTAGGTTACAGTGGTACTCTATTGTTGGCTTCCCTTATGGGCCCTAGTAACACATGGGTGAAGACATCTTTCTGGAGGTGTCTGTCTCATCTACAAGGTGACTCGATCTATTAGTTGACCCTCTAATATAATGACAGAGCCAGGCATTCTGTCTACTTTTTCATTGGTTAGTTAGTTAGTTAGTCGACAGATCATCCTCATTGCACATCGAACCATTCAGTCCATAAGTGCTCGGATCCCCTCCTCAGCAAATCCCGCAACGTGTAGCGGCTAACGACGCCAGTTCTGTGTTGGTTTATCAGTCTTCTTTGGCTTCCTGCGTAGTGTTCTTGTTTGGCCACCCCTCTTTTAATTTGCTGCTCTCGCAGTCTGGCCATTGTTGTAGATTCACAGTCATCACTTGGTTCTCGCAAAAGTCTTACTTCTCGTAGAGCATTCAGAATGTCGGCCTGGTCCATGGCGCGTCCGCCCTCCACAGTAGCCTCACCTGCGAGCTTGTCAGCCCGCTCATTTCCTTGTACTCCCGCATGCCCTGGCACGAAGATGAAACTAATCTTTGCCAGCCGAGACCGCTCCAGAGGCAGCAACCATTCTCTTCGGATCGACCCCTCCTCTATCCTCTTGATCATGTTCATTGAGTCGCTAAGGAAACAAGCCCTAGTGAATGTCTGTGTCTCGAGCCATGTTATTGCTTTACTTACTGCCATGACTTCCATGGTCAGGCTACTTGTGGTTTCAGTGAAAGCACCAGAGTCCTCCTTCACAATTCTCCCTCCGGCCCGAGCTGTAAAGGCCCATGAGCTTCTCACATGTCGGACGACCGACCCATCTGTGTAGATGACCGCGTCACTGTCTAGCGAATTCTCGAAAATCAACGCTTGTACTTCAGCCTCAACAGCAGCCGGATTTTCTTGTCTGCATTTTCTATCTAGTTGGATGCAAACTGAAAAGGATGTGCAGAAGTCTGTTGGCACTTGCACCCACTCCTCGCCAGGTTCTAAGTCCTCAAGTGAACACACCTGTTGAAGAATGTCTTCGGCTTGACCCATCCATGACCGTCCTCTTTTTAACCTGCTGCCCTTCACCTTCCTAATTTCACTATGCAGTGGATGTTGTGTGTTTGCGTTAATTCTGAGGTAGGCGCGTGCCCTGCAATCTTGTTTTTTTTTTCATTGGTTAATACTTTACACAACACACACTTCTCTAAAATATTTGGCAGTGTTTTAGTCTTGCAGGGAGTAAGTGAGTTTGGTATTATTTACTTGGTATAGAGTGAGATAACTATTTAACTGCTCAGATTGTAAGTTAGTTTCATTTAAGTTTTACTTTTCTTTGTTTCTTCAAATAAAATAAATACATTTCAAATACATTTTAACTTGGCTCAGCGTCACTAGTTGCGTTAGCTATAATTCAGATTATGTTATTATAATTATAACATTGAGTATATTCCTTGTAAAGAAACCAGCCAAACAAGGACAACACCACATGAAGAACAGAATGCAGAAGAAGAACCAATGGCAAATTACACCATTAAAGAACTCCTATTTGCAGACGGTCCGCATTAATTGCAAAATTAGAAGCAGAACTACATAAACAATCTAAATGAAGCGTGTATGGAATATAACATGAAAATTAGCTTCAGTAAAACAGAGACTATAATCGAAGAAGAAAAAACAACAAAGATTTATCTGAAAGAGCACCCCCTGAAACAAGTAAAGAGCTTCAAGTACCCAGGAAGTATAATATCAAATCACAAATCAGAAGACAAGAGCATGAATAGATCTCAATATATGAAGCCCATAAATGGGCAATTTCCAACTGTTTATGCTTCACCTCAACACCACAAGGCACAAGAGGAACAAGATTTAATGATGTTTTCCTTGTCATTTGGTTTTTTCCCCTCCATTGTGTTTCTTCTAGTTTATTATTACTTCTTGTTGGCCAGATCATTTTCATATCATGGCCTCCCCTCATTGTGTTTTTCTTCTGTCTTTGTCATGTATTGCATCTTTCATCCACTGCGAGCTCACTTGAAGTGATAGTATAATTTGTGACTGAATTGGATTTAAGTGTGGAAGAGTTCTCCAGCTTTAATCCCACTTTTGTCCTGATTCCATTAAATCCATCAGGAAAATATGACCGAGATAAATAAAATAGAAAATAGATGAATTAAGTGATCACTTAGAAAAGCTCTGTATTTGCAGTAACATTAAAGGACTGGCTGAAACTATGATTATGTACAATGTCCTGTTTTTACTCAGGTGAGAAATCCAAGTTCTGATATGTGTTTAGACACTTTACAGAAGGACGAGCATTTAATCTTTGATATGGGAATCTTTGCCTGCCAAAATGGAGGCAGTTCAAGCCAGGTAAATTTACTTGTTTTCATTTTATAAGTTTCTTGTGCATTCATTTTAGTGTTGTTATTTTATGTTTACTTCTTTCTTGAAAATAAAAGTAACCAATTACAAGCCCCATGAAGAAACATATTGGGGTGATGGTGAGAGGGCCACATTATTAATGAGCAGCTTGCAGATATGGGTCGATACGGTCAGTATTATGTTATTCAAAACAATGTTTTCCCGTGATGAATTTGAATAACAAAGACACAAAACAATAGATTGCACGATTTATTGCCTGGCATATTTCGCTGCATCTCGTCAGGTACATACTGCAGAAATCACACAACTTACGTAAATTAATTAGATAAATCCTTCAAACTGAAATATACACATGTTCGCACAGTAATGTCGATTGTCTACCACGGTAATTTTAAACTGACTAACATGTCTTTCTGCTTACACAAGGACGGCTTACGAAGGTTGATTCGTGGAACATCATCTACAACTATAATAATGAGACAAACAATGTTCTTTGATCACAAAATAAGAAGAGAGGCATTGGAGCACATGATGACAGGACAGATCAGCTGTAGATGAGGCAGAAGCACACCAAGAGAAATGATGCTGGATGGAAAATGGCAGTGGCATGGAGCAGTATCATCAAAAGAATGCATCCAGAACAACAAGGACCTAAATCTGCAGAGATACATGAATGCCAATGCCATTGGCAGGGCACATGATGATGAGAGTTACAGAGTGGTTCTGAAAGTGGTCAGTTACAGCAAGATTATTGAGCACTGGGAAGATTTAAACATTCTTCGTTTTCTTATAGGGAGTCATCAAGACCATCAGAACGAGGAGTAAAAAGAGCTTAGTAAAAAGAATGTAGTAAAAAAGAAAGCGTAAGAATACATTTTCACAACAAGAGGCGTGTTGGTTATATGGTGTTAGTCCAACATATTTAGATGAATTGGCGCTTGATGGGTCAGTATCATTGACAGGCATCCTTCTGAATTTAGTATGCTCTGACAGGCATCTTTCTGCATTTAGTATGCTCTGACAGGCATCTTTCTGCATTTAGTTTGCTCTGACAGGCATCTTTCTGCATTTAGTATCCTCTGACAGGCATCTTTCTGAATTTAGTATGCTCTGACAGGCATCTTTCTGAATTTAGTATGCTCTGACAGGGATCTTTCTGCATTTAGTATGCTCTGACAGGCATTTTTCTGCATTTAGTCTGCTCTGATATGGCATCAGATAATATATTTCTCAGCTGTTGTTTGTTTCTGTACAACCAGTGTTAATTTGGAGAAAAATCATCCACTTTGATATTCATTCCTGTTTAGCAGTTTTAGTTATCTATAGTTTCATGTATTTTTGAGTAGATCTCTTGGCTACAACATTCTATAGTTTCCTGTATTTTTGAGTAGATCTCTTGACTACAACATTCTTGTGAATCTACTTGATTTTGTTCAGCAGCGGATGTGCCATTATGTGTATTTGTTTGCTTTTTTTTTCAGGTGATGTCTTTGACCTACAATGACCAACTGCGAAGAGAATCAGCATGTCTAGGGGAATCTAGTGAGAGTGGAAATAAGGTTTCGCTTCGACCTTGCTCCGATAGTTCTAGCATGAAATGGGTTCATGACAAGGTGACCATTCTTTTTTGGGTGTCCTGAAACATTTTTGTGCCTATATTAGATGTGAATTCCACTGCTAGTCTGGCATACCCTAGTGGTTTCTGAGCTTGGAGAGGGGAAAGTGAGCTCTGCAAAACGTACTAGATCAGGTGAAAAATTGCTACACCAATCTCCAATAGATGCATGCCCTTTTCTGGGCTTAGACAAGCAAAGCCAACACAATGAACTCAAGAGTTAAAACTCGTTGTCTTCCAGAGAATTCCCAAGCAGCCATCCAATCTTTGCATTAAATCATTGTTTTCATTTCTTTTCTGGAATTGCTATCCAATTTTATGTATTTCAAATGTTTTTAAGGTTTGCTTTATTTTATTTACACATTTTATTGTCACATCTGATACAACAAGAGACAAATATCAACATAGGAAAGCTCATTGTATATTTACAATAGTATAAGTTCTGATTTGAGGGTCTGAAGATAATAACAAAATAATAGCATGTACAAATGAAATAGCAGATGCATTGCAATCAAATTTACTTATAGACATTGTTGTACACTTATTTCATTAAATAAAGCTAAAACACATTAGGTAGAAAATGTAGTAATAAATTACATGATTGCTATAAATGCCTAAGAAATAAATGCACAACTGATGTCTAAAGAGAGCAGTTTATGACTAATGTCTAAAGAGAGCAGTTTATGACTAATGTCTAAAGAGAGCAGTTTGTGACTAATGTCTAAAGAGATCAGTTTGTGACAAATGTCTAAAGAGAGCAGTTTATGACTAATGTCTAAAGAGAGCAGTTTATGACTAAAGTTTATGACTAATGTCTAAAGAGAGCAGTTTATGACTAATGTCTAAAGAGAGCAGTTTGTGACTAATGTCTAAAGAGATCAGTTTGTGACTAATGTCTAAAGAGAGCAGTTTGTGACTAATGTCTAAAGAGAGCAGTTTGTGACAAATGTCTAAAGAGATCAGTTTGTGACTAATGTCTAAAGAGAGCAGTTTGTGACTAATGTCTAAAGAGAGCAGTTTGTGACTAATGTCTAAAGAGAGCAGTTTGTGACAAATGTCTAAAGAGATCAGTTTGTGACTAATGTCTAAAGAGAGCAGTTTGTGACTAATGTCTAAAGAGAGCAGTTTGTGACTAATGTCTAAAGAGAGCAGTTTGTGACTAATGTCTAAAGAGAGCAGTTTGTGACTAATGTCTAAAGAGAGCAGTTTGTGACTAATGTCTAAAGAGAGCAGTTTGTGACAAATGTCTAAAGAGAGTGCCAACGAGCCCTTTCTGACGTAACTAGGGGTATTGAGATGCGGCTACGTTGACACTCTTTATGAATTACACACTGATACACCGTGAACACAACTCGTCACCATCGAGTGATAGAATGGCATCATGTATTGTTTCTATGCGACACAATCACTGGGATATTCAAAGGTACACGTGCACCCACGACATTTGTTTACACACTGATTGTAGTACGTCCTGCTATCCAGGCTATCTAATCAACTACAATGATCTACACATACACTCTTCTATCCTACTTACAGTCCTGTTAAACATGGTCGCATGGCGCCTACATTCACAGGCCGGCAACCTCTGCCCACGGCACACGACTCGACTCCGTGCTGTAACATGTCCTCCCGCCTGGTCGCGGCAACACTATTCTCATCAATCGGGACACGCTTGAAATATCTCGCGTACACTCATTTACTTGCCGTCGACGATTCTCGGCGTTTCATTGCCACAAGGGATATTCAGTTCTCAGCCGACACACTTCTCTGCTTTCGTGATCTGTCTGTCATGGCTTCCCAACTCCGACTGACTCCCTTTGTCCGTGCGCCCTGCTCGACCCTCCTAATCACGTGGCCTCCTCCTCGCAATTCTATTGGCCACTATCTTTAGCCCGTTACCGGTGTCTTTTTCCTTATCACTCTCCGTGCTTATTCATCACTATTAATGTTTCAACAATCTATGTTGCTGTTAACCAGGTCTTAAGTAATCTGACTCATGGCATATGCCCCCCGCAATTTCAAAAATGTTCTACATTTTTGGGTTCTTCCTTATCTCTACACTTGACATGAGTCAGCTTGGTCGCACATGCCTGTCCCTGGTCGCACATATCTGTCTACTGCCTCATGCCTTTGAGCTTGCTTCTCAGTTCCCTTTAACTTCCCTCTGTGTTACGTTGATATTCTGCCATACCTTCACACAAATTATAATGTCGGACACGAATATCCGTCTATTCCCAAATAGACCTCGTGTGGCCTCAACCCCCCCTTTGTATTCGGCAAGTTGAGGACCAACCTACTATGAGTCCCAATGTCCCACCCCGGACATTCCCATAAGGTTCCTCATTTATACCTCGGTACAAGCAACTGACACCCTCCCCAGCCCTTAAGCCCTGGGTGCAGGAACGTGTGTATTGCAGACATATCAATTTCACCCATATTTTGTTTAAGCTCTATCTTGCTCCTGAGTAGTCTATGCTACGACTGTGGATCTCTTTGGTGTGAGTACCTATGACTCTTGTATTTGTCTTGTCAACGTGTGTGCGTGGTCGGCTGCCATTAGTTACTTGTGCTCTATGGCTATCTATTCCCTTCATTTGCCTTATGTTTATGCCTGGTGTTCTTACTACCAACTTTTTCCTTGTAGTGTTCCTAATCTCATGACCCTTATATACCTTTATATACATCTGCTGCCATGCTAAAGTGCTACATGTTTGCAATCTTATATGTACACAGTACTACCACTTGGTACTATTATCAATGGTACTACCAATAATCCTACTACACTATTCTTGTATCCTTTCCTTCAATTTCACTTGCACTCTGTTCTCTCTCTCTCATTCCCTCTCTTCATCCTTTCATCGATTGTCTTTCTCTCTCTCTCTCATTTTTTTTTTTTTTAATGTACTTTGTCTTACAACACACATACTAGAACCTCAAATATTCCGTCTATGCCTTTATGCTTCCTGTATACTGGTGTGCAAATATCCTGTTGCATCCCGGTTGTGTTCAAATTAATTCTCATTGGCACAAATTCCTACTCTCAGTCTTCTCATCCCCTTTTTCTCACTTCGCTGTCACTCCTCATATTCTCATGTGGTGTATCCGTTACCAGAATCACCTAAGTTTCTCCTACCAATTGTACATGTCTGTCTTTCCAATTTACAATATTGTCATAAAATCTGAATAGTATATAAAATTGGACTCACATGTAATATTTCAAGCACTACTCAAACTTTCACTCGCCTATCATTATCATCTTTGTGACATCAATATGCATCACTGGTAGTAATGTCTCAGTTACCTTCTTCTTCTTTTCCTTTTATGCTATGGGTGTCATCTGTGATGTATCGTGGTTTTAGACCCACTGTCAACCTTCCTGCTCTGGTAGATGTTTATCCTTCTTTTTTCCAGTTACGATCACTCATCAGTTTCTAGCATCTCTAGCACCGACATCTCATTTTATACGTTATGTGTTACAATCAGGTAATAGTACAATCAACACTGTTACAATTATTGTTAAAATTACATGCATACTGTTTACCAATATACATGGCATGATGATCATGATCATAAGAACGTACTGATGTTTATGGATGTACTTAAAGCCATTAAAATTATATTTATCTCTATCTACGTATATTATGAGTTTTGTTTATTGAATGAGTGTGAATGTTATTAACTATTACTCCCTTGGTTGGTTCTGGCTGGTATCTGTCTTCGCTAACTGTATCTTCTACCCGTCAGATTCCCAATCTTCCTTGCGTCTGTCGGTCTTAGCCTCTTCAGTCAGCTAGTGAGGTAGCATCTTTGAGGTACCTTCGACACTATCTCTTCTGCTCAGTCATTTACACCCCTTAACTATCTGAAATTAACAACAGCCTTGGGTGTATATATATCCATACATACATATTTATATTCACAATGGCATATTATATTACAGCAATCATATATCTAACCTTTATGCAATCTGTACAGTACCTACAATATACATATCTATACTTACATTCTATCACAATAATTACATGTCAATTCGTTCATGTATTTCTAATGTCTTTCTATAGTCTACTAAGTACATCTGCAAGGTTGTTATCTTTGCCTGGTATGTGGCAAATATCAAAGTCATAGTCCTGCAGAAGTAAGGACCACCTGTGTATCCGAGAGTTTTTTGGATGGCCCTCTTTGAATACCTTTAATGGTGTATTGTCAGACAATACCATGAACTTTTTTCCCCAACAAATATTTGGAGAATTTCTTAACACTTTCAACTAGCGCTAAGGCTTCCAGTTCCGTGATGGAATAGTTCTTTTGGGTGTCTGTCAGTTTCCTACTATAGTAGAGTATGGGGTGTAATTGTCCATGATGGTACTGTAGCAGGATAGCAGAGATTGCGTAGGAGCTTGCATCAGTTTGGAGAATGAAGTCTTTTGAGATATCTGGCAGTTTTAAGATAGGTTGTCTACTGAAGAGTGTCTTAATTTCCTCCAATAGTCTGCTGTGTTTGTCTGTCCAGTTAACCTTTGTCGGTTGACCTTTCTTCAGTAGTTCGGAGAAAGTTGCAGTCATCTCGGCGAAGTTCGGTATGAACTTCTGATAATAATTAATAAGCCCTAAAACGCTCCTAACCTCTTTCTTGGTGGTGGGAGCTTTAATTTGCAAAATCTTTGTAACCACAGTCGGGTCGGTTTTTCCGAAACCCGTTGGAGATTCTATGTCCCAGGAATTGCACTTCCAAATACCCTATCTCGACCTTACTGGGCTTAGCTTTCAGCCCATGGTCTTGTATTCTCTGAAACACCTGCTCCATGACCTCGGTGTGTTTATCTATATTCGTAGTATGGATGCATATATCGTCCATATACGTGGCTACATTTCCAATGCCTTGCAGTAGCCTGCGCATCATTCGCATGAATGTGCTTGGTGCGTTCTGTAGACCAAAAGGCATATAGGCCCATTCATAAAGGCCTAACGGCGTAGCGAAAGCCGTGATATGCATGGACTTTTCTTCCATAGGGATTTGCCAGTATCCCTTGGTTAAATCGATTTTGGAGAAAATTTGTGATTTGGCCATGCCGTCTATGAGATCGTCGATGTTTGGCATGGGTTCCGCATCTAAGAGGGTTAATGCGTTGATCTTTCTATAGTCAACGCATATCCTCAGGGTGTTTATCTTTTTCTTTACTATGACCAAAGGTGAGCAGTAATTTGAAGTGGATTTCCTAATGATACCACACTGGTCAAGGTCAGATATTTCAGATGTTATTTTCTCAAAGAAGTGGACCGGAATAGGATACGGTTTCACCCTTACTGGCACCTTAGATAATAGGGTGATTTTATGAGTTATGAGATCAGTGCTTCCAGGTTTGTTGGAAAATATGTGTCCTAAATTTAACAATAGACCTTTCCAGTGTAGCTTTGTCTTGTTTTCCTAATTCCGGGTTCAGCTGTATTCCTCTCCAGCTGTCATCGTCTCTAACGTCAGGTGTTGGAATTTCATCCCCCACCGCGTCGTCTTGCTGTTCATTAATGACCCCGCATCCCGAGGCAGGTCTAAGACTTTTACCTTCTTCTACTGTTACTGTCTCGTCCGTCTTTCTGTCTACGAACGGTTTCAGCATATTGATGTGGTAGATCTTTTTCTTATTGCCCACCTGCACCTGATAATCTACATCACTAATTCTCTGCAATACTTGGAATGGTCCCTGCCATGATACAATGAGGGAGTCTCTGGGGTCTGGGAGGAGCAACAAGACTTTATCTTCTTCTTTCAAGACTAATGTCTTGGCCTTCCGGTTATCATACTGTCTATATTTATGTCCAGCGATCTGCAGTGCCTCTTTTGCTACTTGACATGCCGTGACTACTTTCTGCCTTAGGCTTATCACCATGTCGTATGCCTCCCTTTTCAGGGAGTCATGTATTTTGCCTGTGAGCAGCTCATTCCACAGTAGCAATGGACCCCTTGGGTTTGCCCCGTATACTAACTCGAATGGGGAGAATCCTGTGCTCGCTTGTGGTACCTCTCGGTATGCGAACAGCACTGCCGGGAGCATCACATCCCAGTCTTTTGGGCGTTCCGCCGTGACTTTGGCTAGAGTACGTTTTAGTACCCCATTAAAGTTCTCATTTACTCCGTTGGTCATCGGATGGTATGGGGAGCTGAATGATTGTTTTATCCCCATTAACTTCATTACGCACTGTGTGGCTTCTGAGATGAACTGGGTACCCCTATCTGATAGGATGCATGATGGGAATCCTATTCTGCTGAATATAAGGAGGAATGCTTCTACGATGGATCTAGATGATATGGATTTCAGGGGAACCGCTTCTGGCCATCGTGTGCATAGGTCAATCATCGTTAGGATATACCTATTTCCTCGGTCCGTCGTCGTATTGAGGGGTCCCACAATGTCGACAGCTATCTTTTCGAATGGTCTAGAAGCCAAGTCCGTCTCCTGGATTTTTGCCTTTGGATGCCTTCCTTTTTGTGAAGTTCGCTGGCACAGTTCACATGAACGAACATAGCTTCTGACATCCTTACAATAGCCTGGCCAGTAGAACTGAGATAATAATCTCTGTCTCGTCCTGGCCATCCCCATATGGCCTGCAAATGGAGAGTCATGCGCTAATTTTAGTGCGTTGCTGCGATGATGTAACGGCAGCACGGTTTGTGTGAGAAGCGTTGCCCCTTTGCTATACTCTCTCGTGAGGATGTTCTTATCAATTACGAATGACCACTTACTCTCTTTAGATTGTTTAGGTGGGCGGTTTGCCCGCTGAAAACACGTTCGCAGTGTCTTGTCATCTCTTTGTTGTTTTGCAAAGTCGTCGGTTTGGATGTCTGGGACCAGTCCATTGTCTGTTTGTTTAGCCCGAGGTATGGCCATGTTATCTTCTTCTTTGTCTTTCTTAGCCTGCTGTCTGGTAATCGCATTGCCATATGCCTTACTATAATCCCATGTCCGGGCTTCCTCTTCCGTACAATCTTTTGCCCCCGGTATGTTACCTATCATAAGGCCTGCACATGGGTTTGGTAATACCGCCACTCGTATTCTCCCTTCATAGTATGGGCAGGATATATGAACCCATGCTATAGCATACTTTTCCTTTGTGCCACCGAAGGTACGGCATGTCACACTATCTCCCGTGTATTCACTGTTCAGTACCAGACACCGATCCACACCTACTATAGACGCCCCAGTATCTCTAACGCAGGTTGTCATCTTTCCGTTCACGAGTGCTTTGTGGACTTTCAAGGACCCATTGTGAATGTTGGTCGCATTCGCCTCTCTTGCAGGCACTGTGTGCCTACACGTGGGGTTACTGAACTCTTGTCTCTTATTCACGTCTGTATGTCCTCGTATTCGTTGTATGTCCTGTATTCGTTGTATGTCCCCTACATTTGTCTTTGGTCATGTTCTTCTTTAGTCAGCCGTCTCAGTCTACACTCTCTGGCTACGTGGCCCAGACTGTTACAGACCCAACATTTTCGACTGTTTACGTAGTCTGCGTACCTCTCGACTCTATTAGAAGGACAGTTTCTTATGTACGAGTCGTACTTAGGGTTTCTATTTCCTATATCAACAGCCCCATGTTGGCGCCCACAATATGTACATTCACTTACTCGCTTTTGATCGAGCTACCGTAGCTGATCTCTGTAGGGCCGGTCTATATTGAGTCGTTTGGTGATCTCTACTCTTGGGTCTATTCTGTTGGTCTTTACCTTGGTTATCATTACGTTTCTGAAGATCTGTACTAAGCTCTTTCACTGTCAACCCACATCTCCCACCTAAAGTTATGAAATCTGTTCGATGATCTCTACTCTTGGGTCTGTTCTGTTGGTCTTTACCTTGGTTATCATTCCGTTTCTGAAGTTCTGTCTTAAGCTCTGTCACTGTCAGCCCACATCTCACACCTAAATCTATGAAATCCGACCATGTTGGCATGGTTATATGATGTATCTACTGAGTGATATATCTATTACTATCTGTACACGCAGTCAGTGTTGCTGCTGATCTTGTTATGTTAACCTGCAACCTGGAACCAAAAGAGGTTCTCTAACTAACATCATCCCTGTGGGAGAACAATCTACTTCGTCAGGCTGATCACACCATATCATACAAGATGCCGGGTAGCTCTCTGTAATTGAGCAGTACACATAGAAAATTAATTAGAATTAACTTGCCCTGTATATATCCAGCGATGATGTTTCCAGTGGCTTGATCCCGATACTCAGTTCACTTCCGCTTGCTTCCGGGCTTGATCCAAATCAGCGTGGCCGTCCCCGTTTCACTCCCAGGTCGACAAGGATACACTTGGTCGTCAGGTGCAGCTCCACATCAATGGTGTAGATACCTAATAGTGTACTACTGACTGTCATGGAACACATTTCTGGAACAGATACTAGTTTTGACATAATTAGTCTACGCCAGCATTCTAATGCATGCAGCCCCCTGAATACGGCTCCACACTGTAATTCTTGTGGCAAGATGCCATAATGTTTCTGTATTTCTATTTTCCCGGGATTTCCTAATGTTAACGTGTTGTCGCTCATGCACAACGCCAAGTTAATCAGACATTATAACGTTGAGTATTGACGTATGTTCTGTTGTTTGTATTGCTGCTACTCATCTTTTAAGCTTTCGCAGAATTGGCGCTGACTGCTCCATTGTACTTTGCAACATGAATGCTAACTTCACTGATGATACCTCACTTTGAAACCATCACCTGAATCAAGTTGCCCCATATTCTTACTTATGCTCTTCAATGTTTAATACAACCGATTACTTTCCTGAGCTGTTGAACCTCGCTCACTGCGGGTTACTTTCTTGTACATAAGCTCAAGCGTCCTATGTTCAACACCTAGCCATGGTTTTCTGTTATCTATAATCCATGCGCTTGTACTATTATCTTGTTGGTGTACATAGCCTTAACTGTTTATGATCTGTAGCTGACAATATATACATACTTGTTCACTACCATGATAACCATTGCCTCAATTTTGCCGAGTTCTTTTGAAGGACGAAATCCCCCATGTTGCCAACGAGCCCTTTCTGACGTAACTAGGGGTATTGAGATGCGGCTACGTTGACACTCTTTATGAATTACACACTGATACACCGTGAACACAACTCGTCACCATCGAGTGATAGAATGGCATCATGTATTGTTTCTATGCGACACAATCACTGGGATATTCAAAGGTACACGTGCACCCACGACATTTGTTTACACACTGATTGTAGTACGTCCTGCTATCCAGGCTATCTAATCAACTACAATGATCTACACATACACTCTTCTATCCTACTTACAGTCCTGTTAAACATGGTCGCATGGCGCCTACATTCACAGGCCGGCAACCTCTGCCCACGGCACACGACTCGACTCCGTGCTGTAACATGTCCTCCCGCCTGGTCGCTGGCAACACTATTCTCATCAATCGGGACACGCTTGAAATATCTCGCGTACACTCATTTACTTGCCGTCGACGATTCTCGGCGTTTCATTGCCACAAGGGATATTCAGTTCTCAGCCGACACACTTCTCTGCTTTCGTGATCTGTCTGTCATGGCTTCCCAACTCCGACTGACTCCCTTTGTCCGTGCGCCCTGCTCGACCCTCCTAATCACGTGGCCTCCTCCTCGCAATTCTATTGGCCACTATCTTTAGCCCGTTACCGGTGTCTTTTTCCTTATCACTCTCCGTGCTTATTCATCACTATTAATGTTTCAACAATCTATGTTGCTGTTAACCAGGTCTTAAGTAATCTGACTCATGGCAGAGAGCAGTTTGTGACTAATGTCTAAAGAGAGCAGTTTGTGACTAATGTCTAAAGAGAGCAGTTTGTGACAAATGTCTAAAGAGAGAAGTTTGTGACTAATTTCTAAAGAGAGCAGTTTGTGACAAATGTCTAAAGAGATCAGTTGACTAATGTCTAAAGAGAGCAGTTTGTGACTAATGTCTAAAGAGAGCAGTTTGTGACTAATGTCTAAAGAGAGCAGTTTGTGACTAATGTCTAAAGAGAGCAGTTTGTGACTAATGTCTAAAGAGAGCAGTTTATGACTAATGTAAGAGAGCAGTTTATGACTAAAGTTTATGACTAATGTCTAAAGAGAGCAGTTTATGACTAATGTCTAAAGAGAGCAGTTTGTGACTAATGTCTAAAGAGATCAGTTTGTGACTAATGTCTAAAGAGAGCAGTTTGTGACTAATGTCTAAGAGAGCAGTTTGTGACAAATGTCTAAAGAGATCAGTTTGTGACTAATGTCTAAAAGAGAGCAGTTTGTGACTAATGTCTAAAGAGAGCAGTTTGTGACAAATGTCTAAAGAGAGCAGTTTATGACTAATGTCTAAAGAGAGCAGTTTATGACTAAAGTTTATGACTAATGTCTAAAGAGAGCAGTTTATGACTAATGTCTAAAGAGAGCAGTTTGTGACTAATGTCTAAAGAGATCAGTTTGTGACTAATGTCTAAAGAGAGCAGTTTGTGACTAATGTCTAAGAGAGCAGTTTGTGACAAATGTCTAAAGAGATCAGTTTGTGACTAATGTCTAAAGAGAGCAGTTTGTGACTAATGTCTAAAGAGAGCAGTTTGTGACTAATGTCTAAAGAGAGCAGTTTGTGACTAATGTCTAAAGAGAGCAGTTTGTGACTAATGTCTAAAGAGAGCAGTTTGTGACTAATGTCTAAAGAGAGCAGTTTGTGACTAATGTCTAAAGAGAGCAGTTTGTGACTAATTTCTAAAGAGAGCAGTTTGTGACTAATGTCTAAAGAGAGCAGTTTGTGACAAATGTCTAAAGAGAGCAGTTTGTGACAAATGTCTAAAGAGATCAGTTTATGACTAATGTCTAAAGAGAGCAGTTTGTGACTAATGTCTAAAGAGAGCAGTTTGTGACTAATGTCTAAAGAGAGCAGTTTGTGACTAATGTCTAAAGAGAGCAGTTTGTGACTAATGTCTAAAGAGAGCAGTTTGTGACTAATGTCTAAAGAGAGCAGTTTGTGACTAATGTCTAAAGAGATCAGTTTGTGACTAATGTCTAAAGAGAGCAGTTTGTGACTAATGTCTAAAGAGAGCAGTTTGTGACTAATGTCTAAAGAGAGCAGTTTGTGACTAATGTCTAAGGAGATAACTTTATGACAAATCTCTAAAGAGATATTTTTTTTTTTAAATTCGCATATCCTTTTACAGGACATCACTGTCAACAGCAGCATCTTTCAGCTGTCTGTTGATTTCTTGGCAAGATTATGCTCAGTAGTTTGCCATTGCTTTCTGAGTGGCCGGCTCAGTTATCCCGCAAGTCACCAGCGGGGGACGAACCGCTCCCAGTTCTCGCCCGCTACGAGACTCTGCGTGATAAACGGGATTACGGAGAAAGCATGTGTAACCCCTCGGCCAGAGAGACCGGCCTAAAGAGATTAGTATGTGATAAATGTCTAAAGAGATACATTTGTGACAAATGTCTAATGAGATCATTTTATGACAAATACCTAAAGAGATATGCTTATTACACATATCTAAAGAAATAAATTTATAAAAATGTCTACAGGGATCAGTTTATAACAAATGTCTAAAGAGATACATTTATTACACATATCTAATGAGATTATTTTATAACAAATGTCTAAAGAGATAAATTTATAACAAATGTCTAAATAGATCAGTGTATTAATTAAAATTTTAAAGATTACATGTTCTTTATAAAAAGAAATTGTCTCCTTGCAAGTCAGCTTGCTAAAGATTGTTACATCAGTTTTCAAATAATGTTTTCTATGAGACCCTTCTGAATAAAAGCTGTAGTTTATTATCAATATTTTCTTAAGCATATTTAGATTAATCACATTGCTAACAGATTGTATTATTTTTTTTCCCCCTATAACTCGTATTATTTTTTTTCTTTTCTGGCTGTTGGTGTTTAGGTCAAGGGTACCATAGTTAACCGAGCTTCAGGTAAGTGTCTGGACACAGGAAAGGGCAAGAATGGAGACTTTGTCATCACCAGTACTTGTAATGGCAACGAAACTCAGAAGTGGACCATACAGCACTACTTGGACATGTGACCACAACGTGATCAAAATTGGCTGTGGCCGTAAACTGCTCCAGTATCACATTCTTATATTGCTCTCTCATTAAAATGAACCACCCAACATTCAGGCTTAATTTCAAATAATTGGAATCTTCCCTTGATACATTTCTTTGCTTGATAGAAGTTCAATTAATTGTTAACAACCCTCCGCCCTAACTTAAAAGTAATCTTAATTATCAGCACAATTTATAAAAAAATTAGAAATGACAAGACAGAATTCAGATGTTCAGGGGGGCAATCTTTTAGCTAACTAATACTGCCACATGGGTATAAAAATGCAATGTAATGCACTTACTAGATCACAGTTGTATAGTGGTGAGGTGACCATTTACAACCACCTTGCCTCAGAGTCAAAGAAAGGTAAATTATTCATTACACATCTCTGAGTGCATCAGAAGAGTACTGGGACCTAGTTTTGATCCCGTTACAATAGCTACACTCCAGTCACAATTGCTAATAGCTACACTCCAGTCACAATTGCTAATAGCTACACTCCAGTCACAATATCTACACTCCAGTCACAATAGCTAATAGCTACACTCCAGTCACAATAGCTACACTCCAGTCACAATAGCTACACTCCAGTCACAATAGCTACACTCCAGTCACAATAGCTACACTCCAGTCACAATAGCTACACTCCAGTCACAATAGCTACACTCCAGTCACAATAGCTACACTCCAGTCACAGTAGCTACACTCCAGTCACAATAGCTACACTCCAGTCACAATAGCTACACTCCAGTCACAATAGCTACACTCCAGTCACAATAGCTACACTCCAGTCACAATAGCTACGCTCCAGTCACAGTAGCCATGCTCCAGTCACAGTAGCTATGCTCCAGTCACAGTAGCCATGCTCCAGTCACAGTAGCTAAGCTCCAGTCACAGTAGCTATGCTCCAGTCACAGTAGCTATGCTCCAGTCACAGTAGCTATGCTCCAGTCACAGTAACTACCTTCCAGATACAATACCTACTATAACAGCACTCAATAGTTACGTTTGATTTATATCCACAAAATAAAGAACAATCTTTACAGCCATTGTTCATGAAAAGAAGGAAGGAAAAAAAATGAGTTTTCAACTCTTTCAGTCTCAAAAAAACATGTGATTGTTATCTTTCTTGTTTTTATAATCTTTGGTCCGAGAATTGTAAATAAATCTGTGGTTTGTAATGGCCACATCTGTGTATGTTTTATGTAAGGTATGATTTTAAACCTCCTTGCAGTTAATGCATTGGTGAATTTTAATAGTGGTGACCTCCTTTGGACAACAGAAGCGAAAACCCCTGGGACTGAGAGAGTTAAATTCACTCCATCCATCATGTGCCATGCCGATAAGCATGGGCGGTCATGTTTTGCCATCTCACTCGATCACCAGAGTCGTGGATCAGCTCCATGTTCCTGTCTCAACCATGCCACATGGCCAAGCCATCCAGGTATTTACTTCTCGGTCTTCCCCTTGGTCTCTTCCCTTCAATCTTGCCAGTTGTTACCAAGTTCTTCAAATCATTTCTTCTGATAACATGCCCCCAAAATTTTGACTGTCTTAAGTTTAAAGTCTCTAATCAGTTTATGATCTTCATTTGTTTCTTGAAGGACTTGTTCATTGGTCTTTCTGTCTGTCCATGGTATTCTTTGCATTTTCCTTGGAAACCACATTTGCGCAGCCTTTTTTTTTTTAAGCACAGCCATCAGATGTTTTTCAGCTAAATTCACTATTATATGGTATGTAAAAAAAAAAATTTTTTTCGCTCGCTTGCTTTGAACTCAAGCGTAGTCCATACACACTATTTATAGTAGTGATGGACTGAATTTTGCATGTGGATTAGCTTTCCCTATTAACAGTGCCCCTCTCCAGGTGAACCCACTCAGACTTCAGAGGTACTTGTAATTAACGCCCCCAAGTCAAAAATGACAGGTCAACACTAAAAAGTGGACTGGACTAAAAGTCCAGCTGTCCAATGTAGGAGTTGAACCGCTAACCTCAGCATTAGCACACCGGATGTGTAAGAACACGCGTTCTTACCCATTCGGCCATGTGGACCTGCATTACATGGTATTATACCATATAAATGTGAATCATGGATGGGTTATTGATAAATTAAAGAAGCCATGTATCTACAGAAGTTTGATGTTCTTGATCATCATGTGCCATGCTGGTAGACATGGGCAACCATGTTTCACCATCTCACTCAACCACTGGTCTTGTGTCAGGTCAGGTGTTCTTGTCCTGATGATGCCTGTGGTCAAGCCATCCAGGTGCTTACCTCTTTGGGTTCCCCTTGCTCTTTTCCCATCAGATTTGCCAGTTGTTACTAAGTTTTCAAGTTTATTTCTTCTCATAACATGCCCACAAAATCTTGATTGTCTTTGTTTAATTTCTGTGTGGCCTCTAGTTTCTTTCTACTTCTGTTCCGGCTTGGTGATCCACAGGCATACAGTAGCGTGAGCTCTATATTGGTTTTCTTTAAAAACAAGTTAGTTGCATGTCCTTTACAGTACATTGCAATCAACTACAGCATTTGTTGACTGTTTGTGATTTTCTAGGTAATTTTACGT
This sequence comes from Cepaea nemoralis, assembly GCA_014155875.1. Taxonomy (NCBI): domain Eukaryota; kingdom Metazoa; phylum Mollusca; class Gastropoda; order Stylommatophora; family Helicidae; genus Cepaea; species Cepaea nemoralis. The sequence goes on from JACEFZ010025281.1 coordinate 47,855, forward strand.
TGAATAGTTTGCTATTTCTTTCTGAATGACCGATGCTCTTACCATTGTGAAAATCAACGCAAGGATGTTCTGTTTCCAAATTTCTTACCACAATATTTGAGAAGCGTTACAAGCCTTGAATACTGCTCTTCCATCATGATAACTTGGAAAAATTAACCTCAAATATCTGCAGTTCATCCATCATAAATTAAAACCTGTTATTAAAATTATAGTCTTTATGTTAACCCACTAAGTAGATAATACTGCTGAACTACAATGCTGTATCAAACATTACTTTAGTTGTTGTTTTGCAGTAACTGCTGCTTGTATATATATATATATATATATATATATATATATATATATATATATATATATATATATATATATATATATATATATATAAAATGATCATTTTCTCCGACAATATTTATAAATATTTTGGGAAACTATGTTTAACTACATATGACGAAACTGTGTTGTGTGTGTTGCTTCAACGCTGTGTGTGTCAATTATACATGTCAGGTCACAATTATATTGTTATTTTATATTGGAAGAATTAATGCAAATGCCATAATATTTTTCCGTTGCTATCTTTTGGTCTTTGACATTTTTAAAAAATGAAATCGTACAATCATTGTTATAATCCTCCAGTGCCTTCATTTACATTCATGTATTCTTTTGTTCTATTTATTTCGTTTATGAAATTCTGACATAAGCATTTGTATTTTCTTGTGATACAGTTTTCATTTGTTGCTAGAAATGTTGGAAATTCATGATTGACTGTGTCCTAGCTGCAATTCTGAGTTTTTCAGAAAATGTATTTATTTTCCAATTACTTTTTAATGCTTCGATTTTTCAGTTCTTCTTTCCTAATAAGTTTTGATTATAAAGTAGTTTATGCTGGTTCAATGACAATTCTGCTTTTTTTTAAAAGTAATATGTGCTGGGGAAATTTTTTTTTTTTTTTTATATAGTAATATATGCTGGGTCAGTAACCATTTATTATATAATAATATATGATGTTTTTATTGTAATGTAATGTAAGGGTATTTAACAATTCTGTTGTTATTATAGCCATATATGCTGCATCAGTAACAAAACTGTTTTATTTTAAATTAATAGAAGTTGTGTGGCTGTTATGTTTTAGGACATTGTGCTCAAATCAAAACAAAGATGGCATATCTTCAGCTGTTTCATTGCAAATTGAACATTGTTGTTTTTTTCAAATTAATTTGTGCATGTGTGAGCTTGTGTAATGGAAATAGCTTTGTATTTCATTGTGATTGAATAGACAAGATATTTGTCCTGTACAGACTGAAAGTTAAATTATCAAATTCCTGGGACAGAAGGAAGCATAGAAGCAACAGATATAAAACAATTTACATGCTTGTTATGTAGCTCAAGCAACAACTCCCAGGAGTCTCCAAGAAAATTGCACTCAAGAACCAAATGATTAAGCCTGGAAATGAACCCATGATCTTTGGAGCGCAGAGCAAGCAGCTTAACCACTTCACTACAGTGACTTCCAGTGTGAATGTGTGGTCCAATAGGAATTAACATAATAACAGTCTTGGGCAGAATGAGGATCTGTAAGAATGGTCCAGGACAGCTGAATCAGAATTAATGGCTAGAACAAAATGAACTCAGTTAGCAGCTGTCTGGAGGAACTGCAGTGGCATTGTGGTTAGTGTGCTTGCCTGCCAAGTCAGTGGTTTCTGTTCAATCCCAGCAGAGACAGGGTTATTTGTGAATAGTAGGGTTCTGGGAGTGACCCGTCTCATAAAAATGGACACCAGACAATTGTCTACTTTTATGAGATTTGTCTGGGGGGAAATTGCAACGAGGAAGGGAATGGCCACCCCATCTGATATATTATGACCTAGAGTATGTGCAGATCTAACACTTTCTACCCCAATGGCAGTATCTGCTATTGGACTATTTTATTCATGAAATAGAAAGAGTTGAATATTTCTGAAGAACTTCTTTTGGTAGCGCTGTTGATGATGATGGTGTCATATTACATACTGTGTAATATTCAGGTAGATGGGGCAATCCGAAGGCAGAGTCTGTTACAAAGGTGTGAAATGTTAAGGAATTCACCGATACTAGGTCACAACTCTTTAATTTGTGTGACCAGTTCCGGTCCTAGGGACTCAACCTGCCACAACATGAAGGGAAATCAGACAACTATTTCACAGCCTGGTTAAACTGGTTTAAAATCAATCACAAAATTCAGTGACAAAATTAGTGATCAAATGTAAACAGATAGTAAGCATAATATATCAAAATGGAAGTAAAGTACATTTTTAGAAATCATGTGTAAATACAAGGGTTGTTCAGAAAGTAATCACCTGCTCCATTTTTCTCTTGGAAACTTTATTCAAAATATATGAACAAAATATAGAATAGGTAGGAGCAGACTGAAAGAAATCATGTTGGGTGGATTATGATGGTGGCATTTAGGAATATCATCAATAGAATTGACTGCTAAGGTGTTTAATCTTCAATTACGCTCGCCGTCCAACAAACAACCAACATAGCAGATCAATGGGAACCAGAATCCATCAACGGAAATGACCGCAGCGACGATGGTGTTCTACATCAATGAAAAAACTTTATTAAAGGTAATCGGTCGTCAGGCTAGTACATGACCGTTCCCATGTTAATGGGAGGGACAGTCAAAATAAAATAAATAAGGATTTGAAAATATTTTACGTTAGCTGCCGGTCTTGATCCCATTTTACTATTTAAACAAATGACGAATAAACATAACCCTGTGCATCTATATCTGATTATCTTGTGTTCCTGACCCCTAAACAATCTCACATACGTTACTCTGCGTGTAGGCTGATTTCATGACTTCTAGCTGACATTGAACCGGCACATTATGACGCCATCCACTTTCTCATTTTTCGGCTTTAAACGTCCTTCTGCCAATCATCCTCCTTACTACAGATTATGCCCTTGTTTCCTCCTCTTTCTATCGTATCAGATGTTATATCCATAAGGTCTTTCAGTTGGCTATTGATGTTGAACTGTCAGTGTTGTCATTTTGTGCGCCTTGCTCCATGATGTTTCCAAACTTGACTCCCTATGGTAATGTAGTCCCCGTGACGTCATATAGCAACATGTGTATTCATGCGCCTCTCGGTTAACTCTCTCTCTTCTGTTTACCACAATTGTGTATCTAATTCTAAATCATTGACTCTTGCCTCTGATGCTACATGGCATTGACCCAGAACACCAGTGACCATCATATGTGTTGATGCATGAATATCGACACCAGTTGACTGGGAACACGACGACCAGTGATATTTTCCACACATAATTTTTGCCTACTTTTATCCTTAACGCCAGGGAAAATATGGGCTTCTTGTCTTTATTGTACCGGCGTGTTTTCTCGTCACATAGCCATGTTCTCACGGCATGATTCTTACAAATGCTTTCAAATATCCAAGAGCCTAGGAACGTTAACCCAGTCAACAAATGCCCTCAGAAGTCGGATGTGTCAGCCTAAAGGCGCAAGTATTGCAGCTCTGCTGTAAACAGGCACGACGCAGTTACGTCTGAAAAACTCTCCGGATGGATGAATGTAGAAGAAGAAGAAGAAGAAGAAGAAATATCCAAGAGTGGTGATAATAGCAGTCACACTGTCAGTGATGGCTGAAAAATGTAGGGTCAGTTGTCAACCCTAATGACGCAGTAATTGTAATCATCAATGGCATTGGTACACTGCAACCTGATTAGACTGGGGGGTTAAAGGTTTAGAGGATCAACTTTATTGCATCAGGTATGATCTCATGTGGCACGGTACTTTTCTACAGAGTGACTTACCAAAAGCATCGCACTAGCACAAAATCTGTAGTTCCAGCATAGACTCCCCCCCCCCCCCCCCCCCCCCCCCCCCCCCCTCCCCGGGGTCTCTGGAAAAATTGCACTTGTGATCTAAATTATGAAGTCTGAAAATTAACCTGTGACCCTCAGATCATGAGGCAGGTGGCTAAACCACCTCATCATGGAGACCCTGATTTGGACTGATGCCGTAGTAGTGCTTTACCTGATCACACAGCTCTGCCTCTGCTTATTGGTTGTTGGATGTGGATTTAGTAGATGTTCTCTGGTAGTTTTTGGATGTGAATTTAGTAGATGTTCCCTAGTGGTTGTTAGATGTGAATTTAGTAGATGTTCTTTGGTGGTTGTTATGTGTGAATGTAGTAGTTATTCCCCAGGTTATTGTTATTTGTGAATGTATGTTTTCTCTGGGAATTGTTGAATGTCATGTCCTCTGGCATTTGAAAATGAATACATTAAACGAGAAGACAATTAGTTGTTTTATAAGGTGATGTTTGTACATTGGGGATTAATGTGACGTATACAGCTATTTATTCTGGCACCTTCTGTTTGAAGCATATTCTTTAAACAATGCATTGTAAATGAATATTGCATGAAACTGCTTATTGTCAAAATTTACTGAAGTCTGTAATTTTTGTATCAAAGTTATTTATTCTAAAGTGTGTCAAAGTGTATGTCATTTTATTCTGGTGTATGTATTTTTTATGTCAAATAAAGTGTGATTTCAAACTGTTGAAATCAAACTTGTTTCAACTTACAGTTATGAATAGATTGGAAACAAATGTGTATACATTCATGTCTGCAAATAAATAATATAATTACTAATGTAGAAGGTATCTTAACAAGAATATCATAAGCAATGGGCCCTTTGTATACAACATCAGGTGTACTGGACATATGGTGTTGCCCCATATTTTTAACTGATAAAGTGCCATGGGATGATTAATCATATTAAGTGACTTCCTGTATCTGCCATCGGTTCATATATTGCTGAAATGTTATCATTGCATTATAACATGCCTGCTAATGAGAAGTCATAACAGTGACACAACACTACTTCTATTTTCTGTCATCCATTTTTGTTTGGTCCAAACCTAATTTTTACTTGGCACTGAATCTGTCAATAGACTACTCAACACTATGAGAGTTGATGTGGTCAATGGCACACTGGTGACCTTTACTTGCCAAGACCATTTTAGGCTGGGCCACGCCAGGTTTTTAAAAATAACCCTCGTTGTGAAACTAGTGACCACTGGGCCAGCAGGCAAGTCGGCTAGCCACTGTGCTACAGCACCGCCGTAACAAAAATATCCCAATAAATGGAGAATGTTCTGGTCACAAGCCTTCTTCAGCAAACAGACAAAAAAAAAAAAAACATAAGACGAAGACAGGAATTACACTAAAATGAAGCACTAAGGCATAATTTTTTAAATAGTTAGTTGCATGTCCTTTACTAAACATTGCAATCAACCCCAGCATTTGTTGACTGTTGGTGATTTATTAGGCAAGTTAGTTAAGTAGTTTGCCATTGCTTTCTAAATAGCTGACACCTCATACCACTCCTCTTAACCCTTCAAAAATAAAGTTTGTTCGTTCGTTTGTACCATAAAAAGCAACACAAAGCGTTCTGCTTCATGGCTGATTTGGAACCCTCGACCCCATATGTTGGCGAATTATGTTTGTTTTGCACTCGCTCGCTTTGAACACAAGCGTAGTCCCTACACACTACTTTTAGTTGTGCTGAACTGAATTTTGCGTGTGGATTAGCTTTTCCAATTAACTGTCCCTCGTCATCAGGCGAACCCACTCCAACTTCAGAAGTACTTGTAATTTACGTCCCCAAGTCAAGGACGATAGGTCAACATTTTAGTCCAACTGTCCATTGTGTGAACCCCTGTGAGCCATGCTGACCTACGGGGAATTATGAAGCTTCAAGCAATGGTTGAGGCACAAGAGTATTAGGTAAATATGTTCAATTAAAATGAATAAATATGAAATAAAGTGAAATGTATAGTATTTTACTAAGTGTCCAGCTGATCCGAATTGATTTTTCTTTTGTAATTACGAAGGTAAGTTAATAAGTAAGTCACAAATGGCTGTAGAAAAATAACTAAATATGATAACAACTTGAAACCAGTTTATTTTTATGCATACATTGTCCCTTTATTTTTCAACATAATTTCCACCAACATTGATGCACTTATCCCATCGTTTTATTAGTCCTCCCAAACCGGCTGCATAGAACTGCGTGCTCTGTTTTCTGAACCACGTTTTCACTTCACATTCAACTTTGGCGTCATTCGCAAAATGTCTCCTACGAAAGTGGGTTTCCTGTTTATACTGACAAATGTTTGTCCCGTACAGTGGTGCATAGCTAGGTAGAAAAAATTATGAGAGCTTGTCAATAAGTAAGTCACACAGTTCTGTGGGATGGCAGGTAAATGAAAACATGGCACGCAATTCTATGCTGCCAGTTTGGGAGGACTGATAAAACCATGGGATAAGTGCATCAATGTTAGTGGAAATTATGTTGAGAAATAAAGCGACAATGTATGTATAAAAATAAACTGGTTTCAAGTTGTTATCATCTTTAGTTATTTTTCTACAGCCATTTATGACTTACTTATTAACTTACCCTTGTATATTCTTGCAAAGGTGACCTTCTGCAAATCTTGCGTTTGTTTTTATTCATTGCGTTCTTATAGCTTTATCACAATGAACCCCATTTTATTTGCATACGTGTTACGTGTATACATCACAATATGCAGCCTCCAAAATTATGTATATCATATATAATTAGACATTAAAACAAAAGAAAACATTATCAACTAAGACTTTGAAAAGGCAGTTGTTGAAGTTATATCCTTTACAGGACGTCACAATCAACACCAGCATTTATTTTGGCTGTTCGTGATTTCTTGGCAAGTTCACGATAAGTAGTTTGCCATTGCTTTCTGAACGACCGGCACTCATACCTTTGTATGAGAAACAAACGCAAGGCAGTCTGCTTACAAATCGCCGGCAGCTGTGTTTCGAATGCGGTATATGGGATTACGAATTGCATTCATAACCCCTTCACCACAGAGTTATTGTAAATAATATTTATATCCTTAAATTTAAAGTGTTAGCAGTAATACAGTATCTAGCACACTTGCCCGCCGGCCCTGCGGTCAAGTATTTGAATCCACTTATAGAGAGAAGGTTAGGGGAAAAATGAAAACCAGGACCTGTTCCGGGAAGTACAGCTGCCTGTGGTGACAGCAACCACACCACCCACAGAGTTCTAGTGGGTCTATATAAATATGGGGCTATAACCTTGTATCTAGAGTGGCATCAAGTGTGGGAAGTGTGTCTACTTTGCTTGGTTATTTTACATAACATTTAGAATGTATAGTTTTGTACATATGGGATGATTAAAACTGCATTTAAATGCCTAATGGGAAATTGTGTTTGGAATTATATTTAATGTTATCATGTTAATGTTTGATTAATGTTAATGTGTTAATGTTTGATTAATGTTAATGTATTAATGGTTGATTAATGTTACTGTTTGATTAATGTTGATGGTTATTTAATGTTATTGTGTTAATGTTTGATTAATGTTCTTTTGTTAATGTGTGGTTAACGTTATTGTGTTAGTGCTTGATTAATGTTAATGTGTTATTGTTTGATTAATGTTAATGTTTGGTTAATGTGTTAATGTTTGATTAATGTTAATGTGTTAATGTTTAATTGATGTATATGTGTTGTTTGATTAATGTTCTTGTGTTAATGTTTAATTAATGTTCTTATGTTGTTTGATTAAATGTTATTGCGTTATTGGTTGATTAATGTTAATGTAATGTTGGAATAATGTTAATGTGTGGTTAATGCTTGATTAATGTTAATGTTTAATTAATGTAAATGTGTTAATGTTTGATTAATCTTAATATCTTAATGTTTGCAACCACATCTAACTTCGGATTTTCAAATATAGTTATGTCTGAACCCAAGGGAACTGTTTACTAATGGGTGAAGAGACAAAAGGTGAGTCACTTGTGACTTCAAATATTCACTTGTTATGGGTAAATGGTACTAATTTACTTTGGTTGGTAGCCCATCTAGAGGTGAACTCTGATTACAAACCGCTGCTGCCTTGTAGGATACCCCTACATGTGAAAGGTTTCAGTAGTCAACCCTGAGGAAAATCCAAAGAATGAGTCCCTATGGTAGTCTCATGTAGATCTCAACACTGTTCAAGCTACTCCTGTGATGTCATTGATGCCTAACTGTACAGGCTGTCATGATTCTTTTGGACCTGTCTGTTATGTGTATGTGATGTTGAGAACATGTTACATGGGCAACAGCTTGCTCTCCAGACTAGTTTAAGCTTGTGCCTGCTGAGGAAGATTAGTTCATGTGGTGATTTATGTCACAGTCACCGGGCAAAGTGTGAACTGTTGTGTTGTGTGTAAAGCCTTGGACATGCACCCATCAATTTTTCATTTTGGTGAACCATAGAGGTGCTCACATGTCACATGTTGAGATCAAAACTGTATCTCACTTTTGATGCTAGCGTACTCTGTGCTGATTTTACAAACCACCAGGCAAGACTTGTGCCATACATCTTTACCATAAACCATCGATAAATGGCCATCACAGGCCTGAACCAGGTCAATAGCAATCTTGGTGTTGGTGGCCACCAGAAATTTAGTCACCAGAAGCCATGATGTTTAAAAGCTTCTGGCACACATCAACCCACCTCAGAATTATTGGTAAATGATGTACATCAAAGATGTGCTCTACTAATTTGACATTTAGGTTCTAATGTCCACTGAGTGTGATTCCTACTACTACTACACGACAGTTTGTTTGAACTGTCCGTAGAATGAGAATCCAACTGAATGGAAAATCAGTTCAAATGTCCACCACATATCCTTTACCAAAAGGAATACTGGTGCTATGAGAGAAAACATTGCTTCTTACCCATGTTTCTCAAAATTGAAGGAAGGATCAAGAATGTCTCTGACCTACTATATTAAAAGCCCCGGCGGCATTTATGTGGCTAGCATCTCTGTGCTCACCAAATGGAAAATTGATGGCTCACAATCCATTTGGACCACCGACCACATCAGCATGATTCGACGGGTCATGCCTAATGCTGACCCACCTCACAGAAAACAAAACATCAACCCTCTGCATGTTTTTTCCATGGTTGATCCTCTGCATGGTTTTTCCATGGTTGGTGCTCTGCGTCGTTTTTCCATGGTTGGTGCTCTGCATGGTTTTCCCATGGTTGGTGCTCTGCGTGGTTTTTCCATGGTTGGTGCTCTGCTTGTGGCACGCTGCTCTTCGTGTAAACTAGTGCAAAGATCGTTTAGACCTTGGCCCTGGAAACAAACAGCAAAGTATGCTACAGCAGTAAAGTACGCTTGCAGAGCTGTTCACGTCGCGCTGAACCATCAGACCGCTCATTGTGTGGAGGCCACCAAAGTTACACATCTAGGAACTGCATCCTATTGGTCTGTAAAGAAATTATGTTATAAACGGGAAGATCATCATATGGAAGTGAGGCTAAGCTGCCAAGTGCAGGTTTATCGCACATTCAGTTTAGTTTATTATGGAGAATTCTGTAGCAAATTTCAATATCTTAAATAATTTTTCACTTCACTAAATCTTCTGTCTCTGTATTTAAACGTTTTAAACACACTCGACGTTTTTTATTTTATTTTATCGAGACATTCATCCACCATGACTAACATGACCTTCACAATGCTTGTGCCACTCACAAACTGGAGATTTCTTCTTGGCAATGTCACAATATGCCGGTCTCTCTGGCCGAGGGGTTACACCATTTTCTCCGTAATCCCGTTTATCACGCAGTCTCGTAGCGGGCGAGAACTGGGAGCGGTTCGTCCCCCGCTGGTGACTTGCGGGATAACTGAGCCGGCCGCTCAGAAAGCAATGGCAAACTACTGAGCGTAATCTTGCCAAGAAATCAACAGACAGCTGAAAGATGCTGCTGTTGACAGCGATGTCCTGTAAAAAGGATATGCGAATTTTAAAAAAAAATGTCACAATATACATTCTTAAGCAAGATTATTATCTCTGAGGATGACTTCTCCAGTACAACATATTAATTTCTCAAATCAAGGTCATTCTATGTCAACAACTTGCAAAATACTTTCTGTCATATTGATTAGAGAGTATACTAGAAGTTCTATGGGGGAAAAGCCTGTTCTATTACATACGTAAAGCCAGCTCATGAAGTCACAATGAAACGGGAAATAAAGACATGTTTCATAAAACTCTCTGTTTCTGTCTTCTGACCCTGGGGGTGGAAATAGAGAGGTAGCAACATTTCATAAACCTATCTTCGGAGCATGAAGGAGGCAGAGGTAGTGAGCAACATTTCACAAACCTCTCTATTCCCATGTAACGGGCCCGAAGACAAAAACCGAGAGGTAGCAGTGTTTCAACAGCCTCTCTATTCATTTTCTAGGCCTGAGGTTAGGTTGGATAGTTAGTTAGTTAGTCGCAGTTCCAACTTCACAGCAACGGGTCGTCCCCATTATGCTCCGTTCCTGTGCCAGTGAATTTCACACAAAATGCTCCCTACTGCCCAATGTGAAAAGTGGAAAAGACAGGAGTCTCGACAAATAACAGCCCGCACAGATACACTGTGCATAATGCCGCCACCAGAATGTCAACACAATAGTCCCCCACAAAATACCCAGTTCATTTCTGATGGAATCGGCAGTCATTTTCCCATCTGGATGTTTCCTAGATGTTCACCCACACAGTCCACGAAATACAGTTCATCGTCGATGGTAGTGGCAGTCAACCAGAAGCCCAGCAGCCACGCATTTCTGCATAAGGCAAAAACCGGTCAACTCTGGGACATAGCCATCTGCCATCGCTCCGAACATGCAGTCACGTTCCAAAAGACCTCGGGCAGATTCAAAAGCATTTCACACGAAACTCACAGCTCACAGTGTCGCGCCACGCACTCACTCAGTAGCAGGGCGACGGAACCATCAAGCCTCCTTAGTCGCCTCTTACTGACATGCGTGGTAGGCTGCAGTGTTGCTATTCTTTGCTTCCCTTATGGGCCCCGGCAACACACGGGAGTGAGGTTAGGTTGGATGTTGAAGCTAATGCTTACTACGGGCGGGGATGCCCATCCCAGCCCTTCTTATTTGACTCTTACGACATGCATGGTAGGTTAGAGTGTTACTAAACTGTTACAGAGTTCGTGCATCTGAGCGAATCCATCTTTGAGTGTATTTTTGCAGCGTGTGGGTTTACGCAGATGGGTCGGTCGTTCGACGAATGAGACGTTCGTGGATCTTTACGGCGCAGGCTAGGGGGTGGGGTGGGGGGGGGGGGGAAACAATTGTGAAGGAAGATTCTGATGCTTTTTTCCTTGACCACAAGTAGTCTGACTATGGAAATCATGAAAGTAAGTAAAGCAATTACATGGCTCGAGACACAGACCTTCACTATGGCATGTTTCCTTAGTGACTCCACGAGTATGCTTAGGAAGATAGAGATGGGATGGGTCCGAAGACAGTGGTTGTCTATGAAGCGGTCACGTCTGGCAAAGATTAGTTTCATTTTCGTGCCAGGCATGCGGGTATACAGGGAAATGAGCAGGCTGACCTGCTTGCAAGTAAGGCTACTGTGGAGGGCGGGCGAGCCATGGACCAGACTGATATTTATTAATTAAATTTGTTGCGTATCCCTTACGGGACGTTGCAGTCAACACCAGCATTTTCAGCTGCTGTTGATGTACTAGGCAAGTGTTACGTTGAGTAGTTTGCCATTGCTTTCTGAACGACCGGCCCCTATACCTTTTTCGAAAAAACCAGCACCGCCGTGTTTCGAACCCGGGTATACGGGCTCACAAACCGCGTTCGCAAGCCCTTAGCCACAGAGACCGGAGACTGATATACTGAATGCAATACGAGAAGTAAGTTATGACTGTCAATCTACATCAATGGTCAAACTGCGAGAACGGCAAGTTAAAAGAGGTGTAGCCAAACAAAATCACTATGCAGGAAGCCAAAGAAGATTAATAAACCAAAAACAGAACTGGTGTCATTAGCCTCTACACGCTGCAGGATTTACCGAGGCGGGGATCTGAGCACTTATGGACTGAATGGTTCGATGTGCAATGAGGACATTCTGTCGACTAACTAACTGCTTCCCATGCAGGTTTCTATAGATGGGAGAAACAAATAAAGATATTAAAATTACAATACAAAAAGCAAGAGGGGCTTTCGTAACACTAGGACATTTGTGAAAGTCAAAAGAAACTAAACGTACCACCAAATTTAAAATATTTAACGTTAAATGTGTACTACTGTATGGATCAGAAAAAATGAAAAACGGCTGAAACAATTACTAATAAACTACAACAATTCATTAATTGGTACCTAGACAGAATAGGACTAAAATAAGAAAATAAATCCCGGTTGGTAACTATAGCTTTGAATTTTTATACCGTCTAATGCGTTCTCTAGTCTCTACTTCAATCTTCTCACTTCTATGAGTGCCAAACAACACTATGTGCGTTTATTTATATATGACTGAAATAGCATGACAGAAGAACCAAATGTGGAGCTTATGAAAGAAGAACTAAACAAATGCCGGTGAATCAAGAGGTGAGGAAATAGCGGTGGCCCTGGATGAGATACATATTGAAAACAAAAACAACAACAACTGAGAATAGTATAACTAAACAGTCCCATGTCTGGAAACCACAAGGCAAACGAAAAAGGGGGAGATCTAAATATACAAGGAGCAGAGAATCAGAGACAGGTGGATAATATGGAGAGGACACCGACAGACAACATGAGAGAACTCATTCCGTTATCACCGTTATAATTTATCATGTACTTCAGTTTTTCAGATAATACCATTTGCGTACGATATAAAGCCGAGTCATGGTTTGTGATGTAGACAGAGAGCATCCAACTAAACTGGCATAAGGATAAATATACTTGTAGCTATCACAGACATGAAGACAAATGACGCAAGTATGCGGCTTGAGGTGAGTTGGCTGGTCCTATGCTTCAATGGAGAGTCGGGTGAGGGCAGGAGTGTTACTGACCACTTGACTGGCCGAGTGCCGATCAGTTTATAACAATATGAGTCTACACCGTATGCCCAGTGCGCCTTAGACGAATAAAAGTATCCTTCTTGTAACGTACCGGGTGAGTTAACCATCTTTGTCGGGAGCTCCACATAGCCCAATGGATAACAAAGCGTGCTCTTACATTTTCCGGTGTGCTGATGCCGAGGTAAGGGATTCAATCCCTACACCGGTCAGTTGGACTAAAATGTTGACGTAAAGTACAAGTACCCCTGAAGTCGGAGTGGGTTCGCCTGATGGCGAGGGACATTGTTAATAGGGAAAGCTAACCAACACGCAAAATTCAGTCCAGCACTGTTAGAAGTAGTGTGTATCTACTACGCTTGAGTTAAAAGTGAGCGAGCGCACTCACACACACAAAATCTTCTTGGTCGAAAATGGGCAAACGGGTTAATGATACATACACACATGTTCAAACTCATATATCTGGGTTCTCACTATTTGGTGGCACTAGTTTCTGCAAGATCTGAATTCAGCTTCAAAAATTAACTAAATAAAACGGTTAAGTTTATACAAAACAGCATCGCAGATAAAGACAATTTATTTCAGGGGAACGAGAGAAAAACAAAACGCTTTCAAAACATGTTTTGTAGAACGTGCCTAACAATTGATTTAAATATTCGCTGCGAAATACAACCTAAATAAAATATTTATCTACGAATTTAATCATGTATAAACAGAAAACATCTTCGTGATTTAGTAATATATACATATAAAATATTTTAGGGTTAGGGATGTTTTCATTTCAATTTCTGGTATTGATACTCCACATTAATGGTTATTATTGTAGTTAAAAGCTGGGGACCTTAAGTTACTTAGATGATTTATTTTCAAAGTAGATGTTAGAGACAGTTATGTTATTAAGTTATGATATTACTAAATTGATAACTGTAAATACGCAATTGACGTTTGCAAGGTCTACAATTAGAAAGCCAGATGTTGACATAAAAAACAAAAAAAAACATCAGTATTTACATCTGAATAATATATAGACTACATGAGTCGCAGTAGTAGAGATAAAAGTACTGATATTCTACCACATCTGAAGAAAACTCATAGGCCTAAGCCACATGATGTCTCGGAAACTTAAATACTTGGACTAAATTAAACTTCACAGACCTTAGAAAGAATAGTAATAGAAGTCGGGGACTGCGTGGTCTCGAGGTATGGTGTCCGCCTCGAGTGCTGGAGGTCCCGGGTTCAAGCCCCGGTGATGTCGAGAAAACACGGACGCCAGTGTGTATTGTTGCGCACGTAAAAAATCCCTTGGCAGTTGGAAATCGAAAAAGAGTAGCCTAACGGCGCCGCCAGGGAAAAATTTCGAGTTAAAAATCTACCCAAAGTATTTCAGGATCCTCGCCGGTGCTGCGGAGTTCGTGCACTGAGCTGAGTTTGAGTTAGATTTACTGCCATCGTTTTGCCAGACCAGATGCCCCCGAGATATTCTTTCTGACATACCGCTAATGACAGTCACTGAAGTGTTCACTTACCTCAGTAAACTAAAAAACACAAACTCATCTGGGTTAGATGGAATCAGCAGTCGGATTCTCCGCTGTGCTGCGCCAGTGATCTGTGTATCACTAACATGTGTATATAATCATTGTCTCACCAAAGGTCACTTTCCATCAGCTCTCAAAATCGCTAAAGTGTATCCTCTCCTTAAATCTGGTTCATTGGACAATGGTCTCCCGAACAATTATAGACCCATTTCCTTACTTTTCCTTACTATCATCACTATCTAAGCCACTAGAAAAACACATCCATAAGGTGACATTACAGTATTTAGATCGCAACAAGCTTATAGTTGACAGTCAATCACATTTCGACTAAAATATTCTTGCCATACGGCCCTAACAAACATGATAGAAAATTGGCACCAGATTATAAATAACAACAATCTATGTGGAGCTGTGTTTATCGATTTCAGAAAAGCATTTGATATGATAGACCATGCCATTTTAATTAAAAACCTAGAGACAATGAAAATTGGCCCTAATGTTGTGACGCTAATAACATCTTTTCTGTCAAACAGAAATCAAGTAGTATCATACAATAAATATCTGTCACAAACCACTACCTTCAATACTGGAGTACCACAAGGCTCTATTCTTGGCCCTCTATTATTCGCCATATATATTAATGATCTACCTTTGCATCTTTCGTCGTCCTGTGATCTATTTGCAGACGACTGTACAGTGTATACAAACGCTGAAAGCAGTAATTTGCTGGAGTCGTCTTTGCAACAAGAATTAAATGCAAATGTATGTATGCAAATTAACATCACTAAAACAAAATATATGTTATTAACAACCAGACAAAGACTTCAGACTCTAAATTCACACAGATCACTTCAACTTCACATCGATAACATGCCAGTAGAAAGTGTAATTGAGCACAAAACATTAGGCCTCATCATTGATAGAAACCTAACCTTTAATCCTCACGTTCAAGCGCTCACTAAACAAACAGCGAAAAAAGTCTACCAACTCGCCAAAATTAAAAATTTCCTTGATGAGGACACAAGGAAAATATTCTATACGTCTCACATACAGACACATTTTGACTACTGCTCTACAATCTGGGACGGTTGTTCCAATTCAAGCACCAAGCGACTTTACTCACTCCAGAAACGGGCCATGAGTTTAATTTATAGCAAACATTTAACTGACAATCCTAGCCTGCATAAACGCCTTCAGTTACTACCACTCCGCAAACGTCTGCTTTTCAATAAGGCCAAACTAATTCACAAAATCCTACATCGGAATGCCCCAAATTACCTTTGGCCATTGTTTGAATATAATGCTAGACACAGTAAACGATTAAATATATTACACATTCCGAAGCCTAGGATAGACTTATACAAAACAAGCTTAACGTACTCTGCAGCTCAGCTGTGGAACAATCTTCCACATGAAATAAAAGACATCACCAATCCCTATACATATAATCGCAAATTATTTGAACACTATCTCAGTACGGATTACCTTCCCCCTTAATAATAGAAGTAATAATAATAATAAAACCCTAGTATAACAGCCAGTCCCCTTTTGGTAGGCCAGTATATTCCACATAGCTAATAACAAGTGCCACACCAGTTATTACTATTACTGAGTCGTGTAGTATTGATTTTTAATTTTTCCACATGCCTTTATAATGCATATCTTTTATATTGTTGCTGTTTTCAGTTAGCCTTGAATGATGTGTGAATGGTATAATGTATGAAAGAGAGTGATAAAAGGGCAGAATGTTAGACGGGCCTGCGTGCCCAATTCTTAACCCTTTCAAAATAAAGTTTTGTTGTTGTTGTTGTTGTTGTTGTTGTTGTTATTAGAGATTCTGAGACTCAGTTTTAGTTAGGAGAAGGAAGCACTTATGGGTTGCACTCATGTGCCGTGATGTTGATCCATCGACTAAACTAAACTAAACTAGTAATAGAAGGCATGTTAACTGGACGAATTGATCAACATGAAGGTGGGCACAGGCCACTAAAGAACTCGTGGAGTTAAAATGTTCGAGGCCAGCGAACTGATGACAGAGGAAAATTCTGAAGTCAAGTATACGAGGTATACATCATCAGCATCCAGTGCCTTGTCGGCTGGCGTCGGCGTTCATGCCTTTCCACAAAATGCGATCTCCGACGTCATGGATCAATTCGTGTGTTGACTCCATTCCGTGCCATGACACAAGACTGTGAAGAATCTTCTCACGCTGTCAGTTGCTTTAGTAATTTTATTGTTTTGTCATGTTTCACATTGTCAAATGCTTTTATGTAGTCTATGAAGCATAAGTACATATCTGTGTTTACTTCTATAGCTCTTTCTATGTGACTCATAAGATTTATTGTGCGATGCTCTTCGCATTCTAAAGGGCCTGATTTCTTTGGCAGAGTTATAAAAGCGTATTCTAATAAATCACTAGAAATGTACCCACTAGTGTAGATGTCATTTAGAATTTATTTGTTGATACATGGAATGTGAGTCTTTACCATAGTTTGTCACAATTTCCATGCACTGTTGATTCAGCCATACTTTGCATTTATTTAATATTTCTTTGTATATTCTATTCTACATAGAAATAGATGGAAAAATTCTAAACCAAGTGGATAATTTTAGATACCTAGGGACATTTATAACATCATATGGAAGATGTACAACAGAGATTAAGAGCAGAACAGGGCAGGCAAATGCCGCATTTCAGAAAATAAAGAGTATCTTGTGCAATAAGCCGCTATCAATGAATGTAAGAAAGAGAGTGCTGAAATGCTATATAGAACATGTATTGCTGTATGGCAGTGAATCTTGGAATGTAAATGAACAAATTAAGAAGAAATTAGAAGCAACAGACATGTGGTTCCTGAGACGAATGTTGAGAATTCCTTGGACTGCCAGAGTAAATCAAATCAAATCAAATCAACTTTATTTAAAAGGGTCACAAATTGGGCACGCAGACCCGTCTTACATTCGGCCCTTCCAATCACTTGTCTTTCGTTCATCATGAGCATTATACATTTACATAAGAAGAAAAGAGTAACTAACGACAACTGCCTGAAACAGGCTAATGAAACTAGGACACTATATACAACAATAAGAAGGAGACAAACAGCTTTCTTTAGTCATGTAATGAGAAGAGAGGCATTGGAGAACATCGTGACAACTGGAAAGATCGAAGGGAAGACAGGCAGAGGCAGACCAAGAGAAATGATGCTGGATGGATAGAGACGATGTCATGGGGGAATATCATCAGCGGAGTTGATCCAGAACACCAAAGACCGAGATCTGTGGAGAGCCATGAACACCTACGCCAGCCAGCAGGGCACTTGATGATGATAATGATGATATTCTATTACATTATTCTTTATCTTGCTTTGTCTTTATTCTTTGGTCCATCATCTGCAAAATTTCACCTGTCATCCACTTCTTTTTTCCAATTCTATGTTTCCACCCATCATGTGCCATGCCGGAAAGCATGGGCGGCCATGAATCGCCATTTCCCTTGATCACCAGAGCTGTGGATCAGCTCAGTGTTCCTGTCTCGACTATGCCATGTGGCCAAGCAATCCAGGTATTTACTTCTCGGTCTTCCCCTTGGTCTGTTTCCTTCGATCTTGCCAGTTGTCATCATGTTCTCCAATTCATTTCTTCTCATAACATATCCAAAAAATTTTGACTGTCTACGTCTAATTTCTCTAATCAGTTTACGATTTTCATTTGTTTCCTGAAGTATTTGGTCATTGGTTTTTCTGTCTGTCCATGGTAATCTTTGTATTCTCCTCAGAAACCACATTTCTACAGATGTTTTTCAGCTTGTCTGCTCATTGTCCAAGTATCACATCCATACAAAAGTACATTGTCCAATGTAACAGAGCACCATCTCTGTTAATAGTTTGAGAGATAGTTTGGGAAATGAATAACTAATAAATGAAGAGCGCACGCGTGAGCACTATTGAAAGGGGTTGTTAAGGACGCTCACGCGTCACGCATGAGGAAAACAGACTTCAGTTCCAACTTGCCCAGTAGATGAACAACAGCTGTTTTCAATTTGACTCTACACATTTGTACTTCGATTAATAAACGTTTACCCTTTTGACGGAGGCTTTGACTTAGTATATTGTTTCTATTCAGACTGTTCGTGGATCTGCAACAGTCTGAAATGGCGCCAGCGACCAGAATTATGACTTACGCTGTCGCGGCCACAATCCACAATTGATCACGGAGGTCATCGCAAAACAATGGATTTCTAAAACTCAGAACTTGTTAGAAACCACGGACAATCATGTGGAACTCAACTCAGTCCATTTTTTGAGAAGCAATTTATAGAATTTACAAATCTTTCTGCTGGGCTGCTGCTCGATAAAATCGCCACACCAAAACAACTTATAATTTTCGGAGCTGTGGAACATACATATTAGAAGGAAATTATTTGATGGAGCTGCCATCGTGGGCTGTTGATCATCGTGTCCTGAAATGACCTGACCGTTGCCCTTGGCCGTCACTATGCTCTGAGTTTGACTTGCAGTAATTCGCAACCGTTGACTGACCTTGGCTGCCTGAGGTGAGGTCACTGATTGAACCTGTCGTTATCAACTACAAGAAGTTTGTGGTCAAGGTTCCTACGAGCTGATGTAAAACATGAGTCAATGAATGCCAAGCTCATTTGCTGAGAGACCATGAAGATTGTCATTTCATCGCTTTGAAAATTGTCAGCCGACATCAAGTGGACTTTACCCAAACCAAACTCAAGCTTATGAAGTTCGTTATGGAATGTGATTTACTTGTTAGGGTTCCTTTGGACACAGGGGGGCATAATGGTTGCCGACCTGTTGAAGAGGGGACCTAATTAAGTCGCTTCATTTCTATTAAGCCGTATCAAGTCGTCTAGAAGTGCCATTTTTTTTCCGGGTGAAGTCGTCTAGATGTGCCCTGTTATCGGGTGAAAAGAAGCCGCAAGTCTGGTGTGCCCAACCATGGGTGAAAGTGAAAGTTCTCCTCGTGCTAGAGAAGCCTGAAATGTCTGAGAATTGACGTAACTACCAGAGATTGCTTTCCGGGCGTCCAAAAATCGACAGGACAACTAGAAGATAAGGTCGTCGTTTGGGGAAATCTAGGAAAGTACATCCTTATATGACATGAACGGTATGTTGATTTTAGAACAATTATAATAATTGTGTAATAGTTAAATCGACCTTATTAGAATTTGGCAAAGACGATATCAGGCTAATACAAGATAAAATAATGTGCTGTGTTAGATAAAATTGATTTCTTAAGTTGAACGCTTAATCTTTGTAAGAAGAACAGTGAACAGTTGCTTACGTCCCTTGTTTAGTTTAAATGGGCCTATACAATTGTTGATAATTGTTGACTAAATTATTATAATTGTGAGTGTGATTATATGAATTGAATAGTAAATTTCAGCATATTTCAGCATGGCAGAAGAACAAGTTGCGTTAACACAAGTGTTAACTGGAGTAGGTACGGCAATAAGCAGACTCAATACAGCAATAAAGCAACAAGGAATAGGAACAGAGATTGAAAAATTTAGTGGACAGGCGAAAGACTTTAAGAAGTGGATAACTTCGATAGAAAAACATGCCTTCTTGGTGGCAGCAACGGATGAGGAGAGGATGAAAATTGCTTATCAGGCCACTATAGAACCAGTTTCAGATCACATCAGAAGAAAATTAGAAGCAAGGACTGATGAGACATGGGAACAGTTCAAGGATGACTTGGCCCGTAAGTACGCTGAAATTACAGATCCTCAGTATGCGTTTTCAGTGTTAAGACAATCCAAACAAAACACTGGAGAAACTGTACAATTATTTAGCGATAGGTTGATTAACCTAGCCGAAGAAGCATTCCTGGGACAGAACGTACGAGGGGAGGAAAGTGGAAAGAATGTTGGTCGGGATTTTTGTAGATGGTATCAAGTCAGATGGACTGAAATTTAAATTAATGAGAGAAAACCCTGAGAGATTATCACAGGCTGTAGATATAGCTGTACAAGAAGAGAATTTGAGACAAAGATTTAGACTGAGAGTAGGACGAGAAATAGAAACTAGTCGGGAAGATAGGATTGAAGAGCCCATGGAGATCAGACAAACAAGGTTCCGATGGAATAGGAGAGGAGAAATACAGACGTTACAGGGAAGTAACGAAAATGCTTATGATAGAAGAAGACAAATGAGAAATCCTATAAGAGAGGCGGTAGGTAACACAAATAACACAAATATAGTCTGTTGGGGTTGTGGTCAACGTGGACACATTTTTCGCTTTTGTGGTAACAGGCGTGTCCAGTCGAATACACAAAATAGAAATGTTAATAACAGAGCAAATAGGAATTTTGAAGACAGACACAGAAGTTTTACAAGCCCAAGAACGCAGGAAAACCGGCGTCCCACCTATTGAATAGGACCTGCGGTAGGAGGGAAGATAACAAGGTCCCAAGATTTAAAGAATATTTTAATAACAGGTATAGCAGGACGAGTAGAAAATGCTCTCAAATGGCTGAAATCAAACAATTTTCAGTAAATAAAAAGGACCCCAGTTCATGCATAATAGAAATAGGGAAATATAGAATCCGTACATTAATTGATTCAGGAGCTCAGGTTAGTGTAATCAAAGAAAATTTTCTATACAAAATAATAAAAAATTGTAAAATATTCAGGAGTCATGATAATCTTCACTCTGTTACAGGACAAAATTTACAAGTAGTTGGTCAAACGATAATAAATCTCAAATTAGGAGGAATTAACGTAAGACATCTTTTTCATGTAGTGAAAGATTTAAATAGAAACATGCTTATAGGTAGGGATTTCTTATTAAAAAATGGTGTAAGACTTTTCTTTGATCTGCACAAATTAAGATTCAAAGACGTGTATGTAGATTTGGAAGAAGACATGCACATATCAGCACTGGTTAGAGTTAAAACGTCCACGACGTTAAAACCACAGACGGTTAATTTGATACAGGCAAAAGTAAAAAGAAATCCGTATTATTTAGTAGGACACACAGTTAGAATCACTGAATTACAAAGGGAAGTAATTGATGAGCCTGGTCTAGAAGTTCCGGATGGAATAATATCATTAGATAAACACTTAACTTTTCCAGTAATGATTATTAACAACACAGGCAGGGAAATTAAATTATACAGAGGGTGTGTAATAGCCAAAGTAGAACATGAGATTAACAGCATATTAGCAACAGACAGAGTAGAAATGCCGAGAATGAATTATTCAGAAAGAATTAATACCAGAAATAGACGTGGAAGAAGATGGAACAGGCGGAATGATGAATTTATCCATCCATTCAGAAGACATACATCTCAAATACATTCAGTAGACAAAATAACAAGAGAACAAGAATTATTAGCACAGTTAAAAGCTCCACCAGAAAATAAGGAAATATTAGAACAACTTGTAAAAGAGAATCAAGATGTTTTTGCAATTAATGACTTAGAATTGGGAAAACCAAAACAGTCACTATGGAAATAGATACTGGAGATCACCCACCAATCAGTTTAAAACCATACAGAACTCCTCTAAGGAATAGAGAAATTGTTGAAAAAGCAATAGAAGATATGCTAAAAGCGGGAATCATAACAAGATCCAAATCAGAGTGGTCATCTCCGATTAGTAATTGTGACCAAGAAGGACGGGAGTCATCGCTTCTGCTGCGACTACAGGGCTCTGAACAGGATCACCAAGAATGTAGCTTACCCATTGCCGGTGATTGATGATATCCTGGGACTACTTAATGGGTCTACCTTCTTTACCACGCTAGACGCAAGGTCAGGATTTTGGTGTATACCTATGTCTCCAGATGCCCAAAAGAAAAGTGCTTTTTGTACTCATGCAGGCTCTTACGAATTTTTACGAATGCCATTTGGAGTACGTACGGCGCCTTCTCATTATATGCTATTAATAAATCAAGTATTGGAAGGCATGCAAAGGTTTGCATTAGCATACATAGATGACATTTTGATCTACACAGCAGGAGACGTACAAGATCACCTGAAACATGTAAAATTAGTATTTGACAGATTAAGAATACATGATGTTAAACTGAAACTCAGTAAATGTGAATTTCTAAAAACAGAAACAAAGTATTTGGGGTACATCATTAATAGGGACGGAATTAAACCAGATCAGGATAAAGTAAAGGTTATTAGAGAATTACCTCCTCCAACTAACGTAAAAGAAGTTCGTGCTTTTATCGGTACATGTGGATACTATCGTCGTTTTATTCCAGGTTTCTCAAAAATAGCAGAGCCTATTACTAACCTGACTGGCAAATACGCTAGATTTAAGTGGAATGATGAGTGTCAAAGAGCATTTGAGTTTTTAAAAAATAGCTTAACAGTAGTGCCACTATTGACACATCCAGATTTGGATAAACAGTTAATTTTGTATACAGATGCTTCAGATAATGCAATAGGAGCATGTTTAGCACAACCATATGAAGGAGAAAGCTCAGGAATACCAGGAGTTAAGAATGAAAGACCAATTTATTTTTTATCACACAAACTTAGCAAATCTCAGCGCAAATGGTCGACTATAGAGAAGGAGGCCTACGCTATTCATTATGCTCTTCAGAAACTTAATTATTATCTACATAACGCAAATTTCATTATTAGAACTGATCACATGCCTTTAAAATCTTTATTAGAAGCTCCAGTGCAGAACAGAAAAATACAGACATGGGCGTTGAATCTGCAGGGGTACAACGCGAAGATAGAATACGTGGCAGGTAGAGACAACACATGTGCAGATTTATTGTCCAGAATCCCGTATCCAGAGACGTCAGGAAACACGGAAGATGAGGGTGAACCCGAAATAGACGATCGAAACTGGCAAGTAAATATATTAGATTCTGCCATACTAAATAGAGAAGATTTTAGGAGTTTACCTTCGGATCTAGAATCTGAACCAAAAGCAGAAGACCCACATTTGATGCAATTTAATATGAAAGAAGAACAGGAATTAGATCCAAAAGTTGTAGAAATAAAACAGAAATTAAACGAAACGGGCGAGAATAAATATAAGAAGAATTATTTAGTCTTGCAGGATGACGATCAGTTATATTACGTGAATGAAAAAAGCGAACAGTTGAGAAAATACATTCCAAAACATTTGGAAATTGAGATTCTGAAGGCATATCATGATGAGAATGGTCATCTTGGTCGTGATAAGTTAGTGAAAGCACTCAATAATAAATATTACTGGCCGAACTTATTTATAACTGCTTGTAAATACGTCGATGCGTGTGAGAAGTGTAGATTAAGAAATATGAAAACGATCAAATGTCCCTTACAAGATACAGACATTCCTCAGTTTCCTATGCAAAAAGTCAGCTTAGATATATCAGGTCCTCACCCTAGAACACTATCGGGGAACGTATATTTAATTCATATCGTAGATATCTATAGTCTGTGGCCGGAAGTTTATGCAATTCCAGAAAAGAGCGCAGATACTATCATTAATATTTCTTTACAGGAATTCATACCAAGATTTAGTTGCACACAGATCATACTCACAGATAATGGTAAGGAGTTTGTGAACAAGAAGTTCGAAAAGTTATTACAAGATTTGAATATAAGCCACATAAAAACGTCCTATTATAGACCTACTTCAAATGCGAAAAATGAGAGACAACATCGGACATTGTATAACATAATAGCAAAAATTGTAGATGAACATGAAAAAGATTGGGACCTTTACTTAGGACCTGCACTGAGCGCGATACGTACAAATCAAAATGAGGGGACAGGGTTTTCACCATTTTACTTATTACACGGGAGAGAGCCTATATTACCAATTGACAATCTGTTAAAACCAAGACGTAAATATATGGGGGAGGATTTTCAGGAAGTTATTTTACAAGAAATGCACAAAGCGCATGTAAGATTAAGGAACAATATAATTAAAGCCAGAGAAAGACAAAAAAGGTACGCAAACAGAAATACACAATTACAGGAATTTAAAGTAGGTGATAGAGTTTATTATAAGAAGCATAGAAGGAACTCCAAATTTGATGCTCATTGGATTCCAGGTTATTATATTCTAGAAAGGTTAGGTACTGTATCATACATTATAAAGAACCAAATCACAGGACATGTAGCAAGGGCACACGTAGAGCACTTAAGAAGAGATAATGAAGATAATAATAATAATAACAATAATAATTATTATTCAGACGACTTATATTCAGATGGACAACTCGTCAGAAGAACAATACCCCTAGATTTTGGAAAAGATCCGGTACAAAGTCAATTAATAACAACACCAGTTTACGAAGATACTTATGAACAGACAATACCGAAAACGTTGGTGAAAGAAGAGAGGAATACGTATGATGGTTGTTATGATAGTGTAAAATCTATGGAAGAAGAGGTAACCGCTCCATTCAAAAATACCAGACAAGCAGTGAAAAGGAGAATAGAAAGACAGAAAGAAAGAGAAGTGAAAAGACAGAGGAGAATCAGAGAAAATTCATCAAGCGGCGATGAAATGCCACTACTCGAAAGATCGTTAAGAAACTATGATAAACAGATTAGATTGGATATAGAAAGAAAAAAATTAGCGGCTGCTAGTAATAGACATACAGATGAAGAAGAAGGAATGGATGAAAATTCAGAATCTAATGGAGATAGTAGCATGAAGGAAAATATTTCTCTACGAGAAGATGAAGACATTGATGTGGAGATAGCACTTATACAGAAAAATCTAGAGTTACTGAAGAAATGGAGATACAGTAGATAAAGTGATAGAAAATGCTGCAGATAGCAGGATGAAAATTTGATGGTTTAAATGTTGAATTACGATAGCTGTGTATTACAGGTGTTTTATAGAAACAGAGTGGCAAATGCTTTGATTAATACTTGTACTGAGTTGTTTTGAGGAGTAGACATGATGTTGTATATTTTAGTAATAAGTTAGATAATATGGATGTAAATTCTAGTGTGGTGTTAAAGATGCATTTTTATTGCCATTTGATTTTAAGATTTGACTTGTTGAGTTTTCTTAAATAGATAAATAATTTATTGTTAGTCCGTAAAAGTGACTAACAATGGATAGGATGTATGCCATATTATTTTGGTTGATTTCCTTTATTTGATATGAGGGGAAAGAAAATGTGTTAAAGTAAAATACAAAGTATATACCAACGATTTTTATGAAGAATTGTACCGTGGTGTTTTTTAAATGAAACCTTGTGGGCTCAGAAACGAAGAAGAAGTATCACAGAAAATAGCAGTTAGCTATAAGAGACAAGTGAAGAATTTGACTCGAAGGAGTAGAGATAAAGTTCAGAGGGGGTTAGTTTGTTAGTTTAAGATGAGTTGGAGAAATAATATTGGGTTAAGGTTTTAGTGAGGGAAAGCATAATTGGAATACGTAGGTTAGGGAATTAAGACTTTTAAAGAAAAGTCTTTTTAAAGAAAAGGAGGATTGTAACAGAGCACCATCTCTGTTAATAGTTTGAGAGATAGTTTGGGAAATGAATAACTTAATAAATGAAGGGCGCACGCGTGAGCACTATTGAAAGGGGTTGTTAAGGACGCTCACGCGTGACGCATGAGGAAACAGACTTCAGTTCCAACTTGCCCAGTAGATGAACAACAGCTGTTTTCAATTTGACTCTACACATTTGTACTTCGATTAATAAACGTTTACCCTTTTGACGGAGGCTTTGACTTAGTATATTGTTTCTATTCAGACTGTTCGTGGATCTGCAACACTACGTCTAATTTCTCTAATCAGTTTACGATTTTCATTTGTTTCCTGAAGTATTTGGTCATTGGTTTTTCTGTCTGTCCATGGTAATCTTTGTATTCTCCTCAGAAACCACATTTCTACAGATGTTTTTCAGCTTGTCTGCTCATTGTCCAAGTTTCACATCCATACAAAAGTACAAGCTCAATGTAGCACCTCAACACTCTTTTTCTCGTTTCAATTGACATCTTTTTATTGGTCAATATGTTTTTCATTTTGCCGAAGGCTACCTTCGCCATGGCGTATTCTTGTTCTAATCTCTTCAAGGCATCTCTCATCAGATGTTATGACTGTTCCGAGATAATTGTAACGATTCACTTGTTGAGGAATATTCCCCTGTACTTGTATATTACATTGTGGTACGGTCTCCGTGGCTAATGGCTTGCGAACGCGGTTCGTGAGCCGCTTACCAGGCGTTCGAAACACAGCCGCGAACGATTTGTATTTATTGCAATCCCAAAGAAATCAGGAGCCTTGGAATGTGATCAACATCGAACAATTAGTATAATGAGTCACATCACGAAGATTTTGCTAATAATTATCATGCATAGAGTTAGTAAGAACATGCATACTGAAATGCTCTTAACCATATGAAATCTGTCAAGACCCTCGGTTCAGACAGCACCACAACAGAAATGATTAATGCTTTAGAAGAATATTGAATAGATATTTACCAGACTGCTGAATACAGTATATGATACTGGAAATATACCTCATGAATTATGTAACTCTGTATTTATTGTAATCCCAAAGAAATCAAGAGCCTTGGAATGTGATCAACACCGAACAACTAGTATAATGAGTCACATCACGAAGATTTTTCTAAGAATTATCATGTAAAGAGTTAGGAAGACAATACAACCTGAAATAGGAGAAGAACAATGTTTGTTTGTAAAAGGCAAGGGTACAGTAAATGCTGTCTATATACTTAGAACAGCAACTGAACGCTCTATAGAAGTAAACAAAGATCTACACCTTTGCTTTATTGACTACACAAAGGATTTCGATAAAGTGAGACATGTCGACATGATAAGGATGCTTGAAGATCTACAAATTGATGGAAAAGACCTTAGACTTGTAAGAAATATATATTGGAAACAACAAGCTGCCATAAGAATTGATAATGAAGTAGGTCAATATCAGCCTATTAGGAGAGGTGTGAGACAAGGATGTGTAATGTCTCCAGATTTTTTTTGTGTGTCCTTGTACAGTGAACATATTTTCAGAAATATAGAAGATATGGAAGGAATCAAAATTGGGGGACGATGTGTCAGGATCTTAAACCTGGCTCGTTGGACCTAACATATGTGAGACAAGTACAAGTACACAAGGATTGGACTTGACACACAATGACGCTAAGTTCAATGGATTTATTTACAATTCACATGCAATACGATCTAGTTTGGCATGTGATGATCATTACTATACAGATATAATACATCAGTACACTTACAGACAAAACCCACAGCTTCACAGTCTATCTCACAAGATATACAAGCACTCGACTTTCGGGCACAGAACTACACGAAGGCCTTTCTCAACCCACACGTCTTGTCATGTCCGAGTTCCCAAGACCGTCTGCCGGTTTCCCCCGCACAGCGCTTGCCCTGTGGATTGGCTTCACGAGGACTGCGTGCGTCTTGCTTTGTCCTTGCCTGACCGCTGACTATCACGTCAGCCAGCAACCTGCGGGCAGGTAACTGGTACTCGCCTGGCGGGCGTAACGATGTTACTGCATCCCGGTTGGCAACTATTCGCCTGGCGGGCGTAACGATGTTACTGCATCTCAGTTGGAGACATTAGAGATTCTGACACGCTCCCCCGGGCTTATTCATGAAAGATTTTATATTTCATGCATACTCTACATAGATAAAGTGTTAATCTGTTAACCATGTCAGAATCGACCTTTCTGTTGTCATGTACATTGGCATAGAAATACATAAGAAATGCAAGTTGTATGTTAAGTCATGTGGTGTTCAATCTTTACCACTTTCCAAGTTTTATCCTCTCGATGGATGATCACCTGTGTTGCAATATTGACCCAGTCAGATCGGTAGCACCAGCATCCAATGCAACTACATCGCAACCTCTTTAAAAAAAAATAATATGCTTTTTGCAACAAAAAAACATCAGGTAAGACTTTTTTATAAGCCGCATTCAACGCTCGAGCTCCGACCATCATTTGGCCGGGAGCTCTTCCGTTGGTCTACAACGTCGGTAACCCTATACCATGCCAGCTGATGACCTCTTGGAGTGTTGACAATCTGGCATATTCGAATTCATTTCAATTTACCGCCCTTAGTGTAATACTGTAACAACAATTAAATGAAAGGGACATAATTTCAAAGATCTCAAATCTAATCTATTACAATTATTATTCTATTTCTCAGCGTCATAGCTTGATGCTTTTCCATACTAGCGAAAAAAATGTACATAGTGTGAATAAGTTACTCAAGATATGATTCTAAGATTACACTAGTCGAAAAATACTAATACACAATTTGTGTATTCGAAATTGGTGTTTCATAATTATTTTAGAAGCGTCATAAATTTTTAAGGTTTTTGTTTATCGTCTGCTACTTTTGGTCTAAATTTACAAACTATCCGGAAGTACACACGAACAGCTGATGTCGTTAAAAAATTCTATCACACACTTGTTCCGCTCTGGTGTAGCAATTCGGAATGTGAAATTGTTCTGATAGTTAATGTGTTCGTTGTTTCGCTGGAAACTTCTGGATTGTATTGCCTGCAGTGGTGTAAATGTCACAGTTCAGTTCACTCTTTCGTTCACGATTAAAATATCACTGGATATGTTCCAAAACGCAGGTACACTGAACTGATACTTGGAAATGAGGGT
>JACEFZ010025282.1:0-341833 GCA_014155875.1 Cepaea nemoralis
AAATGCCATGTCAAATTAATTATTTAGCATATCACATTGTATTTTGTTAAAAACATTGATTTTTGATACCACATTGATTTGTTTAAAATCAAAGAAATTATTCACATTACAAGTTTACATAAAATAGTAGCTATTCTTAAAAGCCAAAAAAAAAAAAAATAAAATAGAAATAATCTGAGTCCCTCGGCAATGTCTCACCATTGCCTCCGTAGTGCATCTTTATTTTGATTCTGTAAACAATTTTTTTTTTCTGACATGTTACTATTTTTGACTTTTTTTTTTGTGTGACAGTGACTAATGTTTTTCTCGCTCCACGAGCAGATTGTTCCGCAACAAGTGCCGTCGTCCAACCGATGAAACCTTTCCAACAGTGACGAGAGTACAAGACAACATCGAGGAACTTCAAAATTCAGAGCTAAGTTTCACCTCATACTCATTGTACTTCTAAGCTGTACTTCTCATGTTTCATCAATTTATTATTTTGTATCATATTGATTTCTTTGCATATTCATAAGCGTGTCACCAACATAACCTTGCATTTTGATTCACATATTAATAATTAGGGGAGTAAACCAAATTTTCGACCACACAAACATATTTTTTCTAAGGGATTTAACTCTATAAACGTAACAAACAAGTAAAACACAACATGTCTAGTTTAGATCAATGCATTGAGCAAGGAATAAAGTTAGGTTATAATGAAGAAAACTGTCAGAATGGGCACAGAAAACACACGCAGAAACATTGCCCGTGAAGAAAGAGCGATAGAACGAGAAGAAAGAAAACTGCAAATGGAGGCCGAGGAAAAGAAACTGCAAATGGAGGCCGAAGAAAAGAAATTGCAAATGCAAATGCAAGCAGAAGAAAAGAAAATGCAAATGCAGATTGAAGCAGAAGAGAAAAAGATACAATTGCAGGCTCAAGAAAAACAGATGGAGCTTGAGGCCGCCGCCAAACAGGCCCAACTAAATGCCGAGACACAGATTAAACTAAAACAGATGGAAATGGAGGCCAACGCAGAAATATCAATAAATAAGTTAAGAAGCAAAGAAGAAGAACAAAATATAATAAATATAAAGGTCTCGTGAAGGCTTTCTGTTCTGGAGATTCCATCTCCGCCTACTTAGAAAATTTTTGAATGTCTCATGTCTCATCATAAAATCAGTAAATCAGATTGGGCATTTTATTCTAATGAGAAATTTAGCTCTTGAACCACTGAAAGTAATAGAGACAATACCACAGGAAATGCGAAAAGACTATGAGTACCTAAAACAACGCATTTCTCCAACATTTTTCTTTAGACACTGCAGGTTACCAACAACAATTTGCCAAATTATCTCCACAACCAAACCAAACCTTTATAGATTATGTCAGTACAGTCCAAGACATATGCACAAAATGGATTAACTCGGCTAAAACCAACAATAGCCATGATAAACTTAAGGAACTGATTATAATAGATAAAATAGTTAGCACCATCCCCACACCTTTTGCCAAGTTCTTAAAACAAATGGACTGTAAGAGCATTCAGGAAATCGAGGCGAAGGGGAATGCATTTTTTCACAGCAATAGGGATATTTTTTCAACATAACATAAGTCACAATGATACAGCAGCTGCAGTAGTGAACACCAAATACTCCAAACAATCACAGAGTAGATTTAAACCACGATCCAATGTCGGTAAAATAGTAAGATGCCAATATTGCAATTTTCATCACGACAGTTACGGGATGTGTGACAAATCACCCACCTACCCTGAACACCTCAAAAAGATGGTGGAGAAGCAAACAGCTAAACGCATGGCTTTACCACAGAGCAATTAAATGTTATTTCTGCAATAGCTGGGGTCACTATAATAAGGATTGTGAAGGCCGAAAGTTATTGAAACAAGCCAATGCGGCATTAGTAGAAACGTCGTCTGACGAAGAGCTTGAGTCACTAAACGAATGTGACAATCAACACGACAATGAAAGCGAGCTTGGGAATGCTGTACACATCATAACACCATAACAGACAGTAAGTGCAACACCTGTACGAAGTTCCAACTTGACACAACACTACATTGTGGTCACATAGTCCCAATTGCAAATGAAACAGCTAACGCTGCCTTATCATCTACAGGCAAGCTAGTTTTTTATACAGGGTTTGTGAACAACAAAAAGTGCACGGTAATTCGTGATTCCGGCGCAACTCTCTGTGGGGTTAGGAAAACATTAATAGACGCTAAAGACTACACAGACAAACATGTGACGTGTCGCACATTCTCAGGTACGACAGAGAAATACCCCCTTGCTTTGGTCGAAATTCAAACACCGTTCATATCTGGGCAAGTATTGTGTGCTATCCTTGAAAATCCAGTCGCGGATATTATTCTTGGTAATTTACCCAACATACATCCATGCTCTGAAAGAGAAATCAAGAGGTGGGAGCAAAAACACGGTATCCACCACACAAATAGCGACACAAAAGAGAAACACCATTCTTGCTTGTCTCAAGCTGCCAAAATACCAAGAGAGACAACCACTGAGGTAATTCAAAAAGAATGTACCGAGGTGTACAATGCAGGGGCGGTCGAATCTAGAAACGGTACGACCGAATTAAAACCTCGAATGGAGGATGCTACCAAACTACCAAGTACCGAACCTGTAAATGTGCAACAAAACACACAACACACAAACGCAATAACACGACTGACAACCCACAAAACCAACATCGACCAACTGCAGGAATCATTAGAAATAGTAGCGCCAAACTCAACCAACACCACTTTTGGTAATGAACAAAAAGCAGATAAAACACTTGCACCATACTTTAAATTAGTAGGACTTAAACCAAAAGTCACTAAACATGCATCATGGACATTTGGGCTACACAATAACATCTTAACGAGACTTTACACAGCAAAGCAGACCACGACACAGCAAATTGTTTTACCACAAAAACATCGAAACAAAGTGCTAAAAATAGCCCATGACTCCCCTTTTGGAGGTCATATGGGATACGAAATGACCAAGGCTATTGTTCTAACCCATTTTTATTGGCCAAAGTTTGACCAAGAGATTAAATCATTTTGTACATCTTTTGATACATGTCATAATCTGGTCAAGGGGAATAACCCTACTACATTCTCTGTAAATGGAAAATTGAAATTATTACATGTAAATATGTTGAAACCATACTATGCGAGACAGGACAATGAGACAAATGAACAGACGCAACAAACTGTTGACGGAGACAAAACGACAATTTCCCAACAGAATAACACCTCGACAAACGAAGCATCGTCAACGACACACGCTTACGATGACGAAAACGACGAAGACAGATGGACATTACCGACAATCTGTCATATTGACAATGACGACAAATTTGACGACATATTGACGATCGATCTCGACGACGACGACAATGACATTGAAGACAATTTACAAACTGTAGCATCTGTGATAAATCAGACAGACATGGACAACACTGAAATCCCTGTGCCAATTATGACTGATGACGGAAGTATAAAGGACATACATATCTCTGACACTTTGACACAACAACAGCGACAGGACATTTTGACGCTCCTAGACGACTATAAGACGATCTTTTCCAACAAACCTGGACGCACTGATAGAATAACACATTCAATTGTGCTAACAGATCTGAGACCGGTCAAATGTAGACCATATTCTATTCCTCTCCATTACAGATCTAATTTAGATAAAGAAATTTTAGATTTAGAGAAGAATGGCATTATTCAAAAATCTATGTCTCAATATTCTTCACCGATTGTCTTGGTGAAAAAGAAAGACCAGACAATCCGCTTGTGCATCGACTATAGAATATTGAATACCAGAACAACAACGGATGCAGAGCCTATGAACAGTTGTGAAGATCTTATTTTAGATATGGCTCAATCATCCTTATTTTCTAAGACAGATTAGCGAAAGGATATTGGCAAGTTCCTCTACACCCTTCTTGTAGACATATAACAGCATTCGCAACCCCTCTCGGGTTATACGAATGGCTATATCTTCCTTTTGGCCTGAAGAACGCACCGGCCACATTTGTGAGACTAACAAGATTGTTATTACACGGAATTAATGACGTAGTTGCTTATATTGATGATATATGCGTCCATTCTTCTGATATGACTTCTCACTTACTCACCCTTAAACAAGTCTTCCACCAAATCTCTCTTTTTGGACTTACTATCAAACCTTCCAAGGTTGAAATAGGCTATACACAAATAGACTTCCTTGGTCATAGAATTTCTGAAGGAAAATTGTTGACTGATGATAAAATTGTTTCCAAGATCCTTAATCTAGAAATCCCTACCACAAAGAAGCAGGTTAGAAGTTTACTAGGTCTGATTAACTATTATTCTAAATTCATTCCACATTGGGCAGAACTCACTTCAGTCTTTTCTGAAATGTTAACTAAAGATCATCCATCAAAAATTTGTAAAAGTACCAGCTTAGATAATGCAATGTGTAGGTTGAAACATATTTTTTCTAATCCACCAGTCTTACGATTACCCAACATAAATTTACCCTTTATTTTGACCACAGATGCGAGCGCTATCGCAATAGGAGGATGTTTAATGCAGGAAGTGGATGGCGTTCGACACCCGATCCTCTACGTAAGCCGCAAACTGAAGAAGGCTGAGACTCGTTATGCCACAGTTGAATTGGAGTGTTTGAGCCTTTTGTTCTGTATATTGAGACTATCTAAGTTCCTCTTGGGAAGCCATTTTGTGGTCCTCACAGACAGTTCGCCATTATTAGTCCTGAACCATGGGTCGCCCAAAAACAACAGGTTACGAAGATGGTGTCTTCTACTTCAAGACTTTGACTTCGAAATTCGCCATATTAAGGGCACCGAGAACATAGTGGCTGACCTTTTATCACGGCAGACAAATGCGCCAGTAGAATGACTCTAATCACATTGGCCAGTAGACACACTATAAACTGTGATACTTTTATTCCGTTACATATAACAGTATGACTCTACACCTGCTAGAGTACTCTCAGTGATTAGGTTAATTACGTCACCCTTAAACATACGTTAAGAGCTATATTGTAAGAACTATACCATCAAATGCCTAAGCTCTAGAACGATTCCAACAAGAAACATTAACTGTGTGTTCATTTCAACCAATTATATCAACCAGTGAACTATCTCTGAACAATGTTATTCCAGCCCAAGGGAAACCATTGAGTCGAGCAGGACCCGAGTAATCTAGAACCTTCTCGAAAGAGATGGTCACTAAGTCCATGATTCCGTGGACACTGATGTGGCCCGCCGAATGCGGGGTCCACGAGGAACTCGGACAGAGTTACCGCCCGTGTCGAGTTAGGTCACGCGAAGACGGGCAGAGGACAAACGGACTGGAGAGAGACAACAAGGCCTGCCTGAGAGGGACTCATAGATATTCATAGATATACTTAGGCTAGATAGTGTGCTAGATTGTTGTATGACAACTATATGTTGGATGTTTAACTATCTGTGATATGTAATATAAGAGAGCGCGGGTCTGTTTACCCACTGCGCCAACTGTACACTTTACACAATAAATGTTCTATATCCTAGCGAATAGTGTATTGTTGCCTGTATGAACCCGAACCATTATTTAGATAAGAGTAAGACCATGACAACTACTTACTATGAGACACAAAATTTTTCCCGCCAGCTAATTAACTGTGACCAGGCCATGTAGTTATTCTTTACTACTAATGGACGCATACAGTCATTAAAAGGATAATTACTAACATCATCACTTCACTGTCATCCACGGCCGAGCACAGAGAAATACAACCATTCATATATACAGGTATGCACAGGCACCCATACATTTAGACATAGAAATGCACAGATATATAGACAGATAGCTAGATAGTTAGCCAGATAGATAGACAGAAGGATAGAATCACGCTGACATTTAGGCACACACAAACACACAGTCAATAATCAGACAAGTAATGGTATCATACCAATGTCACACAAAAGCAAAAACTCAGTGAGAGTGAGTGAAAGAGCTTGACAGAGAGATCAAGAGAGAGAGCGAGAGAGGGAGTTATACTCATTGTCACGTCAACCATTGGGTCATACATACAGCCACGCCAACCACTGGTTCAGATTCCCAGCCACGGCGAATACTGTGTCATACCCTCTATCACACTGACCATCGGAAGCACTTATCTAGCAATACGTCCACTCACCCACCCCTTAACAATACCCACTACAATAAATACTATTGGTCATCATTACTTTTTAAAGTTTTCCTTCGTAACCCGTATGATGATAGTGTTTAAACCACTACGACCATCTACTAATTACTAATAACCGCTATCCACCCCTTAACGACGAATTTCACTAAGCCATACCCATTACAACTAATAATAACGGCCATCTTTACTTTTAAAAGTTTTCATTTGTAACCCTATGATGATAGTGCTTAAATCATTACGACCCTCAACAGATCACGAATAGCTGCTAACCACTCCTTAACAACGAAATTTGAGGAGTCTTCGTGGCGAAATGGTCAAGACGTTTAACTCGGGCTCCGAAGGTTGTGGGTTCGATTCCGGGCCGCGTCCTTCTGTTCACGAGTTAAATTTTTCGGAGACTCCTGTGGGTCGTGACCAGAGCTACGGAGTTCGTGCTTTGTGCGACGCTTTCCGCGCTGCGGAAAGAGACCGAGCCATATGGGATAAAACCCGGTGCAATGAAGTCGACCCTGTCGACTTTTAAGCGACTTTTTTAACAACGAATTTCACCCACTACAATCAATAATACTGGCATCTAAACTTTTTAAGTTTTTTTATTTGTAACCCGTATGATGATAGTGTTTAAACCCCGTCCACTACAACCACTTATAGTGGCCATACTACTAAGTTCAATTTGTTTTTTAATTTAAACAAATAATATTGATGTAATATTGCCATGTAATATGGGATGTAATATTGCCAAAATTAAACAGTCGATTTATTATTCATGAGTTATATCCCTTTGACTCCGCATTCTCCATGCGGAGTCGATTTGGCGGATTGTTGTGACGTCACATATAGCTATATAAGGAAACATTGCGAATTGAATCCGCAGTTGTGGGCGGCGGGGGTAAACCTATGTACTATACTACTAAGATGTCAATTGAATCGAGAATAAGAATGTTGAGGTTCTACATAGAGCCTGTACTTTTGTAAGGATGTGAAGCTTGGACAATAAGCAGTCAAGCTGAGAACCATCTGATGGCAGTGGAAATGTGATTTCTGAGGAGAATGCAAAGAATACCATGGACAGACAGAAAACCCAATGAACAAGTACGACAAGAAAGAAATGAAAATCGTAAATTAATTAGAGAAATTAGACGTAGGCAGTTAACATTTTTTTTTTTTTTTAAATGTTATGAGAAGATATAAATTGGAGAACTAGGTGACAACTGGCATGATCGAGGGGAAGAGAACAAGAGGAAGAAAGAGAATTAAATACCTTGATGGCTTGACCACGTGGCATGGTCGAGAAAAGAACACTGAGCTGATCCACGACTCTGGTGATCGAGTGAAATGGCGAGTCATGACCGCCCATGCTTACGACGTGGCACATGATGGATGGATGACCATAAAAAAACAAAAAAGAATGTTGACGTGCTACATAGAACATATATTGTTATAGCATGAGAAACATGGACAATAAGCAGAGAAGATGATAAACATTTAATGACAGGAGAAATGTAGTTTCTGGGAGATTTGCTATAAATACTAAGAAAGCACATAAAAACCAACGAGCAAGTCCAACAATAAACAAATGAATACCGTAAAGTGATTGAAGAAAATAGACGTAGACATTCACAATCGGTTGGGTATGTTATTAGAGGGAAATAAATAAACTGCCGTTCTCCCTAACTTAGTAGTTTACGTTTTTCTCCGTAATCCCGTATACTCTACGATAGTAACGTGATGTGCGCGAGAACGGTAGCGGTTCTCGCCGCGTCGGTAACTTACGGGTATGTGAGCCGATCGCTCAGAAAGCAATGGCAAACTACGAGCGTAATCTTGCCCAGTACATCAACAGCAGCTGAAAAATGCTGGTGTTGACTACAACGTCCTGTAAGGGATATGAAAAAAAAATAGAAAATCTAATGAAAACTGGAAACTCTTTCATATAGACATACATCCTCTTTACCTCTCTCTCTCTCTCTCTCTCTCTCTCTCTCTCTCTCTCTCTCTCTCTCTCTCTCTCTCTCTCTCTCTCTCTCTCTCTCTCTCTCTCTCTCTCTCTCTCTCTCTCTCTCTCTCTCTCTCTCTCTCTCTCTCTCTCTCTCTCTCTCTCTCTCTCTCTCTCTCTCTCACTCTGACTTTCTAATACCACAACTCATCCTCTCACTTTCCACTCTCGCCCACTCTTGTTACTTCTCCCTCTCTATCCCTCTCTCCCTCTTTCTCTTCCTTTCTATCCATCTCTCGCCCTCTCTCTCTCTCTCCTTCACCCGTTACCCCTCTCTACCTCTCTCTCCCTTTCTCCCTCTCCTCTTCTATCCCTCGCTCATTCCCTCTCTTTTTCTCTCTCTGTTTTGTGTTCTCTATTAATATTAATGAATACTCATGAATTACTAACCCTTCCATCAGGCAATGAACGTTTGCTGTTCACGCTATTTGACCGAAACCTGGACAAAGCCATCACTGACTCCGACATCGTTGAAACCTTCAGAGTCGGGGACGTGAACATCGATGGCTTCCTGACCTACGAAGAGACTAATAGGTAAGCCTGCGACATCAACACTGTACCGGGGCTACCATTACAGAATTGCTCTGTCCTTTTTCTCCAACTGGGACACAGGTACTCGACCAACCCATCCTCGACAGTCTTATCTGTTGCTACCTCCAACAGCTCCCTCCATGTCTTCCCAATATTATTGATCTCTGTATGTAATTCTCTTTTCCGTGTGTTTTAGGTCTACCGCTATTTCATTTGCCTTATGCGTTCCAGACAATAGTTATATTTTATAGTTATATTGTCGTAAGGTTTTCTCAATCTGTGTCCTACCCAGGGCCGGCGTATTTTCTTCACCTCTTGGTTCACTGGAATTTATTTTGTTCTTTACGTGGCTTGTTCATGGTTTGTTTGTTTGTTTTTGTGGCTGCATTCTTCTACGTGATGGGGCAGCCTGCCCTAAGCACAACCCTTCCTTAGTCGCCTCTTACAGCATGTATGGTGGTGTGCAGTGCTACTATTCTTGGCTTCCATTGCGAGTTGTGTAACTCAAGGGCGAACATCACAGGTATTCATCTGTCAACAAGACTCATTCATTCAGTAGCATTTCCTTTGCAGAACCTAGCTCCCATAATAACCTTTCGGAAACCTTCTCGGTCATAAGTAAGATGTCCCGCGTCCATACACTCATCTGGAGATCATCCGTCACATCCTGCATCCATCTTCTCTTTGGCCTGTCTCTTTTTCTCTTCCTGGGTATACACTCCTCCATGATTGTTCTCTCCAAACTTTCATGATGTTTCAGATGACCAAACTATTTCAAATTTCTGTTGTAACGTCTTCAGTTGCCAACCTTCTTCAATATTCAGATCTTGTCGTATGGATGCATTTGTTCTTTTCTATATCCAAGATATTCTTAGAAGACGTCTATAACATACTATCGTTATACTGTCTTTTCAGTGCAATATTGTTTTGTTAAGAAGCAGGAACTTACTTTGGGTCTGTGATGTGTTAGGGTCATTCCATTTTGTAGGTCAGGATACGCGCAGGAATAGGTTTCCCGTCGTGTTCTCTGTTTACACATAAATTGTGGGTCCAGGTGGAGAAAACGGTTTAACAGACTGAGAACCTCTATGTGCAGAGGATGATATGGCGGAGGATCGGCAGGGGCTCTGGACGTATCGAAAAACTAAGAGGTAAGACCAGAAAAACTTTCAATCAGATGACAGTTGGAGCCATTAGAATGATGACACTTCGCTGGCTGTGACGCAGTGAATAGATGAGATTTAGATGAACTCATGTTGATGTAGAGGTTAACGAAGTGTGACACAGTAAATAGATGAGTTTTAGACGAACTCACATTAGAAGTATTGTCAACGCCGGGTAACACAGTAAATAGATGAGATTTAGATGAACTCTTCATGATGTAGATTCAACACCGGGTGACACAGTAAATAGATGAGATTTAGATTCACTCATTGTGATGTAAATTCAATGTCCGGTGACAGTAAATAGATGTAATTTAGATGAACGTATTGTGGTGTATATTCAACACCGGTTGACACAGTAAATATGTGAGATTTAGATGCACTCATTGTGATGTAAATTCAATGCCGGGTGACAGTAAATAGGTGTGATTTAGATGAACTCATTGTGATGTAAATTCATCACCGGGTGACACAGTAAATATATGCGATTTAGATGAGATTTAAATGAGATTGACATACATTCATTGTGATGTAGATACTCGATCACCAGAGCCATTGATCAGCTCCGTGTTCCTGACTCGACCATGCCACATGGCCAAGCCATCCAGGTATTTACTTCTCGGTCTTCCTTTTGGTCTCTTCCCTTCGATCTTGATAGTCGTCACCAAGTTCTCCAAGTCATTTCTTCTCATAACATACCGAAACAATTTTGACTGTCTGCGCCTAATGACTCTAATCAGTTTACTATCTTCATTTGTTTCCTAAAGGACTTGTTCATTGGTTTTTCAGTCTGTCTATGGTATGCTTTGCAATTACCTCAGAAACCACATTTCCACAGCCATCAGCTTTCTTTTGTGTAATCAATAAAGCAAAGATATACATCTTTGTTTACTTCTATAGAACATTCAATTACTGTTCTCAGTATATACACAGCAGTTACCCATCCTTGCCTTCTACAAACCCACATTGTTCTTCTCCTATTTCAGGTTGTATTTTCTTCCTAACTCTTTGTGTGATAATTCTCAGCAAAATCTTCGTTATGTGGCTTATTATACTAAGTGTTCGATGTTAATCACATTCCAAGGCTCCTGATTTCTTCGGGATTGTAATAAATATAGAATTATATAATTCAGGAGGTATATCTCAAATATCGTTCAACAGTCGGGTGACTTTGTCCATTCCATATTCTTCTAAGGCATTGATCATTTCTATTGTGATGTTATCTGTACCCTGGGTCTTGCCAGTTTTCATATGGTTAAGAGCATTCTGAACTTCCATCTTCAAAATTGATGGTCCTTCATTATTATTCCCATGATAATATTGTTCTTCTCTTGTATCATCATAAAGGTCGTTCACATAATCTGACCTCGGATGTAAAATATGATCTTTTTTTCTATTATGACTGGCACAATCTTTCGTTCTTAGGTGACCCGTTGATATGTGTTTTCATTTGTTAGTGATGTCATTAATTCTTTTGTGCATTAATTTGGTTTTCAATGTCCTTGTAATTTTCACCAAGCCATGTTTCTTTTACCTCTTTGAATAGCTTCCTAATTTTCCTAATCTCTTCATATTTTTCCTTGTTATTTTTGTTATTTCTTCTTATTTCCATGAGTTTTAAGATGTCTTCCGTCATAAATTTCTTGCGTTCTATTATCTTTATTTCTGTAATGGTTGTTTCTGCAGCTTGGTTGATTGATTTCTTTAATATTTCCGATTGGTCCCTGACGTCTTGAAATAATATTTCCGTATCGGACAATGCATCGAATCTGTTCTTTACCTCTACTTTGAATTTATCTTTTATACCCTCACTCTTCAGTGCCCGTAGATCAAATTGTGTGTTTCTTGGTGTATATTTGACTTTCTTTAATTGTGTATGTAAATTGCTTAAGATTAATCTATGGTCGCTGTAGCAGTCTCTGCTTGGCATAGTTTTTGCGACTTTTAAGGCATTTCTAAATCTTCTTTTGATGAGAATGTAATCAATCTGATTTCTGATCTTATGATCAGGACTCCTCGATATCCATAATCTCTTTGGATGCTGTTGATACCAGGTGTTTCCAATATTCACGTCATGCTTTTTTGCCCAATGTACAAGTCTGCATCCTCTTCAACGCCGGGTGACACAATAAATAGATGAGATTTAGATGAACTCACTGTGAAGTAGAGGACAACGTGGCAGAGATGTTTACTACGCTCCCGCTTCAACTTCCCGAGCACTGACTGCTGGGTAGTGGGTTAATTCTACAAACCAGTATGTTGGACTTAAACGCTGCCTTCTCGTTCAGACAGAAAAGGCAAACTACTGAAAGAAACATGGCCGAAAACATCGACCTGGGTTTAACTGCAGCTACAGGACGTAGCAGTCAAGACCAGACATAAGTCGGTCTGCTGCCAAATCACCCACAGCTGTGTTTCGAACGCGGGTATGCGAGAGTACGAACATCGTCCGTAATGCCTTCGCCACGGAGCAGGACAAGGACAAGCAATATTATATGTGTGTGATGTGCTCACTACCGGCCAGGCCAAGGTGTTGCGGACGCAGATCGTAATCCCGCACACCGCGTTCGAATCACAGTTGTGTTTGTTTTTTATATGAAATGGTATGGGTGTCGGTTGTTCTGAAAGCAATGACAAACTACTGAACATAAACTTGTCCAGGAATCACGAACAGTCGAACAATGCTTGGGTTAACGTCTGTAAAGGATATACAACTAACTTTTTTTTAAGATGTGCTCAGTATGTGTGTAATGTGCTCAGTGTGTGTGATGTGCTCAGTGTATGTGATGTGCTCAGTGTGTGTGTGGTATGCTCCTTGTGTCGTGCCATTCGTGTATGTATGAGGTTAACCTAGTCCCGATTGAGCATGTGCGGGAACGTCCGGCACGCGGGCCGTATAAGGCTCGCGAAATCATTTGATCTGGCCTTGACAAGGCAGTCGCAGGCAGGACTTGACATTCAGTAAATCTTCTACACACGTTACATAAACAATGAAGAATGTCCATCTTTTATTGAGGAGATATGCCTTGAACTATGCATATGTATTTAGAACAACTTACTGCTGAGAGCAGTTTTTTTTTTCAAAACTGACCATCGCAAACAGTCGACTGCGATTCAGACTGACGGATGTAAGCCTGGAAGATCAGTTGTGAGTAGCAACATTATTATTACCAACTGACATCACATGCCTCACCAAAGAGAAGTGGTTCCTGCCATCACATTATTATTTTTTTCTTATGTTGCATATTCCTTACAGGACCTTGCAGTCAACAGCAGCATTTTTTTTGCAAGATTACGCTCAATAGTTTGCCATTGCTTTCTGAGCGACCGGGTCACATACCCCCGTAAGTAATCAACGCAACGCGATCCGCAACTGAATCTCGAGCAGCTGTGTTCCCACCGTGGATATACGGAATGTGGAGAAAGTCGTTAACACCTTTGCCAAGGACACGGCCATCACATTATAAGGATGAGTTAATCACGTGTTTTACCATATATAGAGGGCTAACTATTCAGTTGATAATCGTGTATGCCCCAAGAATGGTGCTATAAATATCCAAATGATGTGAGAAATATCCAAATTACGTTATAAATATCCATTATGGCGTTATAAGTATCCAAATGATGCTATAAATATTCAAATGATGCTATAAATATCCAAATGGCAATGCGGTCCCTACGCCTGCCTGGCGCTCCGAAGGTTGTGGGGTCGATTCCGGGTTACATCATTCGGTTCACGAGTGCAATTTTGAGACTCCTGGGGTCATCCCTAGAGCTTTCGGCAGGTCGCCCTGCGGAAAGAGACCGATCGATAAGAGATAACACCCGGTACAATAAAGTCAATACTCGAGCTGTTTTTATCCATATGGGAACAGCTTCCCTAGCCCTTGTCTAAAGCATGTTTATTAAGTCACGACATACTCTAATGCTCCAAATATCTTTTCTATTTCCCAACGTGTAGGATGGTGACGTTCGCCGCAAAGACTTTAGCCCGCGCACGTAGATTACCGTAGACGAAGAGACGGTTCTAAAGGCTCATGTGGGAGTGTGAAAATCAGCACAGAAGCAGATGTACACCACAAAACCACACTGAATACAAACCGTAATGCACCAGATGTACACCACAAGATTCACACTGAAGATAAGCTGTAATGTACCAGATGTACACCACAAGATTCACACTGAAGATAAGCTGTAATGTACCAGATGTACACCACAAGATTCACACTGAAGATAGGCTGTAATGTACCAGATGTACACCACAAAATTCACACTGAAGATAAGCTGTAATATACCAGATGTACACCATAAAATTCACACTGAAGACAAATTGTAATGTACCAGATTTGCATCACAAAATTCACACAGAAGACAACCTGTAATGTACCAGATTTGCATCAATAAATTCACACTAAAGACAAACTGTAATGTACCAGATGTACACCACAACATCCACACTAAAGACAAACTGTAATGTACCTGATTTACACACAAAATCCACACAGAAGACAAACTGTAATTTACCAGATTTACACCACAAAATCCACACTGAATAAAAACTGTAATGTACATGATTTACAACACAAAATCCACACTAAAGACAAACTGCAATGTACCTGATTTACAACACAAAATCCACAATAAAGACAAACTGTAATGTACCAGATTTACACAACAAAAT
Source organism: Cepaea nemoralis (assembly GCA_014155875.1). Classification (NCBI taxonomy): domain Eukaryota; kingdom Metazoa; phylum Mollusca; class Gastropoda; order Stylommatophora; family Helicidae; genus Cepaea; species Cepaea nemoralis. Next base: position 14,590 of record JACEFZ010025282.1, read on the forward strand.
CCACACTGAAGACAAACTGTAATGTGCCTGATTTATACGACAAAATCCACATTGACGACAAACTGTAATGTACCAGATTTACACCACAAAATCCATACTGAAGACAACACTGTAATGTATACAATTTACACCCCAAAATCCGCACTAAAAGCAAACTTAATGTACCTGATTTACAACACAAAATCCACACCACACTGAACACAAACTGTAATGTACCAGATTTACACCACAAAATCCACACTAAAGACAAATGTAATGTACCAGATTTACACCAGAAAATCCACACTGAAGACAAACTGTAATATACCAGATTTACACCACAAAATCCACAGTGAAGACAAACTGTAATTTGCTAGATTTACACCACAAAATCCACAGTGAAGACAAACTGTAATGTGCCAGATTTACACCAAAAATTCACAGTGAAGACAAACTGTAATGTACCAGATTTACACCACAAAATCCACAGCGAAGACAACACTGTAATGTATCAAATTTACACCCCAAAATCCGCACTGAAAGCAACTTAATGTACCTGATTTACAACACAAAATCCACACCACACTGAACACAAACTGTAATGTACCAGATTTACACCACAAAATCCACACTAAAGACAAACTGTAATGTACCAGATTTACACCACAAAATCCATTGTAAAGACTAACAGTAATGTACCAGATGTACACCTCAAAATCCACAAGACAAACTATAATGTACCAGATTTAGACCACAAAATCCGCACTAAAGACAAACTGTAATGTACCAGATTTACACCACAAAATCCACAATTAAGACAAACTGTAATGTACCTGATTTACACCACAAAATGCACACTGAAGACAAACTATAATGTACCAGATTTAGACCACAAAATCCACACTAAAGACAAACTGTAATGTACCAGATTTACACCACAAAATCCACAATTAAGACAAACTGTAATGTACCAGATTTACACCACAAAATGCACACTGAAGACAAACTGTAATGTACCAGATTTACACCACAAAATCCACAGCGAAGACAAACTGTAATGTACCAGATTTACACAACAAAATACACAGTGAAGACAAACTGCAATTTGCCAGATTTACACCACAAAATACACAGTGAAGACAAACTGTAATATGCCAGATTTACACCACAAAATCCACAGTGAAGACAATCTGTAATGTACCAGATTTACACAACAAAATCCACAGTGAAAACAAACTGTAATGTACCTGATTTACACCTCAAAATCCACACTGAAGACAAACTGTAATGTATCAGATTTACACCACAAAATCCACAGTGAAGACAAACTGTAATGAACCAGATTTACACCTTAAAATCCACACTGATGACAAACTGTAATGTACCAGATTTACACCACAAAATCCACACTGGTGACAAATTGTAATGTACCAGATTTACACAACAAAATCCACACTGAAGACAAAATGTAATGTATCAGATTTACACCACAAAACCCACACTGAAGACAAACTGTAATGTACCACATTTACACCACAAAATCCACAGTGAAGACAAACTGTAATGTCCCAGATTTACATCACATAATCCACAGTAAAGACAAACTGTAATGTATCAAATTTACAGCACAAAATCCGCAGTGAAGACAAACTGTAATGTACCAGATTTACATCACATAATACCACAGTGAAGACAAACTGTAATGTACCAGATTTACACCACAAAATCCATTGTAAAGACTAACAGTAATGTACCAGATGTACACCTCAAAATCCACATGAAGACAAACTATAATGTACCAGATTTAGACCACAAAATCCACACTAAAGACAAACTGTAATGTACCAGATTTACACCACAAAATGCACACTGAAGACAAACTATAATGTACCAGATTTAGACCACAAAATCCACACTAAAGACAAACTGTAATGTACCAGATTTACACCACAAAATCCACAATTAAGACAAACTGTAATGTACCAGATTTACACCACAAAATGCACACTGAAGACAAACTGTAATGTACCAGATTTACACCACAAAATCCACAGTGAAGACAAACTGTAATGTACCAGATTTACACCACAAAATCCACACTGAAGACAAACTGTAATATACCAGATTTACACCACAAAATCCACACTGAAGACAAACCGTAATGTACCAGATTTACTATTACCAAATCTAAATGTATTCTCCGATTAAAGCACGAGTCTGAAAAATCGCTGTCAGTGGTTGTATTTTATTTTGATTTATTTTTGTCTTAGTTTCGGTGTACCTGTTTATTTATTTTTATTTTTTTTTTACGTTGCATATCCCTCACAGGACGTTGCAGTCAACGTCAGCATTTGTCAGCTGCTTTTCATGTTCTTGGCAATATTACGCTCAGTAGTTTGCCATTGCTTTCTGAGAGACCGGCTCAAATACCCCGTAAGTAACTTCCAGCAACGGACGAGAAAATATCTTCGGATTCGAAATACCGAGAACATCGCCAGCAACGGACGAGAATAGATTTACGGATTCGAAATACCCAAGAGATGGACGAACATCAGCCTGACAGAATGCACAGTCAAGGCGAGAGACAGACAGTGTTGAAAATCCATTGCTGCCAACCTTCATTGCGGAGACGGCTCCTGATTGATTGATTGATTGATTGATTGATTGATTGCCAGCAACATACGAGAACAGATCTACGGATTCAAAATACCGAAGATATTGCCAGCAACTGACGAGAAAAGATCTACGCATTTAGAATACCAAACAAAATGCCTGCAGCGGATGAGAAAAGACCTACAGATTCGAAATACCGAACGTATTATATTATGCTTCAACACTGAAAACACGCATGGGTGAAAGTGTTAGCCTGAGACAAGGATAATTTACAGATTAACTTCAAGTGAGTCTTCTAATACAACACCTAGACAAGGAGAGAATAATGCTACGTTGGTTTACGATGTAAACTTGCCAAGACATCAACAACAGCAGTAAAATTGTGGTGTTGACAGCGATGTCCTGTAAAAGGGATACGAACAAAACAGACAGATTGTCAGTAGCAAGGAGTGGGTCAGAGTGCCGAACAGAACTTAAGACTTGTGTTGGGGTTATAATCACATTGAGCCGTGAGTGTAGGTTGTGGTAAGCAGGAGGCTGAAATTCGGCAATTAATTCATGACTACTCTCGTCCTGGCCATATGATTTGTTTATCTATACCGATGACTCTGTTTAAGAAGCAAAAGAAGTGCCTTTTTTCATATCAAAAGAAACTGGCCACTGTTTGGTAAAGGAGAGCTTGGCATTTGATTTGAGTTGAGTTGAGCTCAACTTAGAGTCTCTGTGGCGAAGTGGTCAAGCCGTTTGACTCGTGCTCCAAAGGTTGTGGGTTCGATTCCGGGCCGCACCCTTCGGTTTACGAGTTAAATGTTTCGGAGACTCCTGTGGGTCGTCGCTAAAAGCTACGGAGTTCGTGCTTTGTGCGACGCTTTCCGTGCTGCGGAAAGAGACCGAGCCATATGGGATAAAACCCCGTGCAATGAAGACGACCCTGTCGACTTTTAAGCGACTTTTGAGTTGAGCTAAGAACCGACATCACTGCACTCAGGTCATTCCCATATGCGCTCCGTCCCCTCGTTCAACATATGACACCACATCCTCAAGTCTGAGAATGGAGCTGGAGACGGTTTGAAGGTTGGAGGACAAATTATCTACGTATGTTGTGATTTTAACTGATTCACAAAGCATGCTGACAAACGTGAAGACTGGCATGCTTTGTGCAGAATGGCATGCATCGACACTCTGATGTGGCTGGTAATGGACAGGCTGGCAGGCAGATTGGCTGGTGTCACACCATAAAGGGGTGATTTGATGTATGATAAGGCAGATGTAGTGAAGCCCTCTAGGATAATGTGATTAATGCAGAAGAATAGATAGACTTATCATGGTCTACAAAGAATACAGCAACAAGGAGTGGTCATGTGATCTGGTCGACAGTCTTTGTTCAGAGGTAAAGAAAGACGGACATATAATCAGACCGCAGCAGTACCATTTGTATTGGAAATCTTCGCTGGCTGTTAAAGATAAGGACTGAGCGCTAATGGGAATGTCCCGAGTGCAGTTATGTCAACTCACCTCATTTCAACTCAACTAGACAGACTGCTCTCTGCAAAGCTTATCGTTGAAATCTTCTTCTCATAGTCATTGCCGTGTAGGGTTGATGACCATATACCCCACACTCTCGTGTACTGCCAGTCTTCTTATAGTCCATGCTGTGTGGCGTTGGTGATCATGTCTGTCCACAGCCTTCTGTCATTTATGCTGCCAGTCTTCTTATAGTCCATGCAGTGTGATGTTGGTGACCATGTCTGTCCACGGCCTTCTGTCTAGTGCACTACCAATCTTCTTATAGCCCATGCCCTGTGTCCCGACACAGCCATCTATCTCTTGTACTTCCAATCATTTCTGTTACTGACGTATCTCCATGCCATGATTGCAAACTGTCTAGCAACATCTGTATTAGTCTTCCACTGCCACACCTCCCCTCCAGCCTGATGATATACCCCAGCTTTTCCCTTCTTACGAATTGACCAAAGAATGGGGATTTTCTTTTTTTTTTCGAGTAACCAGTAACTTTCAGAATATCTTCATTGCACTCTCTATCTGTCCACGATATTCTCATCATTATTCTATAGAGCACATCTTCGCAGCTTCCACATTAAGCCTCATCTGACTGCTAATTGTCCATGACTGACTTCTACACATCCGTATTGGTTCGATACAGACAAAGCAGTAGGATAAAAAAGAAGAAGTTGATAGTGACCTGGTATATGCACATGTAGATCTACGCTATGGATTTCGTGCTTGCTGTTAATAGCCTTTCATCTTGATCTATGAGAAGACACCGACGCGCCTATGTTATCTCCGTGCAGGAGAAAAATAAAAACAAAGGAATATAGTCATTGACTTGGTCGCGTAAATTACAAGTACCTCTAAAGTCGGAGTGGGTTCGCCAGATGACGAGTGACACTGTTAATAGGGAGAGCTAATTCACATGCAAAATTCGGTCCAGCACCACTAGAAATAATGTGTATGGATTATATCATCATCATCATCATCAAGTGCCCTGCCGGCTGGCGTAGGCATTCATGGCTCTCCACAGATCTCGGTCTTTGGTTTTCTGGATCAACTCTGCTGCTGATATTGCCCCGTGCCACCGTCTCAATCCATCCAGTATAATTTCTCTTGGTCTGCCTCTGCCTCTCTTCCCCTCGATCTTTCCAGTTGTCACGATGTTCTCCAATGCCTCTCTTCTAATTACATGACCACAGAAAGCTGTTTGTCTCTTTCGTATTGTTGTATATAGTGTTCTAGTTTCATTAGCCTGTTTCAGGCAGTCGTTGTTAGTTACTCTGGCAGTCCAAGGAATTCGCAACATTCGTCTCAGGAACCACATCTCTGTTGCTTCTAATTTCTTCTTAATTTGTTCATTTACATTCCAAGATTCACTGCCATACAGCAAAACTGGTTCTACTATCACAGTGTGAACATGGCCTAGCCGTAGATCGTTAGTGGTTGACATCACTTATAGATGACATACTCCGCGTTGTATTATATAAAAGTTTTATTTGTTCAATCCATTACATTTCATGCTGTCAAAGTACATGCAGACATGTTTGTTTATCCTTTCATGTCTGAGTCTCAAGTCCCAAGTCCCAAGTGACGTGTGTGCAACCCCTGGATACTTAAACCCATTTGTGCACACACGTTCACCAACTATGATTTCCCCACTAGTTAATGAATGCGCAGCATTCATTAACTCTCCACTACTAAGCTAACTCCCTTACTGTTATACTACATAGCATTTCAGCACTCTCTTTCTTACATTCAGTGATAGTGACTTATTGCATAAGATAATCTTCATTTTCTGAAATGCGGCTTTTGTTTGCCCTATTCTGCTCTTAATCTCTGTTGTACATCTTCCATCTGATGTTTATCCACTTGGTTAAGAATTTTTCCTTCTATTTCTATGTCACATTTTGGTGTCATCATTTTCTTTGATATCACCATTGTTACTGTTTTCTTGACATTCAAGGAGAGTCCTTTCCTTGCACTCTCTGTTACTACAGTGTCCAACAATTGTTGTAGGTCTGTTGATTTATTCGCCACCAATACTGTGTCATCTGCATAGCGTATATTATTTATATTATAACCTCCAACTAGTATTCCTGATATCTCTTTGATCTCACTTTATTACTTCGCTATATAGGGAGAAGAGATCTGGTGACAAGACACACTCCTGTCGTACTCCTAGCTTTATGTGTTCGTAACTACCCTCTTTATTTCCCATTTTAATTGCTGCTACTTGGTTCTAGTAAATATTCTTTATTGTTCTTAAATCTTTCCCATCAATGTTGATATCTTCTAACATTTTAATCACTTCATCATGTTTTATTTTATCAAATGCCTTAGTATAATCTATGAAGCATAAATATATGTCTTTCTGTTTCTCTATTGACCTTTCTATTAGTGTTCGTAATATATATTTTGCATTGTTTGTGCCCTTTCCCTCCACAAATCCATACTGTTCTTCACTTAATTTCCATTTTTATTTTCTTTCTGGTTCTTCTCATTATGATTCTGAGTAGAAGCTTAGTGATATGGTTTATGAGGTTAATTGTACGAAAATATTCACATTCAATTGCTCCTGGATGGATTACGCTTGTGTTCAAAGCGAGCGAGCGTAAAAAATTTTTTTTTAAATTTACATTTTAAAAAAAATAATAAAAGAAGAACATTTCTCCATCCACAATCATCTTGCCTTTCATCAAACATTAATTCACATGGTGGATGAAGGGGGGAGGGATGGGGGGGGGGGGGGGGGGTCGTCAAGGATTTCGGGTATTGGTAGTACCTTTTGGTAAGGATGGCTGTCACTCCCTTTCAGGGACCATTCCCCACTGGTACAAGCCTGACATCCAGCTCACGCCAGTGGCTCCTAGTAGCTGTCAGCACGCGACAGCGACCACCGCCATCCCCAACCACATCGAGGCAACAGTTGTGATAGACTGGCTTAAACCAGCATGGGTAGTCGATTCGGCCTAAAACCAATCGGTGAACTAGGGTATGCCTACCCAACATGTGAAGACAGGATTCGCAAGACTGCGGAAGAAATCATTGATGATTCAACGGACAAGATGGTGTTTACCTGCAAAGCGTTGTGGAATGTAATGAGAACTGCAGGCACGTAGAGCGCCCTGGTTATCCACTGCACCTGTATTCGCCTTCAATCGACTTGAATTGACCTGCCACTGGATTCAGATTGACTCAGGCGAGATAGTGTGGTCGACGAATTGCGCAACTCTTCCTCACTTTAATCCAATTCATCGCGCAAGTTATTCTTCATCCGACTTCATCTATCACCTTCAAGGCCTGTGGCGATGGGCGAGCGGGGAAGCGGCAGGCGTGGGTAAACTGGCAGTCGTAGTCGCAGACCCGCACAAAGGCGGCTCAGGCCATATGATCGTCTTCTATTGACGGGAGCAGCAGTGGGATTCGGCATCCCCTAGAGCGACTGATCTGCCCTCTATAGGAAAGCACTGCTCACCTCCATAGCAAGAGGAAGGGGCTAGAAAAGGTGCCATTAACATTGTCTGCTCCATCATTACTTAACCAGCTAGCCGCGTTTGATGGGTCCCCTATACTGCGGTCGACATACAAATAAAGTAAAAACAGGTAACGTAAACAAAAAAAAAAAAAAACACAGCATACCATGTTCCCTTAACCATAGGAACTTGCAATGTACGCACCCTACTTGAAAGAATCGGCACGTGGGGCCCAGAGAAACGAACAGCACTGATTGGGAGAGAGTTGGGCAGGTACAACATCAACACTACAGCCTTGAGCGAAACACGACTTGCAGAAGAAGGCCAAACCTGTGAAGTAGGTGCCGGCTACACAATCTTCTGGAGAGGAAGGAAAAGCGAGGAAAGAAGCCAGTCTGGTGTGGGTTGGCAAACTAGCTGGATTTCCGAAGGCTATAGACGACAGGCTTATGACCATTAAGTTACCCCTGCGGAAAGGAAGGAAGCATGCAACCATTGAGAGTGTCTACGCACCAACCATGACCAGTGAAAAATGTTTTGCATAACCTTTACAGGACATCACCGCCAACATGAGGATCTTTCAGCTGTTTGTTGATTTCTCAGCAATATTACGTTCAGTAGTTTGCCATTGCTTTCTGAGCGACCGGCTCACATACCTCGTAAGTTACCGACGCGGCTAGAACCGCTACTGATTCTCGCCGTCGTTAAGTTACTCACGAGAGTATACGGGATTACGGAGAAAGTCACTAACCCCTAGGCCAGGGCAGGGAGACCGGTGAAGATGACGTCAAAAACAAGTTATATGAGGACCTGCACAACGCATTAACATCTGTCCCCAAAGGAGACAATTTATACTCCTTGGGGACTTCAATGCCAGAGCAGGCAAGGACACTACCTCATGGAGTGGCATCATTAGTAAGTACAGAGTCGGAAATTGTAATAGCAATGGACTCCTCCTCCTCCTCCTTCATACCAGTGCCGAACGCGATCTCCTGATCACCAACACAATTTTCCGTCTTTCCCATAGAACATTGTGGATGCACCCTCTCTCGAAACACTGGCACCTCATTGACTATGTTATCGCCACGAGGAGCGACAGACAAGCTGTTCGGGTGACATACCATCGTCTGATTATTTAAAAAATAAATATGTATATCAAACCACCACGGCGTCCTCGAGGGATAAAAGTGCAAAACAAAGAAAAACCTAAATGTCACCCTCCTAAACAATAAAACAACGCAGACGTTGTTTGAAAATATGCTGGAAGACCGCATCAAGCCCAATAATGCAGCTAAACAGGATACCAAAATAGAGTGGAGAGCCCTAAAGGACACAAGTTACAACACTGCTATGGAAAACCTGGGTCTTGCCCCCCCCCCTCCCCGAAAGCATAAAGACTGGTGCGATGAAAATAACGAACACATCAACCAATTGCTGGCATTGAACGATTAAAAGTCAACATTAAAAAAGATGCTTTCAATAACATTCGAAGAGTAGTGCAGCTGAAACTTCGGCACATGCAGGACTCCTGGCTGAGCAGCAAAGCTGACGAGATTCAATGGTTTGCTGGCAGACATGATATGAAAAACGTCTACGACTCACTGAGGGCGTCTATGGTCCTACATCACAAGGCATAGTTCCCCTCCTCAGTGCAGATGGGGGAACATTGGTCACCGATAAGAAAGAAATCCTTCAACGCTGAGCAGAGCATTTTAGCAACATCTTAAATGCAACCTCTTCCATCGATGATGAAGCCATCAACTACCTTCCTGAAGTCCCCACTAATGATACTCTTGCTGACATACCAACCATAGTGGAAGTAAGCAAAGCCATCCAGCAACTTTCCAGCGGCAAGGCGCCTAATCCGGACTCAATCCTGACAGAGATATACAAAGCAGGTGGGCCGGTTCTAATAGAACAGCTTCACCAAGTCTTTGTGAGACCATGCCACAAGATTTCAATGACGACGCCAATAGACCACTTTAAAAACGTAAAGGAAATCGCCAATCTTGTGACAACCACTGAGGCATCTCCTTGATTTCAATTGTAGGGAAGATATTCGCCAGAATTCTTCTCAATCACCTCACAGCCCATCTCGACCAAGGTATCCTTCCTGAGAGTCAATGTGGCTTCAGAAAATAACGAGGCATTGTTGACATGATTTTTGCTGCAAGCAAGAGAAATGTCAGGAACAGAACTCCGAAATGTTCTCCATTTTCATTGATCTTACCAAGGCTTTTGATACAGTCAGCAGAGAGGGCTGTGAAAGATTATGGCGAAATATGGCTGTCTACAAACGTTTGTCCAAATAGTGCGGTTATTTCATGATGGTATGCAGGCAAGAGTACAGGAAAATGGTGCGCTGTCTGAGCCCTTTCCTGTGACCAATGGAGTGAAGCAAGAATGTATCCTGACACCAACACTCTTCGACCTCATGATTTCAGCTATACTGTAGAATGCCTTCGAAAACAACGACAATGAAATAGACATCAACTCCGCAAGGAAGGAAAGTTGTTCAATCTCAGAAGGGTGAAAGCTAAACCCAAAACTACCAGCGACACCGCCAGAGATCTAATCTTACCGTGACGAATATCAAAGTGTATGGTCATAGTCTAAGTGTTGTGGACAAATTCACCTATCTTGGCAGCACTGTGTCCCAAGATGCAACAATTGATGACGAAGTGAATGCAAGAATCTCCAAGGTCAGTGATGAGTTATGCAGACTATACAAGAATGTGTGGGACAGAAATGGAATAAGCCTGCAATCAAAGCTGAAAGTCTACAAAGCAGTTGTATTATCAGTTGAGTTGCGTTGAGTTGAGTTAAGAACCGACATAACTGCACTCAGGACATTCCCATACGTGCTCCGTCCCCTCGTTCAACAGCCAGCGAAGAGTCAAGTCATACAACTAATCGTTCCCACCTCTATCTGATTAAAAGTTCCCCTAGTGTTCACTCTTAGTTTTGAGATTCTCCCAGAACCCCTGCCGATCCCCCGCAATCTCATTCTTTCCACATATGTGTTCTCAATCTGTTCTTCCGCCTTCTCCACCTGTCCCACAAGCGCACGACCACTCACCCTTGTCCTTAGGTGTAATAACTGCTAGCCTATCAGCTGTTCATTACTCCACACCCCCGCACGTCCAGGTGAAAAAAAATCCATATAATTATCACAATCTGTAACCTCTGAAGCGATTATAGCCATTCCTCACGAACAATTCCTTTCCCCACCTTACTATGCATACTCTTTGAATCCGCAATGAATACAATGTGTGGTACGGTAGTCTCCTCCAGTGTCACGAAAAACTGGGGGATGCCGATCCAAATTGATGAAAGGCCCAAAACCGCCGTCCCTAGGCCGCCACAACTATTTGATGTGGGGAAATATGTTCCAAATTTAAACACGACCGGGATTCCCTGAGAAGTCCCTGAATAAAAGAAAATCGTCGGCATGTTGGTTTGCCCGGATCTCAAGATGAGAGGGAAAGTGCCGTCTTGATTTGGTCGCCGCCAGGACAATGACGTCACTCGGGCAACATTTTCGACTGTTTGAAAAATAACTAAACTTGCGATCAGTAGAATGGAATACTCATGAAGGGAGTGTTTGTTTGTTCCTAGTTCTAATGGAGAAGAGGATTTACCGTGTCTCGTGTGGTTTGGAAACTACGGACATTTGTTCATGTGATGAATTGTGAATTCCGACTCCGAACAGGAATGACTAGCATAAGGTAGTTTATTTATGGATAGAGTCTAGGACTTGAGCCTAGTGATAGTGCGTTATGGGAAAGTGTTCTAGGAGTGTCGGCCGCAGCTGGCTGATGCATAGCTTAAACGAGGTAGAGTGATATATCATTTCACTCGGCAGGGTAAGACCAATGTCATGGGATGATATTCAGTGAGATTTGGGATAGCTGGGGTTTCCAAATGTGAGGAACTACTCTGCTTTATGCCAGAGTGTAGTTCTAGGTTAACCAGGATAAATATCTGAGTGTGGCCTTTAGCCTACACTCACATATAGTAGGTTCGAATCAGGTTTTCTCTCACCGAAGTGTTCTCTTTTCGACAGGTTCCACAGTGTAGAAGAAGGGAAGTATAACTCAGAGGTGTGGACAATGACAGTCACACTGAGTGCAATTCCATTGTAGAGAAGAGCTGATGGACAACACAGAGGTGTGAACAATGGCTATCACACTGAGTGCAGTTATACTAAATGGCCTCGGAAATGGGACATCGTTCCAAAAATTATAGACTCATAGAAATCAGGAGTGTTATCCTGAAAGGGCCAGTGTAGCAGTGATTGAGTGCCCAAGGCAGTTGTTTTTATGAAACTATTAACACCTCCATGGACAATGACAATATTAGGTAGAGAGGTGGAATAACAGTGACTTTAAGTAACGGTGACTATGTCGAGTGACCATAACTATAGGTTGTAGAGAGGTTGCAGAGTAAAGACACTCATTCAGTAACATTTTGCAACCGGACTGAAAGTTTTCTTTAAACTCGTGTGAGATATAAGGAGATCTTCGTAGGTCTCAGGATTTTAATGAACATATTAAGTACATAGTGTGTTCCTGATTCATGGACATTATTAGGCCATATTCACTATTGGAGACCAGTCACCCAGTCTATATACGGATAACTCCAAGAAGTCAACCACTGTCGGGAGAGACGCTTCATTCGGTGAGATCTTTTCAGAACTTACGGTGTTGTGATGTGGTGTGGCTTAACACAGGGATGAACTATCCGAAGCTCACTGGTCTGCTCTCGCATACACCATAGAAAATACTACATATTTCCACACGCAAACAGTGCACACACACACGTGACACTTTTCTGTATTAAATGTTTTATTTTATCATTTGTTAAAATACAGTCTTGTGTGGGTATGTTCTGGAGGGATATGAAGAAGGGTATTGTTTAGTGGTAAGAAGAAGACGAAAGAGAGAGAGATAGTGTACCTGAGACTGACAGGGGGTGTGTAGACAAAGGTCCGGCAGAAGCCCAAGCTAAAGAAAGGGAATTTAAACAGTGTGCCTGTTGACTCCACGTTCCCCCCAGGGACGACAGGTGACATCCAGTCAACGGAATGCCGCTGTTACTGCCTCCACCACCATTCTCAAGCTGGAGGTCGTAGTCTCATATGCCAGACTCTCCTTTTTCAAGATTCGTCCATTAGCTTTTGCAATAAAGCCCCAGCCACAACGTCTGTTTCTCACCACTGACCCATCGGTGTAGATGACTATGTCGCCTTGATGTGTGTTACTCTAGTTCAGCTGCTGCACTTCAAACTCAGTGCGGCCAGCTGTCCATTCCCTGCACTCACGACCCAGTGTTATTATTACATTGTGCCAGTCCTTCATGTCTTCCGGAACTTTAACCCACTCTTTTTCACGATTGATGGTCTCTAGATCACACACCTGACGTATAGAAAGTTCCGCCTGTGCCATCCAGGACCTGTCTCGTCTTTGTCTATGACACTTGACTATATCCATGTCTGCATGCAGCGGGTGATCCCTATCTGCAGCAACTATCAGGTACCATTTGGCCTGAAGGACCCTATGCCTATCCGTCATTATTGGTAGCGCCAGGATATGCCACATGCATTGGTGTGTCCTTTGTGCACCCAAGGATTGCCCGCATGGCAGCATTTTGTATGCGCTCCAACATTTCAAGCTAGCTCTTTGATACTGTCAGCAGCCCCAAGCCATGCTGAATGAAATACATTATTAACTGCTGAAAGAGGCTGTACAGCATCCTCTGATCTACCCCGGTTGCTGCCATAGCCCTTATTGCATTAAGTCCCCTACCAGCCATCACCACCAAAGCCTCCACGTGATCCTTAAAAGGCGACACCTGTCAAAGGTGATACCCAAAAACTTCAATTTACTCTCTCGACTAAGAGGATATTCATTCAACTTAATACCTGGGGCATCTGCCTTGACGATCCGTTTATCCAGGGATTACCACAAAACGGATGCCTTGTCTGGGTTTATAATGACCCCTGCGTCCCTGCACCACTCTGCCACCCTATTTACTGCCACCTGTAAGTCTTTCACCAAACTGGCTTTGTCTCAGCCCTGTCTGTACAACAGTAATCATCTGCAAATGTCAAGATTCTACCCACACCTGGTGTCTCCATAGCTGCGACTTTGCTGGTGCAGACATTAAAGAGCACTGGGGACAAGGCAGATCCCTGTGGCAGCCCAGGTGTAATAGTACATGGGTCAGAAGTTCAGGAACCAATGCGCAGTGCAACCTTGCGCTCATAAAGGACCGCCACAACCCATCTAACAAGGCAAGGGCAGACCTCCATGTCCAACAGTATGTATGTTAACCGATCATACCTGACCTTGTGATACGCATTCTCCAGGTCAAGAGCTACCACTACTGTCTCTTGTTTATCTTGGAAACCCTCGTAGACATCAAATGCAAAAGTAGCAGCATTGGCCCAGGTGTCCTTCCCAGGTCGATAACTCCCGAGTCCTTTGGGAAGCAGATTACGACTTTCCAAATGTCGCTGGAGCCTGCATGCTACTATGTTTTCGAGGACTTTGCCATACGTGTTTTGCAGGGTTATGATTCGCTATCCATTAAGTCTGGAGTGATCCACGCCTGGCTTTGGGAGTGGGACCAGGTAGCTATGCAGCCAATCGTGGGGTATTTCCTCGGAATTGATGCTTAGGTCGAAACAAAGAGCCATCTCCTCCAAGACCCATCACTTATGTTACTCATATGGGAGTACTTCACCCAATCCGGACCTGGCGCTGTGTCTTTAGCCCGCTTCAGTACCCGTCTAATACCCTTCACCTTAATCTCACAGTCCTCCTTCCTAGTGACCAGTGACAAGGCTTCTCTGACGTTATCTCTAATAGCTCTATCTAGCTTGTATTATCAACAATGCTTGTGAAACCTAGTCTGTTTACCGGCGACATGCTAGGAAATTAAATCACTTCGTCATCAATTGTTGCAGCTTGGGACACAGTGCTGCCAAGATAGGTGAATTTGTCCACAACACCTAGATTATGACCATACACTTTGATATTCGACACGGTAAGATTAGTCCCTGGAGCTGGATAGTACATAACTACAGTCTTCAACATGGAGATATTGAGCTCAAAGTTGGCACAGGCATATGAGAAAGCTGAAACATTGTGTTGCATGTCTGCCTCTGGGTTGGCATATAGAGCGCAATCATCCGCAAACAAGAGCTCTCTGGCGGTGTCGCTGGTAATTTTGGGTTTAGCTTTCACCCTTCTGAGATTGAACAACTTTCCATCCTTGCGGAGTTGATGTCTATTTCATTGTCGTTGTTTTCGAAGGCATTCTCCAGTAGGCCTATAGCTGAAATCATGAGGCCGAAGAGTGTTGGTGCCAGGACTATGCCCAGTATCCACACTCTACTCATGAAGAATCAGATTCGCTGGACTGGTCACTTGACTCGCATGCCTGATCACAGGCATCCTAAACGAATTTTTTACGGCGAGCTACGTTGTGATAAACGCTCCCAATGCGGTCAGAGGAAACACTTTAAAGACACTCTGAAGATCTCACTAAAAGCTTTTGGAATTCATAAGGACACATGGGAGACTGCTACGAATGACCGAAATTCGTGGCCTACATCATTACGCAAGTGTGCAGTCACTTTGGAAGCAAACATAACTGCAAGAGCTGTGGGAAAAAAGGCTGGACAGAAAAAAAAACCACTGTAGGAGATCTTCCTCCTAGAAAGTCAAGCATTCTTTGCCAACATTGTCAAAGAGCATTTCAAGCCAAAATAGGTCTTACCAACCATCTTAGAATTCACGGCTTCATACTTTCAACCCCACTGGATGAAATGAATGGTCATCATCATTCTTGATGGACAAACAACTCATTCACATACAGTTTTAAATCACATAATTTACAATGATGAATTGAGACTGTGATCGATTGGTTGCTTGGTTGGTTGGTTGGTAAATTGGTTGGTTGACTGGTAAATGTGTTGATTGGTAAGATGGTTGGTTGTATTGTTGATTAGTAAATTCTTTGGTTGGTTGGTACATTCGTTGGTTGGCTGGTTTGTTGGTTCATTGGTTGGTTGATTGGTTAGTTGGTTCGTTGCTGGTAAATTAGTTAGGTGACTTGTTGGTTGGTAAATTTGTTTGTTGTTTGATACATTGGTTAACTGGTTGTTGAATTCGTTGGCTGGTTGGCTAGTTGGTTGGTTCGTTAGTTGGTTGTTTGGTTGGTTGGTTGGTTGGTTGGTTGGTTGGTTGGCAAGTTCTTTGACTGGTGGGTTTGATGGTTGATTAGTTGTGTATTTGCTTGGTTCGTTGGGTTGTTTGGCTGGTTCGTAAATTCGTTTGTTGGTAAATTGGTTTCTCTGTACATTGTAGAATTTGTTGACTGGTTCGTTGGTTGGTAAATTAGTTTGTTAGTTAGATGATTGAGTAGTTTGTTGATTGGTAGGTTATTTGGCTGCTTAGTTGATAGTTTGGTTGGTTGATTGGTCGTTAGGTTGGTTTGTTGAATGGTTGGTTGGTTAAATTGTCGGTTAGTTGAATGGTTGGTCGGTTGGTTTGTTGAAAGGTTGGATGGTTGGTTGGTTGGTTGGTTGGTTGGTTGGTTGGTTGGTTGAATGGTTGGTTCGTTGGTTGATTAAATGATTGGTTGGTAGTTGGTTGATTGATGTTTTGGATTTTTGGTTTTTCGGTTGGTAAATTCTTTGTGTGATTTGTAAATTCGTTAGTTAGTTGACTGGTTGGTTGGTTTGTTGGCTGGTAAATTCATTTGTTGGTTTGTTGATTGGCTGGTTGGTTGGTTGGTAAATTGTTTTGTTGATTGGTTGGTAAATTCGTTGGTTTATTGGTTGGTTGGTTTGTTTGTTGCTTGGTTTGTTGGTTTGTTGGTTGGTTGATAAATTCATTAGTTTGATTTTTGATTGGTTGGTTGTTTGGTTGGTTGTTGGTTGGTTGGTAAATTCATTTGTTGGCTTGTTGATTGGTTGGTTGGTTAGTTGGTAAATTCATTTATTGGTTTGTTGATTGGTTGGTTGGTTGATAGGCTGATAAATTGGTTGTGTGGTTGGTTGGTTAGTTGATTGGTTGGTTGGTAAATTGGTTTGTTGTTTGGTTGGTAAATTCATTGGTTAGCTGGTTTGTTGCTGGGTTGGTTAGTTTGTTGGTTAGGCGGTTAGTCGGTTAGTTGGTAAATTCGATGCGTGGTTAGTTGGTTCGTTGCTTGCTTGGTTGGCTGGTTAGTTTGTAAATGTTCGGATGATTAGTAAACCTTTGGTTTGTTGGTTGGATAGTTTGTGGGTTCGTTAATTGGTCAACTTGTTGGATGGATGGTTGGTAAATCAATTGGTTGGTTGATTGGCAGGTTGGCTGGTTATTTATGTGGCTGGTAATTTCATTGGCTGATTAGTTGAGTGGTTGGTTGTTTGGTTGGTTGGTAATTTCATTGGTTGATTAGTTCGGTGGTTGGTTATTTGATTGTTTGGTTGGTTAGTTGGTCGGTTGGTTAATTGGTTGGTAAATTCGTTGACCTTTGGTCGGATGGTTAATTGGTTGGTAAATTCGTTGACCGGTTGGTTGGTTGGATTTTTGGTTGGTTGGTTGGTTGGTAAATTGGTTTGTTGGTTGGTATGTAAATTCATTGGTTGGCTGGTTTGTTGCTTGGTTAGTTAGTTTGTTGGTTAGTTGGTTTTTTGGTAAATTCAATGCGTGGTTAGCAATTTCACTGGTTGATTAGTTGAGTGGTTGGTTGTTTGATTCTTTGATTGGTTGGTTGGTCGGTAGGTTAACTAGTTGGTAAATTCTTTGACCGATTGGTTGGGTGGTTGGTTGGTTGGTTGGTTCTTTGGTTAGTTGTTAAATTCATTGGTTGGTTAATTGGATGGCTGGTTGCTTGGTTCCTTTATCCAGGCCTTGGTGTGTATTATGCATATGATGCTATCATCATCTGTATAGATCAATCTGCACTCCATGGCACATGTGCTCATTAATATACCGCACGCCTTTCCTTTTAATAATATTTTGGTACCCATTTTAAACATGGTCAACCAATAAAATAAAACAGCACACAAATAAATTAGAAAGGGTTTCAAACAGTAACAGACAATACCAGCCAAAAGTGATAATTTCTCACTGACATTTAATGACACCGCTGATGCAGATGACAATTTGTTCTAAAACTCATGTCTCACACGTATAGTTTAATTATGTTATGAGCAGACAGTTTTCTACCCGACATAATGCTTCAGAACGTTGCTGTCTACGATGCAGGGTTTATTTAACCAACAATGCCGGAGGAAGCACTGGCGACGATACTGAACGATTTAAAGAACAAAGGGAAAACATTAGTAGTTGGTAATTTCATGAAATTCTCTCTATCTACTATCTCTATGCCGGCTCCTTGGCCGAGGAGTTAGCAGCTTTCTCCGTAATCCCGAATACTCTCGTGGTTGACTTGAGCGCACGAGAATTGTATGCGGTTCGAATCGCGCCAGTGACTTATGGGAGTATGGAGCCGGTAGCTCAGAATGCAATGGCAAACAACTGAGCGTAATCTTGCCAAGAAAACAACATACAGCTGAAAGATGCTGATGTTGACAGCGATGTCCTGTAAAGGATATGCAAAACATAACTATCTCTATATATATATCTTAATATCTCTCTCTCTCTCTCTCTCTCTCTCTCTCTCTCTCTCTCTCTCTCTCTCTCTCTCTCTCTCTCTCTCTCTCCCTCTCTCTCTCTATTTTATTATTTCACTCTCTCTCTATCTATTTTATTATCTCACTCTCTCTCTCTCTCAATCTATCTATATTATTCTCTCTGCCTCTCCCTCTATCTTCATATCTCCAACTCTATCTCTCCCTCCCTATATCTATCTTGATATTTCTCTCTATCTCTCTATCTGTTGTAATCTCTATCTATCTATCTCTCGCTCTCTCTCTCACACTCTCTCTCTCTCTCTCTCTTTCTCTCTCCTGTCTCTCTCTCCCTTACTCTTTATATTTCACGCCTTTTTGTAAATGTCTTTTTTGTCTTGTTTTGCAACCTTTCTTCATTCCCCTCACACTTTATTTCTCTGTTGACCCTTTCTCTTCTCCTCCACCCCATTGGACATCTGTTAGTTAAGAGGGCAGTAAACGCACTTTCACAAAATCCCACCACACCGGGTTCGCACTCAGCCGTTGGTTATTTGGAAGAAGATTTCTTTGTGTTGATTTTCACCACTGTGTGAGTGTCGGCCGTGTAGAAAGCAACGGTAAGCTACTTACAGTAATATTGCCTAGTAAGGTTCAAATCTCCGTGACGAATGGGCTACGGAGGCATCTCATACTCCCGCATACCCGCATTAGCAATACAGCTGTAGTCGATTTGGCAGCGGACAGTCTTGCGTTGGTTTTTTAAGAAATGGTGTGGGTGCCTGTCGTTCAGAAAGCATTGGCAAACTACTGAACGTAAACTTGCCAAGAGATCACAACAGCAAAACATGCTGGTGTTGACTAGCGACATCCTGTAGAGGATATGCAACTAAGAAATGGTCACATAGTCAATAAATACTGCAGTATGTGTATACTTATACAGACAGACAGACAGACAGACAGACAGACAGACAGACAGACAGACAGACAGACAAACAGACAGACGGGCGGGCGGGCGGGCGGACGGACGGACAGGCAGGCAGACAGACAGACAGACAGACAGACAGACAGACAGACAGACAGACAGACAGAACGAACGAACGAACGAACGAACGAACGAACGAACGAACGAACAGACTTTATTATCAAAGGGTAGCAAATTGGGCACGCAGGCCCGTCTTACATTCGGCCCTTCCAATCACTCATCTTTCTTTCATCAACAGTGCATAGGAAAAAACATTGTCACATGAATTTTGTAAACATAAACAATGCATATTACTATGTTATGAGACACGTCCACCACCCACCCACACATCCCCCATTCATTCCAACACCCCCACCCAACCACACACATAATACACACACACATACATCCCCCACCCATCCACCACATCCCTACACCTACACATCTCCCCACCCACACACACTTCTCACCCACCACACATCCCATCCACCCACACCCCAAGCACACATACATTCCCCAACCCACACATCCCCACCCACACACATCCACCCAGCTACACACATCCCCCCACCCACTCACATATCTTCTACTCGTCCCATTACCCACCAACAATCACTCACCCACATATCCTTCTCCACCCACACACCTCCAAACACCCAGACAGAAAAACAGACAGACAGACAGACAGACAGACAGACAGACAGACAGACAGACAGATAGATAGATAGATAGATAGATAGATAGATAGATAGATAGATAGATAGATAGATAGATAGATAGATAGATAGATAGATAGATAGATAGATAGATAGATAGATAGAACAAACTTTATTTTCAAAGGGTTAAGAATTGGGCACGCAGGCCCGTCTAACATTCTGCCCTTCTATCACTCTCTTCCATACATTATTTCATTCACACATCATTCAAGGCTAACAGAGAACAGCAACAATATAAAACTTATGCATTATAAAATCATTGGCAAAATGCGAACATCAAAACTAAATGACACAGTAACATTAGATAATGGTCAGACACTTATTAGCCATGTGGAATATACTGGCCTACCAAAAGGGGACTGGCTGTTATACTAGGGTTTTGTTATTATTATTATTATCACTATTATTATGGGGGAAGGTAATCCGTACTGAGATAGTGTTCGAGTAATTTGCGATTATATGAATAAGGATTGGTGATGTCTTTTATTTCTTGTGGAAGATTGTTCCACAGCTGAGCTGCAGAGTACGTTAAGCTTGTTTTGTATAAGTCAATCCTATGCTTCGGAATGTGTAATATATTTAAACGTTTACTGTGTCTAGCATTATATTTAAACAATGGCCAAAGGTAATTTGGGGCATTCCGATGCAAGATTTTGTGAATTAGTTTAGCTTTATTGAAAAGCAGGCGTTTTGCGGAGTGGTAGTAACTGAAGGCGTTTATACAGGCTGGGATTGTCAGATAAATGTTTGCTATAAATTAGACTCATGGCCCGTTTCTGGAGTGAGTAAAGTCGCTTGGTGTTTGAATTAGAACAACCGTCCCAGATTGTAGAGCAGTAGTCAACGTGTGTCTGAATATGAGAAGTATAGAATAGTTTCCTTGTGTCCTCATCAAGGAAGTTTTTAATTTTGGCGAGTTGGTAGACTTTTTTAGCTGTTTGTTTAATGAGCGCTTGAACGTGGGAATTAAAGGTTAGGTTTCTATCAATGATTAGGCCTAATGTTTTGTGCTCAATTACACTTTCTACTGGCATGTTATCGATGTGAAGTTGAAGTGATGTGTGTGAGCTTAGAGTTTGAAGTCTTTATCTGGTTGTTAATAACATTGATTTTGTTTTAGTGATATTAATTTGCATACGGTTTGAATAGCTCCACCAAACTACATTATTTAATTCTTGTTGTAAAGACGACTCCAGTAAAATACAGTTTTCAGCGTTTGTGTACACTGTACAGTCGTCTGCAAATAGATCGCAGGACGATGAAAGATGCAAAGGTAGATCGTTAATATATATGGCAAATAATAGAGGGCCAAGAATAGAGCCTTGTGGTACTCCAATATTGAATGTAGTGGTTTGAGACAGCGATTTATTATGTGATACTACTTGCTTTCTGTCCGATAGAAAAGATGATATTAGAGTGACTACATTAGGACCAATTTTCATTGTCTCAAGTTTCTTAATTAAAATAACATGGTCTATCATATCAAATGCTTTCTTGAAATCAATAAACACAGTTCCACATAGACTGTTGTTGTTTATACTCTCGTGCCAATTTCTATCATGTTTGTTAGGGCCGTATGGCAAGAATACTTTGGTCGAAATCCTGATTGGCTGTTAGATAGATAGATAGATAGATAGATAGATAGATAGATAGATAGATAGATAGATAGATAGATAGATAGATAGATAGATAGATAGATAGATAGATAGGTAGGTAGGTAGGTAGACAAACAGACAGACAGACAGACAGACAGACAGACAGACAGACAGATAGATAGATAGATAGATAGATAGATAGATAGATAGATAGATAGATAGATAGATAGATAGATAGATAGATAGATAGATAGATAGATAGATAGACGGATAGATAGATAGATAGATAGATAGATAGATAGATAGATAGATAGATAGATAGATAGATAGATAGATAGATAGATAGATAGATAGATAGATAGATAGATAGATAGATAGATAGATAGATAGATAGGAAAAAAACATTGTCAAATGAATGTTGTAAGCATAAACAATGCATGTTACCATGTTATGAGACAAATCCCCCACCCACCCACCCATCTATCCATTCGCGTGTCCCCCACACACACATCCATCACCCAACACACATATACCCACAGGCACATACATGACCCTATCCATACACGCATTCCCCAACCACCACATCCCAAACACACCCCCACACATATCATCTCCATACCCACACACACACACACATTTCCCACCCAACACACATCCCCCACCTACCCACACACCCAGGCACACATGCATGCAACCACCCATCCATACCCACCCACATGCACACATCCTCCACCCATCCCATAACCTACCAACACTAACCCACCCACATATCCTCCACCACCCACCCACACACCCCCAAACACTCAGCCAAACACACATCCCCCAACCACATTTCCAACACCCACACACACATATTCCCGCCAACTCACATATCCTGCACTTACCAACACACAAAACTCGAACCCACCCACACATACCCCATTTGCACACATATCACCCACCACACAATCTCTCCCACCCACACATCCCGCACCCACACATCCCCTCCCACCCCCAACCAACACACACTCACCCTCCCACACATTCTCCACCCACCCACTCGCCAAACATCCCACCCCGATCTCCAAACCCCAATCACACATCCCTTAACTACACATCTCACCACCCATACACACACCACACACACATCTCCCCACCCATACACACATCCTCACCCATCAACACATTCCTCATCCAAAAACACACACCAACCACCCACACACACCCCACCACCACATATACCCCACCCACACACATCCGCCTTCTCACCCACACACACATCCCCCATCCATACACTCATCTCTCACACACATTCATCCACTCACGTACTAATCCATCAACCACTCACACCCACACATCACCCACTCACCCATCAACACATGTATCTTTCATCTACCCTCCCCCCACACACACCTCTACAACTCAGCCAAACACACATCCCCCATCCTCACATACATCCTTCATCCACCCGCACATCCCACACCTTCCCCATCCCACACAACACCCCACCCATAAACGCATCCCAACACACACATCCTCCACATGCATTCCCCATACACATCCCCGCCCACACATCTCTCACCCACACACACTAATCTCCCCACCCACACACACATCCCCCAACTACAAACATCCTCACCGGTTACACATACATCCTCCACCCACTCACATTTATCCCATCCACACTCACACACTCAGACCCACACAGACATATCCCACTCACAGACACACCCCACACCCATCCCTCACACCCATCCGCAGCCCACACACATATTCCACACACCCATTCACCCACCCAGATACACATTCCCTACTCACACCCCCAACCAACCAACACCCACATACTTCCAACCATCCTCCCAAATATCCTCACCCACACACACATCCCTCACACACATACATCCCCACCGACCACACATCCCTTCACCCATTCACACATCACGCATCAACCCACACACATCCCCCACACACAACCCCTCCACACATACATTCCCCACACACCCCCCACACACACACACATCCCTCACATACACACCCACACACACATCCTCACATCTAGACACATACATGATGCCTCACATGATCACTGAAACTAATAAGAACAAACTCCCACACTTTACACACAGTTGAGACACTGACGATTGTCGTGAGCATTCTCGCAAAAATTGTAAGAAATGGAAAAAAAAATTGTACATATTCATTGTGTAGCGTAAAAAATTGGTGATGCAATTCAACTCTCTCGCTCTCTCTCTCTCTCTCTCTCTCTCTCTCTCTCTCTCTCTCTCTCTCTCTCTCTCTCTCTCTCTCTCTCTCTCTCTCTCTCTCTCTCTCTCTCTCTCTCCCACTCACTAACGCTCTCACTCACATTACAGTAATGTTATATTATACATGATAAAATCAAGTGGCACACATACAAAATGATAATGTGAAAGATGAAAATACACAAAGAATATGGAATGGCATGTAACAGGACTTCCGTGCACTCAACTCTCTCTCTCTCTCTCTCTCTCTCTCTCTCTCTCTCTCTCTCTCTCTCTCTCTCTCTCTCTCTCTCTCTCTCTCTCTCTTTCTTTTTTTTTTTTCTCTGTATCTTCATCTTTCATATTATCATTTTGTATGCCACTTGATTTTATCATGTATAATATAACATTACTGTGATGTGAGTGAGAGAGAGAGAGAGAGAGAGAGAGAGAGAGAGAGAGAGAGAGAGAGAGAGAGAGAGAGAGAGAGAGAGAGAGAGAGAGAGAGAGAGAGAGAGAGAGAGAGAGAGAGAGAGAGAGAGAGAGGAAGAGAGAGAGAGATGATGAGATAGAGAGAGAGAGAGAGAGAGAGAGAGTTTGAATTGCATCACTAATTTTTTACGCTACACAATGTAATATGTACAATTTTTTCTCCAATTCTTACAATTTTTGCGAGAATGCTCATGACAATCATCAGTGTCTCAACTGTGTGTAAAGTGTGGGAGTTTGTTCTTATTAGTTTCAGTGATCATGTATGTGTGTAGATGTGAGGGATGTGTGTGTGTGTGTGTGGGGGGGGGGGGGGGATATTTGGGAGGATTATTGGAAGTATGTGGGTGTTGGTGGGTTGGGGGTGTGGGTAGGGAATGTGTATTTGGGTGGGTGAATGGGTGTGTAGGAGACTATGTGGGTTGGGGGATGGGTGTGTAATGGGTGTGGGGGATGAGTGGGGGGTGTCTGTGAATGGGATATGTCTGAGTGGGTGGGATTGTGTGAGTGTGGATGGGGTAAATGTGAGTGGGTGGAGAATGTATGTGTGGGTGGTGAGGATGTTTGGAGGTGGGGGATGTGGGGTGGGTGGGGAGATAAGGGTGAGGGATGTGTGGGCGGGGATGTGTATAAGGAATGCATGTGGGAGATGTGTGTGTGTGAGGGGAATGTGTTTATGGGTGGAGTTTTGTGTGGGAGGGGGATATGGGGGAGGTGTGGGATGTGCAGGTGGATGACGGATGTATGTGAGGATGGGGGATGTGTGTTTGGCTGGGTGGTTGGGGTGTGTGTGGGTGGGAGGGTAGATGAGAGATGCATGTGTTGATGGGCGGGTGGGTGATGTGTGGGTGTGAGTGGTTGATGGATGAGTACGTGAGTGGGTGGATGTGTGTGAGAGATGAGTGTATGGTTGGGGGATGTGTGTGTTTGTGGGAAGATGTGCGTGAGCGGCGGATGTGTGTGGGTGGGGTATATGTTGGCGGTGTGGTGTGTGTGGGCGGTGGGGTGTGTGTGGGTGGGAGGTGTGTTTTTTTGTGTTTATGGGTGGGGGATATGTGTGGACAGGTGGGGAGATGTGTTTGTGGGTGGGGATGTGTGTATGAGTGGGGGATGTGTAGTTGAGAGGTGGCGGATATTGGGTGGGTGAATGGGTGTAGGTTGGCTGATGTGTGTGTGGGTGGGTGAGGAAAATTGTGAGGGTGCGGGATGTATGTGTGGATAGGTGTAGGATGTGTGGGTTGACGGGGGTATGTGTGTGTGGTTTTGTGATGTGTGTTTTTCTGGGTGGTTGCTGGTGTGTGGGTGGGTGTTGGAGAATATGTGGGTGGATGTGTGCGTGTCGGTTATGGGATGGGTGGGGGATGTATGTGTGGGTTGGGAAATGTGTGTGGGTGGGGGTTCGGTGGGTTTGTGGCGGCATATATGTTTGCCTGAGTCTGTGTGAGTACGATGGAGGTATGTGTGGGTGTGGTGGGTGGGGGGTTGTGTGGGTGGCTGATGGATGTGTGGGTGGCTGCGGGGTGTGAGGGTGGATGGGGGATGTGTCTCACAACATTGCAATATGCACTGTTTATGTTTACAACTTTCATTTGACAATGTTGTTTTTTTTTCCCATGTGAATGTACCATGCGTAATATGCATTGTTTATGCTTACAAAATCCATATGACAATGTTTTTTTTCCTATGTAAATGTAACATGCACATTTGATGAATGAAAGATGAGTGATCGAAAGGGCCGAATGTAAGATGAGTCTGCGTGCCCAATTTGTTACCCTTTTAAAATAAAGTTACGTTCGTTCGTTCGTTCGTTCCCTTTATTACACAGGCACACACGCACTCACATTCATTAACTCTCTCTCTCTCTCTCTCTCTCTCTCTCTCTCTCTCTCTCTCTCTCTCTCTCTCTCTCTTCTCTCTCTCTCTCATTCATACTCCCTAACTCTCTCACCCACTCTACAGTGATGTACATGTGTTCATGTCATAAATTATAACATCAATTGGCATTCAAAATGGTAATATGAACATGAGAATACACACAATATATGGAATAGCATGTTACATGATATGCGTGCGCTTAAACTCTCTCTCTCCTCTCTCTACTCTCTCTCGCTCATCTCTCTCTTCTTCTGTCTCTCTCTGTCTCTCATCATGTCTCTCTCTCTCTCTCTCTGCTCTCTCTCCTTCTCCTCTCTCTCTCTCTCTCTCTTCTCAACAACACACACCCATAAGACACTCACAAACAATGCGCGCACACATACCACACACACTAACAAATCCATTCTTCCACTCTCTCTCTCTCTCTCTTTCTCTCTCTCTCTCTCTCTCTCTCTCTCTCTCTCTCTCTCTCTCTCTCTCTCTCGCAATCACTATTTCACCCATTAAGTCACTCTCTCCATCTTTCATTCACTCTATATCACACTCTCTTTCACTCTCACTCACACACAGACAGACACACACCCTCACGCTATCAAATACACACTCCCTCGCATACACACGAAAGCATATACACATACACACACGAGCATACACACAATATACACACGCAAATACACACATATACCCACGCACACATACACATACACACATCCACACCCATACACACATACTTACACACACGTACACACAAATACACACTCCCTCGCATACACTGCATGCATGCACACATACACACAAACATATGCACATACATACACGAACATACACATATATACACACGCACATACACACATATACACACGCACATACATATAAACACACACACACATGTACGCACACATAAACACACATATAAACATACTCACACACAAGCACACACACATACACACATTTACACACACTTACACATACACACCCATACGCACATTCAGACATGCACACACATACACTCACATACACACATGTAAACACACAAATATACAAATATGGACACACATACACACACCCACCCATCCACCCACACACTTACTCACACATACACGCTGCCTCACATAATCTCACCCTCTCACTCACGCTCACTCATTTACTCTCTAAACCACACTAACTCACTCTCTTACTCGTACACACAGACAAATACACAGACACACACACAGACACACACACACACACACACACACACTCTATATCTCACTTATTCACTTCTCATGCACTCTCTCACTCACCCACTGTCTCTCTCTTAGACACTCACTCGATCTCACACTCACTCACACACGCTCATACACACATACTCACAAATTCTCTCCCTCACTCACTAATTCACTCTCTCTTACTCTCTCACTCACTCGCTGGCTCTCTAACTCACACTCGCTCACTCACTTTCTCACTCTCTCACACAGACAGGCAGACAAACAACACAACCTCTCTCTCACACTAATTCATTCTCTCACTCAATCTCTCACACATACGTGCACACAGACATTCACTTACTCTTTCATTCACGCAGGCACACGCGCATACATACTCTCTCACTTTCTCTGTCTCATACTCACTCTCTCACTCACACTCTTTCTCATTCACTCTCTCACTCACACAGTGAAAAATGATAGTGAAAAAATGATACCAGTAGGTGACTTATGGAGGCATATAGTCGGTATGAAGTAAGTATTGAAAGAGTTTTCGGTTGAATGTGTAGGGACTCATTGGCGTTTTCAGATCTGGTGGAAGGCTATTCCACAAGTGAGCACCAGAATACGCGAAACTTGTTTTGTATAAGTCCAATCTAGGCTTTGGAACCTGTAATAAATTTAAGCGCTTACTGTTCATTGCATTAGATTGAATTAACGGTAGAAGATACTCTGGGGTATTTTCAGATATAATTTTATTCACTAATTTGGCTTTGTTAAAAAGGAATCGCTTTCGAAGTGGTAGAAGTCTTAGATGACTATATAAGTTATTACTTTCACCGTGCTTTATGCCAGAAACTAGACGTATAGCGCGGTTTTGAAGCGAACACAGTCGTTTCATATTAGATTTAGGGCAACCATCCCAGACTGTGGAACAATAGTCGAGAGGTGATTGGATATAGGATGCATAGAATATTTTTCGTGTGCTTTCATCCAAGAAGTGCTGAATTTTAGTAAGTTGGTAAACTTTTTGTGCTATTCTCTTGGTGAGGACGTGAACATGAGAGCTCCAGTTTAGATGTCTGTCAATTAAAAGACCTAATGTTTTGTGTTCATTTACATTAACTATAGGTAACGTGTCCACGTGGAGATCGAGCGGTGCCCCAGTTATGGCTAGGGTCTGTAGTTTTTGTCTGGTCGTTATTAGCATGGATTTGTTTTTGTCGATATTAATTATCATGCGGTTTTCATTGCTCCATCTACTAAGGTTATCAAGTTCGTTTTGTAAAGAGCTCTCTAAGTCACTACGGTTCTCTTGACTAGTGTATATAGTGCAGTCGTCTGCAAATAGGTCACACGAAGTATTGAGGTATAAAGGAAGATCGTTAATATACACTGCAAAAACCAGCGGACCTAGTATTGAGCCCTGAGGCACACCAATATTAAGTTGTGTGGGTCTTGATAGACAGTTATTGAAGGACACTACTTGTTGTCTGTTGGATAAAAATGACGTAATTAGGTTCACCATACTGGTGCTAGTCTTCATTTGTTTGAATTTTCTAATTAAAATATCATGATCTACCATATCAAAGGCCTTTTTAAAGTCTACAAATACCTGCTCCACAAATGTTGCCATTGTTGATACAAAGATGCCAGTTATCGGTCATTTTTGTTAGGGCACTATGGCAAGAATATTTAGGTCGAAACCCAGATTGACTGTCAATTATTAGATCGTTGTTAATTAAATGGTGTAATGTTATTTTATGTATGTGTTTTTCTAATGGCTTTGATAGCGACGATAGTAAGGAAATAGGTCTATAATTACCCAAGACGCTATTATCAGTTGAGCCATTTTTAAGAAGAGGATAAACTTTAGCAATTTTAAAGGCAGATGGAAAGTAGTTTTTGGACAGCCACTGGTTATATATGAACGTGAAGGACTCACTAATAATTGGTGCAGCACAGCGAAGAATTATATTACTGATACTATCTAGGCCTTCTGAATTTGTTGCTTTGAGATTTGAGAGATATTTATATACTTTCTGCAACAGACATCAAGGGAATCTCAGGGGGAATATTTCTAGAGCATTTCTCTTCACAGAATGATGACAGTGAGCTTAAATTACAAGCTGAGTCTGGTATTGAGGACCTTAGATTCTCTATTTCTGAGTGAAAGAAGCAACTGAAATCCTCGCATGTTGTAGTTCTCGGTATTGCTGACTCTGAAGAGTATTTCTTGTTGGTTAGCGAGTTAACAGCCTTCCATATATTTGTGTTATTTGATTTATCTCGAATCAAATTTTTGAAATGATCTTTCTTTATCCTACGAATTTCATATTCAACTTTATTTCTTAGTCTGCGGTAATTGATAAAATCTTTATTTTTGTGCGCTGGATAGATAGATAGATAGATAGATAGATAGATAGATAGATAGATAGATAGATAGATAGATAGATAGATAGATAGATAGATAGATAGATAGATAGATAGATAGATAGATAGATAGATAGATAGATAGATAGATAGATAGATAGATAGATAGATAGATAGATAGATAGATAGATAGACGGACGGACGGACCGATCGATCGATCGATCGATCGATAGATAGATAGATAGATAGATAGATAGATAGATAGATAGATAGATAGATAGATAGATAGATAGATAGATAGATAGATAGATAGATAGATAGATAGATAGTGAATATGTAAAGATGCTGAGTGTGTGTGTATATATATTATATATATATATATATATATATATATATATATATATATATATGTGTGTGTGTGTGTGTGTGTGTGTGTGTGTGTGTGTGTGTGTGTCTGATGTGCATGTGTGTGTGTAACACTTACAAGTGTATAAAGGTGTTAGTATGTGTAGGTGTGTCTGCGTCCAAAAGATATGTAACTTACAATTGTGTGTCTGTATGTGTTGATATGTGTCTGTGTGTCTGTGTCTAACAGATATTTAACTTACAGCTATGTGTATGTATGTGGTGATATATATATATATATATATATATAATATATATATATATATATATATATATATATATATATATGTGTGGTGTGTGTGTGTGTGTGTGTGTGTGTGTGTGTGTGTGTGTGTCTGTATGTGTTGATATATGTCGGTGTGTTAGTGTCCGACAGATATGTATGTAACTTAAAATTGTGTGTCTGTATGTGTTGATATTAGATATGCAGATGATACTGTATTGATTGTAGACAATGTGCAGGAAATCTGCAACAATTAGTAGATGCGGTTGTTGTACACAGTGAGCAGCTGGGGTTAAAATAAAATTGTAAAAAGACACAGGTTATGGTCGTCACTATGAAGAACGAAGTACGACAATTATACAAGTAAATGGGAATATTCTTCAACAAGTGAATCGATACGATTATCTCGCAACAGTCATAACATCTGATGGGAGATGCCTTGAAGAGATTAGAACAAGAATCGCCATGGGGAAAGTAGCCTTTAGCAAGATGAAAAACATTCTGACCAATAAAATGATGTCAATTGAAACGAGAAAAAGAGTGTTGAGGGGATACATAGAGCCTGTTCTTTTGTATGGATGTGAAACTTGGACAATGAGCAGTCAAGCTGAAAAACATCTGATGGCTGCAGAAATGTGGTTTCTGAGGAAAATGCAAAGTATACCATGGACAGATAGAAAAACCAATGACCAAGTACTACAGGAGACAAATGAAACTCGTAAATTAATTAGAGAAATTAGACGTAGACAGTCAAACTTTAGTGACAACTGGCAAGATCGAAGGGAACAGACCAAGAGAAGACCGAGAGGAAAATACCTGGATGGCTTGGCCACATGGCATGAACGAGACAGGAACACTGAACTGATCCACGACTCTGCTGATCGAGTGAAATGGCGAGGCATGACTGCCCACGCTTTCCGGCATGGCACATGATTGATTGATTGATTGATGTGTTGATATGTTTGTAGATCTTGTGCATTGTCTGCAATCAATACTGTATCATCTGCATATCTAATGTTATTGATGTTTTGTCCTCCAATGCTGATTCCATTTATATCTTCTACATTCCTGAAAATATTTTCACTGTATAGTGAAAAAAGATCTGGAGACATTACACATCCCTGCCTAACACCTCTCTTAATAGGTTGATATTGTCCCACTTCATTATCAATCCTTATGGCAGCTTGTTGTTTCCAATATATGTTTTTTAAATGTCTAATGTCTTTCCCATCAATTTGTAGATCTGCAAGCATATCTACCATGTTGACAGTCTAACTCTACCAAAATCCTTTGTTTAGTCAATAAAGCAAAAGTGTATATCCTTGTTTACTTCTATATCACGTTCAATAACTGTTCGCAGCATATACACAGCATTTACTGTACCCTTTCCTTCTACAAACCCACATTGTTCTTCCCCTAATTCAGGTATTTTCCTCTTCACTCTTTGCATGATAATTCGTAGCAAAATCTTTGTGATGTGACTCATTATACTAATTGTTCTATGTTGATCATATTCCAAGGTTCCTGATTTCTTTGGGATTGCAATAAATACAGAGTTACATAATTCAGAAGGTATATCACCAGTATCATATAATGTGTTCAGCAGTCTGATGACTTGATCTAATCCAAATTCTTCTAAAGCTTTAATCAATTCTGTTGTGATGTTATCTGCACAGGGGGACCTTGCCAGCTTTCATATGCTTAAGATCATTTCGAACCTCCATCTTCAAAATTGGCCCATACATGTAGAATCTGATCTTTCTCTATTATGATTTTGCTGAACCGGCAGCATCTGCAGCCTACCTTGTTCCAGACGTACTGGTTATCCTTTTCTCTGGAGAAAACAAGGCAAGGCCGAGAGAGGGATCATGCTGCATGGGCAGCACCACATGTTCTCTGAATTCATGCCCAGGCATTGTGCTTTGAAATTCTAGCTCCAGTTCCAATCCACATACTTTCGTTTGTAAAGACGGCAAGGTGCCATAACCAATAAAATAAAACAACACACAAATAAATTAAGAAGGGTTTCAAACAGTAAACAAACAACACCAGCCTAAAGTGATAATTTCACACTGACATTTAATGACACCGTTGATGCAGATAACACTTTGTTCTACACCACATGTTTCATACTTATAGTATAATTATGTGATGAGTAGGACAGTTCTCTTCTAGGCGCAATGCTTCAAACTTGGCTGTCTTCGGTTCAGGTTTTGTTTAACCAACAATGCTGGATGAAGCAAGGGCAACAATCCTGTAGGAATTAAAGAACAAAGGTAGATGATTTTTAATTGGTAATTTCATGAAATTCTTTCTCTCTCTCTCTCTCTCTCTCTCTCTCTCTCTCTCTCTCTCTCTCTCTCTCTCTCTGTTTCACTCTTTCTCTATGTCTATCAGCCTTATTCTCTCACTCTCAATCTTTCTCCTTATATCTCCTTCTCTCTCTCTGAATCGTTATCACCTTCTCTCCCTCCTCTCCCTCTCTCTCTCTCTCTCGCTCTCTCTCTCTCTCTCTCTCTCTCTCTCTCTCTCTCTCTCTCTCTCTCTCTCTGACTAGTTATATTTCACTCATTTTTATGAACATCTTTTTGTCTTGTTTTGCAACCTTCCTTCGTTCCCGTTTCACTTTATTTTTCTATTGACTTTTTCTCTTCTCCTCCGTCGTTCGGAAAGTGACGGTAAACTACTGAAGGTAATATTGCCTAATAATTTTCAAACAGTTAATAAATACTGGGGTTGATTGCAATTTCCTGTGTAGGATATTTAACTTATATATATATATAATATATATATAATATATATATATATATATATATATATATATATATAATATATTATATATATATTATATATATTTTACATTGGCACCTTTCCGTCTTGACAGACGATAATTTGGTACATTGTGCTTCATAAAGGCTTAATAACTACGACCCATGGCGGTGGCGAGTGTGGCTGGTAAGGCCAATTCTTGCTGCAAATGTTTGCCCACAGTAGGATGCATGTGAAAACATGGTCATTTCCACCATTGTGCACCATCTTACGTCTCTCACGCTCTGTGTGTGCTTTATCTGCAATCATTTTCTCCTTTGCCTTTATTCCATTTTGATAGTTCCCTCAATGCAACACGTTCAGCGGCGACTTGCTCCAATGTGCATTATCAATGCCTGTATCAATCATGTCCCGCTTACACACATCTTTGTATCGTAGAGAGGCCGACCCTGAGATCTCCTACCCATCTGTAATTCACCAAAAAAGAATTCCTTTGGTATTCTACCATCATCCATCCTCCTAACATGTCCTATCCATCTAAGTCTACGAAGACTGAGCATGGAATACACCGTCACACAACCTGATCTTTCCAATACTTCAGTATTTGTGATTTTGTCTTGCCACTTAATACCAAGAATTCTTTGCAGACACCGCATATGAAAGCTGTTTAAACATATATATATATATATATATATATACTTATATATATATATATATATATATATATATATATATATGTGTGTGGTGTGTGTGTGTGTGTGTGTGTGTGTGTGTGCTTGCGTGCTTGCATATGTGTGGGTGGGTGTGTGTGCTTGTGTGTGCGTAACAGATATTTGACTTACAATTGTGTTTATTTGTGTATGTTGATATGTGTCTGTATGTCTGTGTCTAACTTACAATGTGTGTGTGTGTGTGTGTGTGTGTGTGTGTGTGTGTGTGTGTGTGTGTGTGTGTGTGTGTGTGTGTGTGTGTGTTGATATCTCTCTGTTTGTCTGTACCTAATAGATATTTGACTTATAATAGTGTATTGTAATGTGGGTATCTAACAGACATTCAACTTACAAGTGGAGCTCGGACTTGTCGATCTGGTTGTTCTTGTTGAGATCAGCAAGCTTGAAGGCAGCATCGATGTCTTGCTTGTCAACAACCTTGTTTCCGTCACGGTCGAAGAGGATGTACAGAGAATGTTCATGACCTGCCAGAGCACACATTCAGACCGTAACAATCAAAGCAACATCACCATCATCATGTCTCGTGCCGATATGCGTAGACGGCCATGTTTCGCCATTTCACACAATCACTAATGTCGGATTAGGTCTCCGTTATTGTCGTCTGTTGTTGTCCTCTATTATTGTCCTATGTTAATGTCCTCAGTTATTGTCCTCTGTAATGTTCTATGTTATTGTTCTCTGTTATTGTCGGATCTGTGGCACAGGGGTAGAAGGACGCGATTCGCAATCCCGCATATCGCGTCCGAAACACAGCTGTGGTGAATGGTAGCAGGCCGTCATGCATTGGTATTCGTACAATGATATGAGTGCTGGTCGTTTAGAAAGCATTTTTACCGGTTGCCGGCAAGTTTTCCCGTTTATTTTTTCACGTAGCATAACCAACATATTTTGACTATTTACGTCTTATTTACCTGTTCCGTGGCGAAGAGTTTACAAATGCAATTCGCAATCCCGCATACCGCGTTCAGACCACAGCTGTGAGAGATTTGGAAGCAGACTGCCTTGCGTTGCTTTCCATGCAATGGTATAAGTTTCAATACAGTGGTATTTATCGTCCTTCTGTCCAAATGGGAGGTCACATCGTCATTAAATCAGTTAAACAAACAGTATCTCAGCCTGAATATTGAATATACTGTTCTCTTTTAGCTAGCCTTCACAATCACTATACAGCAACAAGACAAGAAGATATTTCGTGGCACTAGGGAATGTATGGAAGATTACGGAAGTTAAACTTAGCACTGAACTTAGCATGTTTAATACCATTGTTAAATCTGTAATAATGTTTGGGTGAGAAACATTGAAAACAACTACATTAATTACTAATAAACCAGAAACATTCGCTAATTGATGTCTGCGCCGAACAGTGGGAATACGATGGTTGGACACTATCACAAATGTAAAGCTCGTGGAGAGAACTAAACAAATTCCAGTCAACCAAGAGGTGGGGAAAACATGCTGGCGCTGGATAGGACACGCAATGGAAACCTGAGGACTATATAGCTAGAATGTCTCTTGTCTGGAATGGATAAGGCAAGCGAAATATCGGGAAACCTCAAACACATGGAGAAGAGAACTACAGGAAGAGATGAATAATATTGGGAGGACATGGGGTGGGGGGAGCTGTAGGAGACAGGAAAAGATCAGACAGCTTGGCGTGGCTTGGTTGAGGGTGTCTGTCCAATGGGGGATAAAGGTGGGAATGGGAGAAAACAATCAATCTGTAGAAAACTCATGCCCGAAGCCCCAAGGCAATAAATCTGTACATAAAATTCATGCCCGAAGCCCCAAGGCAATAAATCTGTACAGAAAACTCATGCCCGTAGCCCCAAGGCAATACATTTGTTTAGAAAATACATGCACAGAGCCCCAAGGCAATAATAATTATGTACAGAAAACTCAGGCCCGAAGCCCAAAGGCAATAAATCTGTACAGAAGATTCATGCCCGTAGCCCCAGCTTACCTTTAACTGCTGGGTCAACCTTATCGGCTCCAGCGATGAACTCAGCCTCAGTGATCTTGCCGTCTTTGTTGGCATCGTAACCCTGGTGGATGAAAGTGTGAGTTAGCAGGTTTCTGTTCAAGCAGACAACATGCGTGTTCGTGTCATGTCAGAGATTATTTGTTGCATGACTGATTTGAGATTTGTACACTTTGATGCGTAGGTAGGTAGGTAGGTAGGTAAGTAGGTAGGTAGGTAGGTATGTAGGTAGGTACGGTAGGTACGTAGGTAGGTAGGTAGGTACGTAGGTTGGTAGGTAGGTAGGTAGGCTACTGAATAGAAACATCCAGTATTTACATTACGTGAAGGAGAGAAAGTTATGCATTATAACTGATTGATTAATTCCTTTATCCTATGTTCACTCATCCATTCATCCCCACGTTCAATAATTCATTTAGTCCTACATTCATTCATACATTTGGTTATTGAATGTTGAAAATTACTAATATAATCAACCACTCAACATTAATTAAAGTTGTAAAACAAGTAAAGTAAGAAACCAATCTTCACAATTCTCTCTCATCCTCTTATCTCACTTTCCACACATCTGTCACGCAATCACAGCTCGTTCCAGTTTTTCTCTTCTCGAGATCTGGTCAGAAATGACAACCGCCTCTTTCTGATGTTTGTGATATACGGTTTTTGTGTCATACCCAATCTCAAAGCATTCACATGTAGAAATTATTATACACATCTAGTGGCTTCCCGACATGCAAGAGTTACAACTGACCAGGAAATATGTCTCGACTTCTGTCAGGGAGATCTTGTCATCTTTGTTAGCGTCCAGCGCGGCTAGGAGGACAGCCTCTAGATGTTGGGTGGTCTGGGCGTAGGCCAGGGCAGGCAGCACGAGCAGCAGGGCGAAGATGAACATGTTTCTGTGGTCAAACAAAGGATTGTGCATTCGTTACAAGTGGGATAGTCGGGTACAATCTATGTAGAACAAGTGCATTACGTAATATGCATCAAAGTCAGTGCGGGCATCAATTATAAGGATTGGTGAGTAAGATACACCGTGGTATATCTTTTTCTTCCACTTCTCGTTGTCGCGCTGTAAATGTTCGTCCACAGTGGATGCATGAGAACACATCGTCATTTCCACCATCATGCACCATCTTACGTCTCACACGCTCGGTGTGTGACTTATCTGCAATAATTTTCTCTTTTGTCTTTATTCCATTTTCTGATATTTGCCCTCCATGCATCACGTTCAGCGGCGACTTGCTCCCAATGTGCATTATCAATGCCTGAACTACTACTGCTGCTGCTGCTGCTGCTGCTGCTGCTGTTGCTGCTGCTTCTGCTGCTGCTGCTGCTACTACTACTACTACTATTACTACTCCTACTATTACTACTACTACTACTACTACTACTACTATGACCACTGACTTACTGATTGACTGGCACCTGGCCGTCTTGTCAGATGATAGTTTGTACAAATGGAATTATACCTCTCCATAACACAGAGCCTTGGCTGAATTTAGAGACAACGTGTTGACCATGCAGTATGTTTTCTTTCTCAGTCTGCCTAGTTTACTCCAGAAGAAAGGTAACACCACTACATCTAGTACAAGACAAGCTGCAGAAGCTGCCGTATCAGCACAGCATTACTCTGTATGAGCTTCCATCCTAGACCAGTTGCCAACCAAGTTTCAGGGCCGGTCTGCCCTGCAGTGACATTTAGTCTTTAGGTTGCATTTCCTCACACCAGGATAAGACCTGTATCCTCCCAATTGCTAGCTGTCACTCGAAGCAGTTGGTACAATGTGGGGTGTTGGGTTTGGTGAGCGCGGCCCAACATTCGGCGCTAATAAAAAGCAGGTAGTACTGCCTACTTTCATACTACTACTACTACTACTACTACTACTACTACTACTACTACTACTACTACTACTACTACTACTACTACTACTACTATTACTACTACTACTACTACTGCTACTACTGCTGCTGCTGCTGCTGCTACTACTACTACTACTACTACTACTACTACTGCTGCTACTACTACTACTACTACTACTACTACTACTACTACTACTACTACTACTACTACTACTACTACTACTACTACTAGTGCGTTTCAAGACTTCGTCATTTTGTTCACGAGTGTAGTTTTCTCGGAGCCTCCTGGGGCTTGACGCTGGAACTACGGAGTTTGTTCTCTTTGCGACGGCCTTAGCCGGCCACTCTGCGGAAATAGATTGAGCCGTGTAGGATAACACGAAGTCGATGTAATGAAGTCAATTCTCGACTTTAAGATTGTTAAACCGTCTGTAGTTTCTGCTCCACTCTAAGACGTACACTGAGATAACACTCAGAAATAATTTCAAGTGACTTATAATTGAGCTAAGATGGGCTTGCAAGAAAGATAAAAATGAATAATCAACAGTACCTGAGTCTGTAGGTTGTGCAGTAAGTACTGAGCGTGAAAGTTGCGAGGTCGTAACAGCAAAGTTCTCGCGCTTTTATACGTTTCTAAGGACGTGTCAGGACTAACCAAACACGAGTGGGTTTTTTTTTCTTTGTTTAACTTGGTAATTGATAAAAAAGTACATTCTTATCTGTTGATTGAGTGACGAAACATTGTGCAAGGAAAGTAGTTCAATGTCATTTCTTCATCTTTCTCTTCTGAGCGTGGGTGACCGAAATATGTAGGGAATGTCGTGTTCAGTGATAATTTCTAATTTAGAAAACAACATATTGTTTAGTTGCATGTCAAGAACAATCGTGCTGACCTGGTTCCGAGGTTAGTTACCAATCTAGCTTTAAAAAATGTATAGCTAAAATACAATCGTGACGATGCCAATTCGGCATATTTAGAAAATGCTTTATGACCTACATGTCCTTGACGAAACAGTGGCAGATGGGGGGGGGGGGGGGGGGGGGGGGGGAGGGGGTTCATCATCACCGTGTGCCATGCCGATAAGTGTGGGCGGTTAAGTTCGCTATATCATACGAACACCAGAGTCGTGGATCAGCTCAATGTTCTTGTCTCGACCATACCTCGTGGCCAAGCCATCCCGGTATTTTCTTCTCTGTCTTCCCCTTGTTCTTTTCCCCTCACTCTTGCCAGTTTTTCGCATATCCTTTACAGAACATTGCAGTCAACACCAGCATTTTTCAGCTGATGTTGATGTCTTGGCAAGTTTTACGTTCAGTTGTTTGCCATTGCTTTCTGAACGACCGGCTCAATACCTCCGTAAGTAACTAACGCGACGCAATCCGCTGCCGAATGTCGCGCAGCTGTGTTTCGTACGAGTACGGGATTACGAACAACATAATTAACTTCTACACCAGGGAGACCAGCAGATGAAAGTTAGGGTCAGTAAATGTCGTACGAATTACCTCCCATGATATTTGCTGCTACCTATTTTACAGGAGGCGAGAAAGGAGTTTTACTGTCTACATGCCCATAATATTTCATTTTCCTCTATTTACTTAAATAATGAAACTTCTTACATACTTAGTCGTTAGTGGATAGATCTGGTATTTCTCTTTTTCGCTCAATGGACTTGTATTACTCTTTGGTAACACTTGTATTCAAAATTCCATATATCAATTTCAACTGCTTTGTTAAACGATGGGGATGTAAATGAAAACCCCCTTTTTTTAGTGAATATATTCTGAAAGAGTAAAGAACAAATGTATCAATTTTCGATGTAGTCATCACTGCGTTCAGTGTAAGTCCTCCAGTGCCGATAAAGTGCTTGGATTCCTGTAGAAAAAACTTCTCTTGGTCGCGTGTGTAACCATTCATGACCCACTTGCTGTTCCTCTTCTCAGAAGTCACGCCGTTCTGAAACTTCCTACTCCACTCAGACACTTGCTAGACTGACAGGCATGCATCACCATAGTGGCCGTTTATTCACCCCTTCACTGATTTAAATAAAAACGGATAACAGAACGCTACTAAACGACAAGGGAGAACAACAAACTCAAGATCACCAGTGCTGAGAGGATCATCGAAAAGAACAACATCCTCTCCACAGCCGTCATAGTAACATCGGAGGACCGAGTGATCCCTCAATTCATCAGATGGGGCAAGGGAGATAATGTCCCAGAGCACTACATACCCAGAGTGATGTAGTGCTCTAAGTGCAAGAAGTTTTGGCACACCCGTGCCACCTACAAGAGTGAGGTGGAGGCATGTAGATACTGCTCTGGACCTCATCCATACAGTTAGTGCCAGCATGCAAAGATCGGCAAGGACTTTAGGAGGCCTAACGCTAACAGAAAATGCGCCAACTGCCGCGGCAACCGCGGCGCCAGGTACGTCGGCTGTCCCTGCCACCAAGAAAGCAAGGAAGCTATGAAGATCGCCATTAAAACTAACCTGTCCTATAAAGAGGCTTGGAGGCAGTACGAGGCCACCAACTGACTCACAAAAAGCGACAAAGTGCAACTGGGAGGCCAACTGAAGGACCTGAGATCAAAGTTCAAATCCATGGAGGAAGAAAAAGACAAGACGCAAGAGACACAGATAACATCCTGGACGAAACGAAGCAAGTTCAGCAGAAGATTGAGCAGGATGTCGCGCGAATGGTTACTATACAGGCTGAGACAGAAGAAAGACTATCAAGCATGGAGAAAGAAAAAGACAAGACACAAGAAACACAAGGCAGAAGTCCAGCAGAGATTGAGCTGGGTGTTGCTCGGATGGCTGCTATAAAGGTTGATACTGAAATAAATGATATCCAAAATACACCAAGCGAGAGACAAGACAGAAGGAACGCTACAAACGATAGTAGACCTGCTCAAAACCGAGACAGAAGCACCCGAACAAGAAAATGCAAGGGCACAGACAAAAGAAGAAGCAACACATGAAGAACGATATCGCTCACAACCAAGATCGGACTGGCGAACACCGACAAAATTTTTCCTCCGAAGTCGAAGAGTGTCTGCCTGCACTGCGAGGGACCACCAGTCTGCACACCAATAAGCCAGACATGGGACAACGGATACTCACGCAAACCTCAGGTCCTGTATGACATCACACTGATGTTTTACAACAGGATGTCTTCATCCGACATACAGGACTTCGCGCTGGAGTTCACAGCCAGCAAACGAAAGCAAGCAAGCAAGCATCAAGCACCGAGAAGATTCGAAGGCAACTCAAGCCGGGGAAATAGGAGGAACACCAGGAGAGACGACAACTGGTAAAATCCCTGAAGGAAACAGCACCATAAGACGGGGTGGGCACACAACAACTCCAAGCCTCAATAAGTGCGCGACTCTATCCAGACATGAAAAACCTAACGAGAAAGGAATGAACACAATCAACTCATCAGAAGCCGGGAAGCTGACAACAAGCAACCTAATGTACGAAAGACAAATTACAAGCTACACCATAAATACCCCAATTATAGCCAAGTCGAAAACTCGAAGGCTAAAAGGGGGTACTCGTACCAAAAATTGGATTGGATTAGATAGAACGCTGCTCCTCTTTGATGCATGTCAAAAATGGGCGGCCTTATGACGTCACCGTCTTCGTCTGCAAAGCGATGTCACTTACTTAACAATCTTGACATACTCGAGAACAATATTGACAGGTCCAAGAAAATGGCATGGTTATTGTAATTTGTATCACACTTTTAAGGTTTTCATTTGAAGTCCTCTTGTATATATATGTTTTACGGCCGTAAGATATAACATTAAATTAAAATATCCCAAGGAAAGGTAGAATTTCACAATCAGAAAACTATTCTGCAATTTATCGATGTCACCCAAAGTGAGGACATGAGTTCTTAAGAGCATTATTGAGCCAATCCTGATGTACAGAAGTGAATCATGGATAATTAGCAGACAAGTAAGGAATTATTCTTAGGCTGCGTGATTTGATTTGATAAAAGAATTATGAGAACATTAGGGGTGGATAGAAAGAGTAATGAATATGTTATAACAGAGTAACTTGTTATACGGGGTTTAGTTAGCTGGCACGGCGTGCAAGGGGAAAGAAATAGATAGCTGATGCACGCGTGAGCACCGTAGCCAGGTAGTTAGGGACGCTCACGTGCTGACGTAGAAGTAAACAGGGGTTAGTTACGTCTCAGCCGCCGAATCAACAACATGTGTATACTTTTGTAGTCGCTGTATAGATTTTGATACTGTCGCGAAATAAACTTGGAGTTGCGATCGATGACAAACAAGACCCGACATTAGTCTGCAAAAACAACTACCCCTTTGATGTCGTACAGACGGAGAAAAATACGTCGCGTCAAAATGTCTACACAGTCGGCGATTTTGTTATGATGTGGGTTGTTCTAGAAAACGAATAACA
Organism: Cepaea nemoralis; assembly: GCA_014155875.1. Classification (NCBI taxonomy): domain Eukaryota; kingdom Metazoa; phylum Mollusca; class Gastropoda; order Stylommatophora; family Helicidae; genus Cepaea; species Cepaea nemoralis. The sequence continues at coordinate 56,616 of JACEFZ010025282.1, forward strand.
ACGCCAAACGTCTGCCACGGCGGTAGTAGCCTTTGAAGTGGCGACGAAATGTCTGAATGCAAGTCGGGATGGATTCTGTGATGTGGGGAATTCTCAGGTTGAACTATTGATGTACGGGACAAAGAATTTCCCCAAATGAAAGCAAATTTGACCGCAGATTGACTCCAGTTAGTCTAGAATAAGAGGAAAAAACCAAACTCTGGACTGATTGGCGTCTAGACTTTTTGGTGACGTCACTCAAGCACCGATATAAAACCCAGTTGAGGTAAACAAGGGGAGTGGGTCGGCCAAAAATTCTGAAGTGTTAAGATCGGTGCATTATTCCGAGTTGTGTTACATGAGAGAGACTATAATGTCTAAGTGGTGATAGTTATCCACGGACATAGATCCAGTCTGTGATTGCATAGTTTCGATTAGCAACTGGAATAGGCATATGGTAGGCTATTAATCATATCTAACTTAGAGTATGATTATGAATAGAGTACAGTACTGTGCGGTGATATAATGTATTATAGGTGCGGTGATATAAAGTATTATAGGCGTGGTGATATAATGTATTATGATTAGTGATAGAATGTTCTATAAGTGCGGTTCTAGAAAGTATCATAGGAGCGTCGGCACTAGTATTCTATTGTGTGGCTTCAACTAGCTTGTGTGATATATCATTTTACTCAGGGAGTTGAGGACAATGTAGTGGAATAATAATTAGAGAGATTAAAGATGGTTGAGAGGGAGGAGATGAATGTGAAATGGTAGGATCTTCCAGTAGGGCATCTGCTGGGTTTCCACCAGTTCCTTTATTCTTTCCTAGTGTTGCCATGTCTCAGATCATATGATGAGTTATTTGGCCGTATGACAGAGATCGGATCTCTGTTATAGATCTGAGTGCTGCTATTGGCCTACACTCACCTAATTCCGGCCAGGATTGAGTTGCCCTCACCATGGTATTCTCTATTCTACAGGTTCCATTTACAGGTCCACGTATGTGTGCTATGATTTTCAACAGTGAAGCTAACACATTTTAGAAGATGATGGCTCAGAATTTGACATGCGGAGGAGACTTATGTTTAGCAAGTGATAGGTGTATCATTGAACAGTCAGAACATTGTAGATATACACCACTGATACCAGGAACATTCGTACAAATTTATACTGATACCCAGAACATTCAGAGTGTGTTATTAATATGGGGAATCTTTTAAACCAGTGACACTAGATCCATTAAGATTTCCCCAGTAACAGTGACAATAGTGTTATCATTTTCTGATTAACAATCAGTTAAATAACAGAGTAAATTCATAGTGTGAATCAGATTGAAGACTCTCATTAGACAGTGTTTGTCATGGAGGTCCAAGCATCCTAGTGGTTCAAGAGACAACGGAGGAAGTCTTCACGTGACCGGAGGAGCATCACCTTGGTGAGGTTGCTTGTCTGGAATACATGGTGCTAGTGTGTTCTCAGCACAGTGATGTGAATGACTATACTCCTGAACACTGATCTGAGTCTATAGACACTTTAGGGTACACGTCACACATTCTACACCTTATACACACACACACTTCTCCTACATATACTCTTTGCTTTAATAAATTTCTTGTTTTATTTGTTGAAGCTAGAGTTGTCACGTATGTTATGTTGGGGAAGAATGAGAGGGGGCATGATCCAGGAGTCAGTAAGAGTGAGAATAAGGTGTCTTCAGATTGAGGGAGTGTTGTGGACGGAGTCTGCTGGATATCTCCAGGATAGAGATATTGACTTAAAACAAATGTGGGTGTTGATTCCCCTCACTCCAGGGACGACACTAAAGTGGTAAAGAAGAACAAATAACTACTACGACATTCATTCTTTACACCCACGACAGATACCACCGAAGATTCTTCAAATAAACAGTAATTTATACTCATCGTTGGCTTGCCTTCTACGTGCAGTTGCCTTCGGGTTGTCGCTCTGTTATACAACCCGAAATGGAGCCGAATTGACCATGATCCTGAATCATGGATTGTTGAGAGAAACGCGAGGTATTGACCACGGCAGCGACTTTCCGAAGTGCGTTGTAAAGAAAGTGCTGCTACGTTTCACAACTACTGCTGAACGCAGTTGGAAAAGATGGCTTCTTCTATTGCCATAGCCGTGGCCTGAAACTGTCGCTCTCAAGAGGCTGCTGCTGCTCCACACCGTCATTTTCAAAACGCCTATCAGAGCTCGTTGTCAAGTCAGCTCCAGGCTCTATTGGATCGTGAAGGGCCGCTGTCCAGTCACTCATATACGCCGCTGTTGGATACTAGATACATCATCTAACCGTACCTCTCGATGTTGCCAACCTGAAGCGTTACTATGCAAATTATATCAAGGCTCTACCTGCAGCCGTATAATAGTTTTTGCTGAATCGATTACTGGTCTAATCGGGCAGCCGCAACAGACAACGCTGAAGCTTACTCAAGTTTGAGAGAAAAATGGGATCCTCTGAGGCGGTTGGGCATAATGGTTGCCGACCCTGCTGAAGAGGATTACCTACTTCAATCGTCTTGTTTACCTGACCAAAACGATACAGAAGTGCCCGTCCACGGGTGAAATCCGAAACTAGAAAACAGAAGTGCCCGTCCACGGGTGAAATCCGAAACCAGAAAACAGAAAACAGAAGTGCCCGTCCACGGGTGAAGTCCGAAGACGTTGGCCATCACACAGACGAAGCCAGATACCTGAACCCAGAGATTTCCGGGACCGAAAAGGAGATAGAACAGAAGCTAGTTGTATCCTTACATAAAAAGTATATTAATTAAATGTAACTATAGTGTTGTAATTGTGCAATAATTTTTATTGATTTAAGTTATTACGGTATCTAACAAAAATATTTCAGTATGGCACAAAACGAAGCGTCGTTGACACAAATTTTGGGTGGAGTAGGTAGAGCAATAGGCAGACTCAACACAGCAATAAAACAGCAAGGGGTAGGTTCAGACATTGAAAAATTCAGCGGGCAGGCGAGAGATTTTAAGAGATGGATGACTGCGGTAGAGAAACAAGCTTTTTTATTAGGAGCCACAGGCGAAGAGAAGAAAACTATTGCGTATCACGCTAGTGTCCCCCCAGTTTCTGACCATATAAGGAGAAAATTAGAGGCAGGAACAGATGAGACGTGGGAACATTTCAAGGACGATTTAGCCAGTAAGTATGCTGAGATCACAGATCCCCAACACGCATTTTCAATATTGAGACAGTCTAAGCAGAACAATGGAGAAAGTGTGCAACTATACAGTGATAGGTTAATTAATCTAGCTGAGGAAGCGTTCCTTGGACAGAATGTACAAGGGGAAGAGGTAGAAAGGATGCTGGTTGGTATTTTCGTGGACGGAATAAAGTCGGATGGACTGAAATTTAAATTAATGAGGGAAAATCCAAGTAGATTATCACAGGCTGTGGATATAGCCATACAAGAAGAAAGTTTGAGAAGGAGATTTAGATTAAGGGTAGGACGAGAAATAGGAGAAATAGAGAAGATAGAATTGAGGAACCTATGGAGATAGGACAAGCAAGGTACGGATGGAGAAGAAGAGGAGAAATACAGACATTGCAGGGAAATAATGATAGAGGGAGACAAATGAGAAATCCTACAAGAGAGACAGTAGCTAGTACAAATATGGTCTGTTGGAATTGTGGACAGAGCGGACACACTTTTAGATTTTGTAGCAACCGACGTACTCAGGTTAGTGCACAGAATAGAAGTGTTAATAGTAGACCAAATAGAAATTTTGGAGAAATGCAAAGAAGACGCGGAGTTAATCAAACCATCGCAGAAATACTGACACTGGTAAGAAATTATAGAAGACAACGTAGTCGAGGTTTCCAATCGAATGCCCAGTATGATACCATTACGCTAAGGCCACGTCAAAGTTCAACCTGCTTTAGAAGACAACCGCTTTATAACAACAACAGAAACTACCGCATACGGGATTTAAACGACGCGACGAGAACACGAAGGTATGAAGAGAGACAACATAGCAGGCCAGAAGTCAATGGTTGGCAGAGACAGAATTTTTATAAGAAAAGATGGAACTGGAACTGGCCATCTAGTAATGAAGAGCTGAGAACATTGCGAAGTCAATGGTTTGAGATCAGAAGGTTGAGATATGCACTCGCAAAGTCAAACAAAAGAGAAAATCAGCATCAGACTAATAGAACCTTAGCTGATGATCGACAGGTGTTTTCAGTTGTTAGAAGTAGACAAGAAAGAGCGACACAGACACAAACGCATACAGGTAATATGATAGACAATAATACGCAGACTCAGGTAGACACGGTACAACCGACTAAAAAGATAGGAAAGGGAACACAAACTATTAAGACGGTAGAACTTACAGAACCAGCACAAGAAAAAATTGAAAAGGATGCGCCAGTAAAAATTAAAGAGAATGTATGTAAGCCGTTAAAACCAAGAAACACCAGACAGAAAGTTAGAAAAAGTGTCAAAGCCAGATCTGCAAGTTTGCTAGTAAACATAGGTACGACTGGCGTAGTGGCAGATGCCTCAGATGGAGACATTGAGTTTCTCCCTGACTGTGACATGAAAAGTAACGGTATAAATAAAAAGAATATTGGTTGTAGGAGTTCCGACTACAGAGATGTTGCTTCCTCTTCTACAACATATAATCAACAGGTTGGTGGAACGACCATATACAGTGATTATTCAGAGGACGAGGGAGGAAGATATAAAATATATCGGACGTATACTGAAAATAGGGAGCAGACTGACGCGGTAAAGACAGGAATAGCAATTAAAGGAAATAAAAAGAAAGCACTTAAGAAGAAGAATAGTAGTAGTCAGATAGCAGAAATTTACTCGACTACGGAAGATGACATAAGAAAGATCAGAGAATATGTGACCATAAGACCTGAATACTTTAATGACAGTCTGGCAGTTATAGATACTGAAGATGAGATAGATGAAGAGAGACACACACTAGTAGTAGGAGACAATGAACTATTTGGATTAGATACGCTCTATAGCTGTTAGAATTCTGAGGATGATGAATGGCATATTGCATTGTTTTGGCTTACGAAATGAATTGCGGTTTGAGCATATACATATGTTTCTGTCTAAAATCATCATCATCATCATCAAGTGCCGTGCCGGCTGGCGTAGGCGTTCATGTCTCTCCATAGATCTCGGTCTTTGGTTTTCTGGATCAACTATGCTGCTGATATTCCTTCATGCCACTGTCTCAATCCATCCAGCATTACTTCTCTTGGTCTACCTCTGCCTCTCTTCCCCTCAATCTTTCCAGTTGTCACGTTGTTCTCCAATGCCTCTCTTCTCATCACATGACCGAAGAAAGCTGTTTGTCTCTGTCTTATTGTTGTATATAATGTTCTAGTTTCATTAGCCTGTTTCAGGCAGTCGTCGTTAGTTACTCTGGCAGTCCAAGGAATTCGCAACAATCGTCTCAGGAACCACATCTCTGTTGCTTCTAATTTCTTCTTAATTTGTTCATTTACATTCCAAGATTCACTGCCATACAGCAAAACTGGTTCTACATAGCATTTCAGCACTCTCTTTCTTACATTCAGTGATAGTGACTTATTGCATAAGATACTCTTCATTTTCTGAAATGCGGCTTTTGCCTGCCCTATTCTGCTCCTAATCTCTGTTGTACATCTTCCATCTGATGTTATAAATGCCCCTAGGTATCTAAAATGTTCAACTTGGTTAAGGATTTTCCCTTCTATTTCTATGTCACATTTTGATGTCACCATTTTCTTTGATATTACCATTGTTACTGTTTTCTTGATATTCAAGGAGCGTCCTTTCCTTGCATTCTCTGTTACTACAACGTCTAATAATTGTTGTAGGTCTGTTGAATTATCCGCCATCAATACTGTGTCATCTGCATAGCGTATATTATTTATATTATAACCTCCAACTAGTATTCCTGGCATCTCTTTGATCTCTCTCATTATTACTTCGCTATACAGGGAGAAAAGATCTGGTGACAAGACACACCCTTGTCGTACTCCTAGCTTTATCTGTTCGTAACTACCCTCTTTATTTCCCATTTTAATTGCTGCTACTTGGTTCCAATAAACATTCTTTATTATTCTTAAATCTTTTCCATCAATGTTGATATCTTCCAACATTTTAATCAGTTCATCATGTTTTACTTTATCAAATGCCTTAGTATAATCTATGAAGCACAAATATATGTCTCTCTGTTTCTCTATTGACCTTTCTATTAGTGTCCGTAATGTATAAATTGCATTGTTTGTGCCCTTTCCTTCCACAAATCCATACTGTTCTTCACTAATTTCCATTTTTATTTTCTTTTTGGTTCTTCTCATTATGATTCTGAGTAGAAGCTTAGTGATATGGTTTATACGGTTAATTGTACGAAAATCTTCACAATCAATTGCTCCTGGTCTTTTTGGTATAGCTATAAATACAGATTTCAGCATATCACTGGGTAAATATCATTCAACTTTTTGGTTAATATATCTTCTCCAAATTCTCCCAATACTTCTAATTCTTCTATTGTGATTTCATCTGGCCCAGCTGTTTTTCCTTTCTTCATACGTTTCATAGCGTCAGCGACTTCTTCTTTCAGAATAGGTGGACCTTCTAAGTTACTATCTTCTGTTAATTCTTCCCTTTCTCCTTCATATAATTCTCTTATATACTCATTCCACCTCTTCATTATAGCATCTTCCTCTAATATTATCTTTCCTGTTTTTGATTTCAAACAACCCGTATTTATTCTTATTTTTCTTCCTGTAAGCTCACTGATTTGTCTGTGCATATTTTTTTTATCTTTAATGGAATTTAATTCAATTTTTTTGCATTGCTCGTTTAACCAACTTTCTTTAGCCTTCCCACATTTATCTTTTATTTCTTTATTTATCTTAGCGTATTCTTGTTTGTCATTTTTACTCTGTTTTCTTTTGTCCGTCAGTTTTAAGATTTCTTCATTCATCCATTTTTTCTTAGCTATTTCGCCTCTCTCCGGTAATACTTCTTTGCTAGTTTGATGAATGGAGTCCCTTAACATTTCCCATTGTTCATCTATACTCTGTATTTTAGTTATTGCATTGTACCTATTTGTCACAGTCACTCTGTATTGTTCTTGCATTTCTTTATCTATTTTCAGAACTTCTTTATTAAGTCTCATGTTCTTAACCATTTTTTTTCCCTCTCTTTAATCTTACTTTTATTTGTCCACATTGTGGTACATGATCACTATTACAGTCAGCACCAGGCATTGTCTTTACATTACTTAAAGCATTTCTATATCTTTTATTAATTAGTATGTAGTCAATTTGGTTGCGTATTTTCTTATCAGGGCTTATCCATGTGTACAGTCGTCTTTTATGGTGCTTAAACCATGTGTTTCCAATTATCATTTCATTGATATTTGCCCATTCTATTAGCTTTTCCCCTCTTTCATTTCTTGTACCTAAACCATAATTCCCCACTACATCCTCCATTTTTCCCTTTCCTTTTTTTTGCATTAAAATCACCAAGTATTATCTTTATTTCTTGTGATCCAATTTGAGCCATCGCCATTTCTATTTCGTCGTAAAAGTGTTGTATTTCTTCCTCACTACTGCTTGCTGTTGGTGCATATACTTGTATAATATTTATGTCTATTGGTTTGCCTTTGATTTTTACCATAATAACTCTATCTGAAATACACCAGTATCCATTAATTGACTTGGCTGATTTTTCGTCTAATATTATTCCTACACCTTTTTCATGTGTATCCCCTCCAGAATAAATTATTGTCTGATTGTCAGCTATAATTTTGCCCAATCCCTTCCATGTCTAAAATAGGCAGATGAATTTTTTTGGTGTAGTATCACAATATATGGTGCAGGCAATAGTGTTATTTTGGGTAGAGAGTCACAGCAAACGATAGATAATTTTAAAGCTGGTGAGTGGTGGAATATTCTACGTGGGTACGCTATAAAGAATATCTTGTGTTTGGTTGTGATGCGGGGAAAATAGACAATGTGGAAATTGAAATGTCCCTTGTCCGGATGGAGTGGGTTGATCACGTTGAGTGATGTATAACTGGTGTGATTAAACTAGGGTAGACTCAGCACAGAATTTGCACGGAGAGAGATAAACTAATTATGAATGCTCGTACTGGAGTTGACGCGTTGTTTGAGATGGCTTGACTCAGAGCTTTTGGAAGAGTAACTGGGGTATAAAAATGCTATGACGTGATGTCTGAGATAGAATTAAAATTTCGCTTGTTGGTTTGGGAAGCAGATATAGTAGCATTGGCAGAGGTAAGATGAGCCAAGCGTGTCTGATGAGGAGATGTAGATTGAGGAGGAATTGAGTATCCTGTGTAAAATAGCCAGCTGAGCGTGAGAGAGTATTAAGAGTAGAAGACTGTGGAAGCTGATGCTTGAAGAATGCGAGTTCCTGGTGAGGGGGATGAAGTAATTACGTGATGGTTGCGGAGAAAGAAGAGGCGATTAAATCTGAGAAAGTTGCTGTGTGGAGAAGTATGGAATGATGGTTACCAGGTTAGTGGCACATCGGAATGAGGGTTGTTGTTAGAGATCGTTGATAGTTATGGTTAGTGTGTAAAAGAGATATAGTTTGCTAGATTATGTGTGCTGAAATGATTCTTGGCCGGATGTGTTTCTGGTTGTTGTTTGATTTGAACGTAGTCCGAGAGATATGAGAAATATAGCCGCCAACGTTGTATGCTTGAACGAAGTTAAGAGAGAGTTGATGTGTTAGACGAGATGAGAAGTTGATGGAGATTGCTTGGATGAATAGAGAAGTCTGTGTAAACAACCAGTTAAGCGTGAGACGGTTATGAGTAAAAGATTGTGGAAGAAGATTGGTAAATATGCGGGTATTCGTTTGTCAGAATGGAATGTTGTTCAGGAGATTGAATATAGTAATGCGGGAGAACGAGATGTAAGCTGTGATAGTCCAGAGAAGTCTAGTTGCAAGTGAGAAAACAGATAGGCTGGGTTAGGCTTATCTATAATAAGTGGAAATAATTGTCAACTTCCAGAGAATCTGTTAGAAGTCGTCATTATTGATTTGTGTTCCTTATTTCATTTCATTTCATATTTAGAAATGATGGGTTCATGGACGAAAAATTCTGCAGATAGCAGAAGAGAAATTTGGTTTTGACTTAATGACGGTTTAACATATAGTTGACTAGGTATTAAGATTTGTATAGTATCGTAAGTGGTTTAAAATAATACCTGTAGTTCACAGTGCAGATAAATGTTAAACTTGTTGTAGGGTACTAGAATAGGCATGACTTGTGTTCCTTGTAGCGAACAGAATAGAGAATAATGATGTTTGACTACAACAAGTAGTTGATTTTAATTGAACTTGATTATTATTTCATTATGTATATTTATTTTGAAAAATGTGGGGATATATGAAAACATGTTTGAATACCAGGGGGTGGGGGGGGGGGTGATATTGTTTTATTTTGATTTGTCTTGACTCACGTTATTTATGAATTGTGGTTTTATTTAGCTAGTATGTTACTTTGTTTATTTTCACTTGCAAAACTTATAATGATTTTACTTCTTGAGTTGCCTTGACCATGGTTAAAATAGTTCTTTCTTTTGGCGTTCAGTTGTGGGGAGTTATAAAATATGAACTGCACCATATTAAAAAGACTTGTTAATGGAGTCCTTGGGAGTTCTGGATGCAGAGTTCGTTCAGAAGATATGAGGCAACTTTAAAAAAATGATCTTCATGGGGTAGGGAGGAACACATGGATTGAATGCCATGTTTCGAATATGGGGATTATGGAGTTTAACTTGAAGATAGTCGGAGGTAAGGCTGTGAATAGCGGCATAAGGCATGGTAGTTGAGAATTAAGAAATATGTTGAAAGGGGGCTGCGTTAGACAGCGAAAGTAGAAGTACACATGGATTGAGGGCCATGATGTTGTAAATATCCTATAACTGCTGGGGTTAACGGCGTTATAGATGCTATAGTGGGGTTTTAGAAATTAGAAATTGTGAGTGCCATGTTTGATATGTGAGGGCTTATTTTAGTCTGGGAGTAATCATAGACGGGACTGTGGATAGCAGTACAGCAGTTGGGGGATTAAATGATGAACAGTGAATTGTAAAGAGAAGTAAGTATGTTCATAAGAAGGTCCGTGATTAAGAAAATTAGAGGTTTTAGGAGATAATGCCCATAACAAATGGACATTAATTATTGGGTTGCTGAGGTTTTTCAGCTTATGCCTTGATTAAGTGAGATATAAACGCTGATATGAAGTATTCCTGAGTTGCTAGAGGGGTGAATGTAATGGTCAGAGATTAAGTTATATGAATATTTTAGTAGGTGATCTTTATAATGTTGGAGGAGGTTTTAAGTGGTAGGGCCCATAATGGACCTTTTGATTTGTGTACTGTCTGTAATAAATAGACATTTAGGGGTGGATAATATTTTTGGTGTTTGATGCTGTAGATATTAGCGCAAACTGTATTAGTCAGTGATTATGTAATTAGGTGAATTTCAGGGATATGAAGCTAGTAGAAGTGTTGCCATAATAACTGGTATATTTGGGTTGTGGGAGATATGTAATTGTTTTTAGACTTTACTGCATAAAGTCTCAGGGCGACATGGTGGGGTAAATGTGAGTATGGTTTTGTGAGGAAGAGTTCTTGTTCTTTGCTCTCCTGTGGCCACCGATTCTTTGTCTTCCTGTCGTGTGTTGGTGTGAATGGCTTCGGGTTGCTTGAATGTGGAAAGTTGGTAATGCTGGGGTAATGGTTATTGGCGTAGAGTATGTGTTTCGACGAGAAGTAAAATTAAAAAGGGTTAAGCAGATAAGATTGTGGCCCTGCAGATGAGAAGAAGAAGTAGCATTCATGTTGAACGAAGAAGAAGTATAGGTTTACGAGTCATGGCGGCTGGCTATAAGATAAATTGTTGGGATGAATAAGAGTTCCAGGTTAGAGTAGAGGTAGAGAATTTTGTAGTTGGGAGTGGAGATAGATTAAGATTGTTTGATACAAGATAGGTAAGCGGATTGCTTATGATTTTACAGAAACGAAGAAGAGGTAACTTTAATTGTGTGTGGGATCATGGGGTTAAGTGTCTTGGGTCATATATTTGGAGTAAATGAGTTGTAGAATTAAGACTTTTCAGGGAAAAGTCTTGTTGGGGTAGGGAGATAATATAACAGAGTAACCTGTTATACGGGGTTTAGTTAGCTGGCACGGCGTGCAAGGGGAAAGAAATAATTTGATGCACGCGTGAGCACCGTAGCCAGGTAGTTAGGGACGCTCACGTGCTGACGTAGAAGTAAACAGGGGTTAGTTACGACTCAGCCGCCGAATCAACATGTGTATACTTTTGTAGTCGCTGTATACATTTTGATACCACCGAAGATTCTTCAAATAGACAGTAATTTATACTCATCGTTGGCTTGCCTTCTACATGCAGTTGCCTTCGGGTTGTCGCTCTGTTATAATGTCCTGAAAGAGGTTAAATCATAAACAGAATTCATCACTCGCTTCTTCTTTTTCTTTTTCTTCTTCTTCTTCTTTTCCTGCTTCTTATTCTTTTCAACTAATTCTTCAGCTTCTCTTTCTTCTAATCCTCCTCCTCCTCTTTCGTCTAATCCTCCGCCTCCTCCTCCTCTTCTTCCTCCTCCTCCTCTTCCTTCTTCTTCTTCTTCTTCTTCTTCTTCTTCTTCTTCTTCTTCTTCTTCTCCTTTTTCTTCTTCTTCTTCGTCGTCTTCTTCTTCCTCTTCCTCTTGTTCTTCTTCTTTAACTTTTCTTCAGCGATTAAAATTTACTCAGCATCTATTCCCCCACTGGTCACAAATATAACTGTCCACTTGAGGTCTTCTCAACCCCCATGGGTGTATCTCGAGGGGTCGCTCCTGTCAGCAGATATACTCCTTCAGTTCGGCGATGTCAGAGCGGTATTGTAGGACATGCTATGGGGTGTGTTTTAGTGCTCCACATTTGCAAATGGCGGAGTCAGTGAGACCGGTTAGGTAGCTGCATGTTTCAAACATTACAGTTGATCTTCTAAGATCTACATTCTCATTAAATCTGGACAGCACTAGTCGATACACGGCAAAAGATGACAACTATGGTTAAACCGTTGCACATTTTTTACACGTGTTATGTCTGTTTTTTTAGATCTACGTTGTTAATTAGTCGTATGTACAGATCAAGTTTAGGTTATCCACATTATGTTGGTGAAGCAATCACAATTGAACACTAAACTTTAGCAATTTTTTGTTATGTTCGCTCGCTTTGAATTCATGCGTAGTCCATACACGTGCTACTACTTCTTGTGCACTGGACTGTTTTTTGCTTGTGGATTAGCTTTCCCTATCAATAGTGTCCCTCGCCATCAGACGAACTCATTGCGGCTTCTGAGGCACGTGTAATTTACGTCCCCAAGTCAAGGACGAGAAGTCAATATTTTAGTTCAACTGACCGGTGTAGGGGTTGAAAGCGCTACCTCGGTATCAGCACATCGGGATTTTATAAACGAGCGCTCTTATCTATACGACCATGCTGAAACATATATTGAAAATTTCGTTTGTTTGTTTTGCAGTTGCACTCTCTAGCAGCCAGCCAATATACAACAGTTTCTGAACAAGCAACAGCTACAACAAGGGAACATTACGTATTGGATCCATGCTTCCATCTGTCGCAGCCACGTATAGCCATTGGCTTGTATAAAGCAATAAATCACGCAGTCAATCAATCAATCAATCAATAACAATTCACTTCAGTTCAATTAATGTATTCTAAGCTTTATTGGCTATCGATTCCTAAAGTTGTCGTTTAATCGTCCTTGAGCACAGTTATAGAAAGGACCGTCTGAAAACCGGAGCCGAGTACAATACCTGTGGAAGAAATCGTAGACATCGATTACAATGAGATATGGAGGTCAGCATCGCCGAATGGATAAGACCACTCGTTTTAAACTTCCAGTGCGCTGATGTCGAGGTAGCGGGTTCAACCCCTACACCGGTCAGTTGGACTAAAATATTGACTTCTCATCCGTGACTTTCGAGACGTAAATTACAAGTACCTCTGAAGTCCGAATGGGTTAATTTAATACAAGGCACCCTATATGGACAACGATAACCGTCAAATTAATAAGCTTGTGATGGTAAAACCGTGGGCAGCTGCTATTAGCGGCTGACTCAGTCACAGGACTATTAATCGGAGCCAGGGATGGACCCCATTATACCTTCTCCTTGAGGTTGAACGGGGTAGGGATAATGGTGAAATCGAATCGAATGAGTTCGCCTGATAGCCAGGGGCATTGGTAATAGGGAAAGCTAATCCCCACGCAAAAACCAGTCCGATACACTGGAAGCAATAACATGTGTATGGACTACGCTTGAGTTCAAAGCAAGCGAATGCTAAAAACAAAAAAAAACATTGGTATCACTAATGGTATACACTATGTTTGTTTTTAATTATCTCTCATTGTTTCGCATGAGTCATACATACCTATATGTTTTCATTTTGTATTATCTCTAATGTGAGACTGGTTAATTCATATTTAAGAACATTTTTAGGTACAAAACCCAATCAATCATGAAAAGTTAATAATGAAGTTGGAAAGCGGATAAGGGCGGATAAAAGACAACATTTAGATTTGGCGATTCCAACCATGGCTATGCAACCAGATGAACCTCATGTTAAGTCTCAGAATTCTGTAGGGATTTATTAATTTTTTTTTTAGAACTACTGAAGGTAAACTTGCAAAGAAATCACAAACAGCATAACATGCTGGGGTTGACTGCGGCGTCCTGTAAAGGATATACAATTAACTTTCTTCTTTATCCTAGGGATAACATAGTTCACATTCGAACAGTTTGAGTGACTATGTATTTAGTATTTCTGCCAAAATATTATTTGTGTATTCACTGTATGTAATATAGAGTGTATTTTTAATGATTGTTCAGTTGTTCAAAGTATTGCTGTTCCAATGTTTTGTATTTACCTACTGTGGAGTTCGTGCAACACAATGCAACATAATATGTAAATACAAAACTTGGAACAGCAATATTTTCAAACACTGCACAGTCATTAAAAACATACCCTGTATATAGCTCTGTAGTATGCACTTGACGAGATGCAGCGAAATATGCCAGGCAAGAAATCGTGCAAGTTATTATTTGTAGCTTCTATGTATAAATTCTCTAAGGTAATGCATTATTTTGAATATTTAAATGACCTAGCAGGAGAGACACAAGAAGGTGCAGCAGAAGGAAGCTCAGAAATCTGGAGACCACCACAAGAAAAACAGCAGGACAATATACTCAACAAGATGACGTCTGTGGAAAAGGGGTAGCGAACAAGATTCGGAATCCCGTATACCGCTTTGTAATCAGCTGCAGGCGGTCTTGGGTTGATTTTTAACCATGGTGTGAGGGTGGGTCGTTCAGAAAGCATTTTCAAACAGCTGAATGTAAACTTGTCTCGTAAATCACAAACGGCCAGAAACATGTTGTGGTTTATTGAGGTATTCTACAAAAGACACGGAACTAACTAATACTCCGCAAAATGGACTTAAGAAAAATAGTATTGGGAAAATTAATTGGGACAGTTCATTGGGAGAATTCATTGGGACAGTTCATTGGGACAGTTCATTGGCAGAGTACATTGTGTCAGTTCATTGGGAGAGTTCATTGGGAGAATTCATTGGAAGAGTTCATTGGGAGAGTTCATTGGAAAATTTCATTGGGAGAGTTCACTGGGACAGTTCATCTGGAAAGTTAAGTGGGAGAGTTAATTGTAAGGGTTAATTGGCAGAGCTCATTGGGAACATTAATTGGGAGAGTTCATATGGAGAGCTCACTGAGATAGTTCGTTGGAAGAGGTCATTGGGACAGTTCTGCCAGGATTTTTTCAAATTAGTATGGAATCAACATACCCAACGTAATGAAGATACAGGTAAGGTTGACGCATAGCTCTCGGTCTTCGTCGGGGAAGCCAGCCCCATGAAGGATGAGGTAGAATATGTTGACATAGGAGGCCCCGCCCAGGAGTCCCACCACGATCATTAGAGCTGGCAACACCGCCACTGGTAAAAATTTATACTGTTGAATAGATTCATGAAGGTACAGCATGTATCTAGTATTAGATCTCTCTCTCTCTCTCTCTCTCTCTCTCTCTCTCTCTCTCTCTCTCTCTCTCTCTCTCTCTCTCTCTCTCTCTCTCTCTGTCTCTCTCGTTCTCTCTCTATTTCTCTCTCTTTCTCTCTCTTTCTCTCTCTTTCGCTCTTTCTCTCTCTCTCCCTCTGTCTCTGTTCTTTTTATACTTTTTTAAATATTCTATCTCTCGTTCTCTCTCTCTTGTTCTCTCTCTCTTTCTCTCTCTCGTCCTCTATCTCATTCTTCCCTTCTCTCTTTATCTCTCCTTTTCTGTCTGTCTGTCTATCTTTCTGTCTGTCTGTCTGTCTGTCTGTCTCTCTCTCTCTCTCTCTCTCTCTCTCTCTCTCTCTCTCTCTCTCTCTCTCTCTCTCTCTCTCTCTCTCTCTCTCTCTCTGTCTGAGGGAAAAAAAATAACAAAGGGAAGACAGATAGATAAATATCTAGATATCTTGCTACGTGGCATAATCGAGACAAACATACAGAACTGATCTACGACTCCGGTGATCTTGGAGTTGGCGAAACATGACAGTCCACTCTTATCGACATGGTACATGATGATGGTGATGATGATGATGGTGATGATGATGATGATGATGATGATGATGATGATGATGATGATGATGATGATGATGATATGTAGTCCTGAAACAAAGAATGATTATCTGTTACCGCCCACCGCCCGGGCAGCCGTCGTTTGATTCATTCTGTGCTTTCATGATAGCCTTAGATGTTCTGACTGTCTCAGTTTGCTAGTGTTTTTATCTTCTTTTTCAACTGGCAAGATCGAGGGGAAGAGAGCAAGGGGAGGGTAGAGAAATAAATACCCGGATGGCTTGGTCAGGTTGTATGGTAGAGACAGGAACATTGAGCTGATCCACGATTCTGGTGATCGAGTGAGATGGCAAAACAGGACTGCTCACTCTTACCGGCATGGCACATGATGATGACCTTCTTCTTCACATTCTCTTCTTTGTTTTTCTCTCCTTGTTGATCCCAGATTTGTTAGCCACACTAGTTTTAGTATACCCCGAGAAGTGTTGAACAAAAGATCGTTGAAAGGACACGACATTCGCTTCAAAAGAACAAACTTTATTTTCAAAGTCATAAATTTGGCAAGCAAGCCCGTAAGCCCGTCTTATATTCGATCATTCCAATCTCTCAACATCCGTACATCATATGTATTATGTATTATTCATGTTACATTCACACAGAGAAAAAAAAACACGAGTAGAAGTTACCGATTTCAAATCCCAGCAAAGCGAAGAATTCTTTATTATAAGAACCAGGTTTCTAATGTTATAACGCTCCCCTTATCTCGCGGGTAGTGAAATCGGTTACCTAATCTTGCCTTTAAAAAAAGGTCTTAAAAGTCGAGAGGATTTACTTCATTGCACCGAGTTTTATCCCATGTGGCTCGGTTTCTTTCCGCAGGGCTGCCTGCTAAAAGCGTCGCACAAAGCACGAATTCCATATCTACACATCGAACTATTAGTCCATAAGTGTCCGGATCCAATCTTCACGGTGTCCCTCAGCGTGTAGCGAGTTTTTTTTTCGCATATCCTTTACAGGACATACTTGTCAACACCAGCATTTTACAGCTGATTGTTGATTTCTTGGCAAGATTACACTCAGTAGTTTGCCATTGCTTTCTGAGCGACCGGCTCACTTATCCCTTATGTCACCAACGCAGCGAGAACCGCTACCAATTCTCGCGCGCTGCATTACCCTACGTAAATAAACGGGACTACGGAGAAATTTGTTTAACTGCCTAGGCCAGGGAGACCGGCGTGTAGCGACTGGCGACGCTAATTCCGTGATTATGCTTCTTTGGCTTCCCGCATGTCGCGTTTGTCTAGCTTGACATCGTCAGGGTTGATGCTCATGCATTCTTGGAATATGTCTAGAGGCAACACACTTTACACAAATGCATGCCAACCTCGGGCACTGCCCAATGGGCTGGAGATGTGCTCAACTACTAGTTATTAGGGACGTTAATTTGAAACTCGTGCCAATGGCTTTATTACAAAAGCATCAAAGAAACATTAACAGGTGTGGTAGAATTAAACAAAGCATTCATTTTGAATGAATTATGCACCATGAGTTGGTCAGAAGAAGTCGCCGTAGGCATTCAGGCAAGCATCCCATTGCTTAGGTAGGCGGCGAATGCCGTCCGCAAGAAAGGATTGTGGTTACTCACTGAACCAAGTGTTTACCGCGTTCACTACGTCTGCATCTGTGTGAAATCGTTGCCGCTTGAGAGTTTTTTTAGAGGTCCGAACAAATGAAAATCACATGATGACAAATCAGGACTATAGGCTGGATGTTGCATAATTTCCCACTTCTTCCTTGCTAATGCTTTCTACACAATCTTTGCGACATGCAGACGAGCATTATCGTGCAACAGAATCACACCGCGAGAAAGCATGCCGGGTCGTTTATTCTTGATGGTTATTTGCAGCTTGTGTAGTGTTTGCAACTAGTGGGTAAAGATGATGTTGACACCAGGTTCTTTAAACTCGGCCTTCCAATATTGCAATTTCCTACGAAAGACCTTTTGAATTGACCCAATTGAGACATCAAAGTCTTTCGCTAGCGGTTCATCTGTACTGCTGTATCAATTTTGGCGCTGGTTTTTTTCTGTTGCAACAAAATACACTTGACCCGGCCGCCGAAGATCTGTCGTGAACTGACGTCCTTTCCGAAACATTCATGCCCAGTCTGTCACTGTTGTCTTTGACACACATTTGTTACCGTACGCTGCCTGCATTCTTCGATGAATGTCTACTGGTCGACATCGTTCAAATGAAAGAAACTGAATCACTGCTCTTTGAGCTTCTTTGGACGGATTTTGGATCAACCCGGCCATTTTCTCAACGGTCAGAAACAGAAACTATGCATCATGGGAAGATAAGCACGTGTTCTTTTATTCATTTGTCGGTACTTATCACATGACTATGATATGATCATGTTCAACATACGCAATTATGCGCGGTGCGGCACGAGCGGATTTCAAATGAACGCCCCTTTTATAAGGTATAAATAGAATTAGTGGAACTGTCGTAAAACTGTGGAAATGTAAACAATATAGAATAACAATAAGTAATGCAGATTTACAGAATGCAATCACATAATAGAAAGGACGTTGCGGTGGCAAGCCTTCATCAGGAAACAAATACACAAAACACAACATATAAACACGGGGAAGGCACAATAGCGACAACATTAAGTCATAATAACAAGGAAGGACGGAAAGACGTGAAAATATTTAGAACAATAAAAGAAAATGGAAAAAATGAACAAACTGCTACTGATCTCAGAATATCAGGCTGTGATACTAACATAAATAGTTAGTTAGTTAGTCGTAGTTCCAACCTCACAGCAACGGGTAGTCCCCATTATGCTCCGTTCCTGTGCCAGTGAATATCACACAAAACTCTCCCCACTGCGCAATGTGAAAAGTGGAATAGACAGGAGTCTCGACAAACAACAGCCCGCACAGATCCACTGTGCATAATGCCGCTGCCAGAATGCCAACACAATAGTCCCCAACGAAACATCCAGTTCATCTCTGACGGAATCGGCAGTCATTTTCCCATCTGGATGTTTTCTAGATGTTCACCCACACAGTCCACGAAAATACAGCTCATCGTCGATGGCAGTGGCAGTCAACCAGAAGCCCAGCAGCCACGCATTTGTGCATAAGGCAAAAACCGGTCAACTCTGGGACATAGCCATCTACCATCGCTCCAAACATGCAGTCACGTTCCAAAAAACCTCGGGCAGATTCAAAAGCACTTCACATGTAACTCACAGCTCACAGTGTCGCGCCACGCACTCACTCAGTAGCAGGGCGACGCAACCATCAAGCCTCCTTAGTCGCCTCTTACGACATGCATGGTAGGCTACATTGTTGCTATTCTTTGCTTCCCATATGGGCCCCGGCAACACACGGTAACATAAATATTGACGTTGCTACTCGTGTATGGACAGGCGGGGAGTGATGAGGACAGGAGTAGAAAATGGTAAGAGTCTAGTGAAGATTCCAGGTAAATGAGTGGAAGTGGTACATGAAGAAGGGGAGGAAAGTGAAGCGAGAAACAGCGGAAGCATTGGAGATGGTGGACCGAGAGTGAAAACTACGGAGTCCCCTATGGATGCCCACATAACTAGATATAACAAACATTTATCCAAAGAGGAACAAAAAGTAACACAATGAAGAAATAATAATGATTATTGGGTACCAGAACTTCCTGGTGTTCTTTCATCCAGCAACTTACTTATACACTCGAAGTTAGCTTGCAAACCATGTTACTCACGTGATCGTCGACAATCCATAGTATCATATTGACAAGTTGCCAGATTGTAAGTATTTCAACTCTTCGAATTTTGAACAGCTGCACGCTTGATCTGGACACAAATACCCCAGCCTGTTGATAGTAAAAGAATAGTGCATGTAACTTTCATGACGTTGCAATCAACCCCAGCTCCCAAGGAGATATAACATGTGAAAAGAATGCTCGCTTTAACAGTTCAAACAACGCTCCTTTACAGCCTAGTCAAACGCACTCACACGCGAAATGTTGCAACAATGCCATGTTTCAAAACTTTCAGACGGACGGGCAAGATGGAAGACCAACGATTATTGCCCTGAGAGGAATACGACATAATCTTAATTGGGTGCAGTAAACAATTCTAATACTTGTTGTGGTCAAGGTAGGACAAATACGCCAGGAGAGTGTGAAAGACATATCACCTTTCAACATTCCCAGACTGCCCGGCTGGAAAATGTGTGAAATGTCCGTTTACCAAACTTTTTTTTTTCTTCTTTGTATTCTTCTCATCCCGTCCTTGTGCCTTAATGTAATCACCGGAGGATCTTCTTCTGTACTATATGTTGTGTTTTGTGCTTGTATTTGTTTGCTGGTTAAAGCTAGTCGTCGCAAGGTCATGTATGTGTCTTAATTCTGCTATGTAAAGCTGTATTACTTTATGTTATTTTATATTGTTTACCAAACAGAATGGTAGACCTTGGTGGCGACCGCTTATTAATATATCAAATACTGCCCGTTGCATCTGTGAACTCGAGCAAGTTAGATGTTGGACTGGGGGTCCACAGACAAGTCCTTGTTAATTCACTTCAGTGAATTTTGCTTGCTGGAATTGGGAGCGCCGGGTATTGGAACCTGCACCTACTACAACGCCAGTATGAGCACTAACTTAATTTGTTACAACTCTGAGATTGCTTGCCTGGTAAAGAATCCAGAGGAAGCCCAGTTTGCTGACAGGTGCCATGATAACAGTCAACAATAACAAATAGCAAACAGTACATGTAGGTACCTGATAGCATAGTTGAAGAGCAGCGTATAGCTCAGGGCACCCAACATTGTATTCATTGCTAGGTCTGACCTTAGCCGCGCACGCCTGGGCCACATACTCAAACATGTACACGGCGCAGAGCTGGATCGACAAGATGGAGACATATATAGTCAGGATTCTGGACGTTCAGGCTGAGTAATTAAATTGAAGTAACTAAACACATTACCAAACAGTCCTAACTAATTTCGAAAAACACGTTTACGTGCGGCATTGTTGTTGTTGTTGCTGCTGCTGCTGCTGCTATTTGTTGTTGTTGTTGTTGTTGTTGTTGTTGTTGTTGTTGTTTTTATATGCTGTTGTTGTTGTTGCTGCTGCTGCTGTTGTTGTTGATGTTTTTGTTTTTGTTGTTCTTGTTGCTGCTGCTGCTTCTGATGATGTTGCTGATGTTGTTGCTGTTATTACTGATATTGCTGCTGTTGTTATTGTCGTGGTGTTGGTAGTGGTGGCGGTGGTGATGGTGATGGTGATGATGGTTGTGGTGGTATGGTGGCGGTGGTGATGGTGGTGATTGTTGTGGTGGTAGTGGTGGCGGCGATAATAGTGGTGGTGGTGGTGGTGGTGGCGGTGGTAATGGTGGTGGTGGTGGTTGTGGTTGTTGTAGTTCTAGTTGTTGTTGTAGTTGTTGTTGTTGTTGTTCTTGCTGCTGCTGCTGTTGTTGTTGTTGTCGTCGTTGCTGCTAGTGCTGCTGCTGACATTGTTGTTGTTGTTGTTGTTGTTGTTGTTGTTGTTGTTGTTGTTGTTGTTGTTGTTGTTGTTGTTGTTGTTGTTGTTGTTGTTGTTGTTGTTGTTGTTGTTGTTGTTGTTGTCCAATGTTAGGACACCCGTGTCATTGTTATGTAGCCCAATGTTAGGACACCTGTGTCACACTCAAGTAGCTCAATATTAGGACACCTGTGTCATACTCAAGTAGCCCAATGTTAGGACATCGGTGTCACAATCGGGTAGCCCAATGTTAGGACATCGGTGTCACACTCAGGTAGCCCAATATTAGGACACCTGTATCACACTCAAGTAGCCCAATATTAGGACACCTGTGTCATACTCAAGTAGCCCAATGTTAGGACATCGGTGTCACAATCGGGTAGCCCAATGTTAGGACATCGGTATCACACTCAGGTAGCGCAATGTTATCCTAAAACTGTGTCAGATTTGGAAGCAAAAAGTCTAACCCCTACGAAGCTAGTGGCAACATCATATTTAAACGTCCAACAGCAAACATATATTTAATTACATGTTTACCATTATGTACGCCTTCGTCGTTTAGTTCACGAGTGCAGTTTTCTCAGACTTCTGAGAGGCCTGCGCTGGAGCTGCGGAATTCGTGCTTTGTGCGACTCTCTCGGCAGGCCGCACTGCAGAAAGACACCGAGCCATTTGGGTTAATCTGATGCAATGAAGTCGATCTTCTTGCCTTTAAAACTCTTTAAAGTAATTTTCCTCAACAGAACAGATAATTAAAATACAAGACATGTCGATGAACGAAGAACTAAACACTTGCGTTAATTGCGAGCCAAAGAACCAGCCTCAGACATCGAATGACTCTCCTACATGCAGACTCCGAGGCTTTACTGCTCGTAGATGTGTCAGCCTGTTCTGTTGGTCAAAGACGTGAAGAATTAGAATCGAATCCGTTCAGCTTTTTTTTTCCAAATATCAAGTTTCTCATTACATACTCTCCCTGTATACATTTGTTGATTTGAGTTGAGTTGAGTCAAGAACCGACATCACAGCACTAGAGACATTCCCATACGTGTTTTTCCACTCTTCAACAGCCAGTGAAGAGTTCCAATACTAATGGTGTACACATTTGTTTTGATTTCTTAGTATACCTGAACAAACATTTCTCTATCAAAACTAGTAAAGTAATTAAAACATGCTTGGAGTTGAGATGAATTGAGTCAAGAACCGACATGACAGCACTCGTGACATTCCCATAAGTGCGCCTCGCCCCCTTTCAACAAAGAGAGCTAGGTGATCAGTCTTTCCGTCACTTTGACAAGCGACGAGTCCAGGCGTCAACGTCTTATGACTTTACCAGTCCAGTTCGCTATCAACTCCGCTAGCGCGCAGGAAGCGAAATACGCCAGGCAATAAATTGTGCAACCCATGGCATAGAGCTTCTTCGTTTAATTTCATTAAGATAATACATTGATTGAAGATATGTCTGTTATTGCTATATCTGTCCCATTCCAGACATGGAAGTAAAGACGGATCG
Source organism: Cepaea nemoralis (assembly GCA_014155875.1). Taxonomy (NCBI): domain Eukaryota; kingdom Metazoa; phylum Mollusca; class Gastropoda; order Stylommatophora; family Helicidae; genus Cepaea; species Cepaea nemoralis. Next base: position 79,335 of record JACEFZ010025282.1, read on the forward strand.
CGTTATACTAACCACATCGCCTATCAAGTCTGCATCGCTCGATGGAGTATTGCTGCGTGATAAGGCAGATGTGGTCGGGCCCCTTTGGGATTGTGTGTATAGTGCGGAAGAATAGATAGATCGTCACGGCTTGGAGAGAATGGTGTTGCAGGGAGTCACCAGAGGATCTGGCCGAGACTCGGGACTAAGAGGAAAGACCAGACGCGTGCATAATCTGACTGCTGCTGGTATAATTAGTATTGGGACTCTTCGCTGGCTGTTTCAGATGAGCTTTGTGAGATGCTTTCAGCAGGCCGCTCTGCGGAAAGAGACCGGGCCATATGGGATAAAACCCGGGCAATAATGTCGATTCTCTCGACTTTCAATGCAGTAATAGTGGCTGCTGGTTTTCTAGTGACTGCCGCTTCCATCGACGATGAACTATATTTTCCGTGGAGGTCTTTTGTGTTGGCATTCTGACAGCGGCATTATGTACATTGTACCTATGCGGGCTGTTGGCTTGTCGAGACTCCTGTCTACTCCACTTTTCACATTGGGCAGTGAGGAGCATTTTGTGTGATATTCACTGACACAGGAACGGAGCATAATGGGGACGACCCGTTTCAGTAAAGTTGGAATTGCGACTAACTAACTAACCTTTGTTATGTGCAGTCAACATCACTTCAAAATATTCTTTGTCTGCCAAATGCCAAAATTCTATAACAGGTGTGTTATTGAAGAAGATAGATCCCTTCTGTTACTTCATTACATGATGAAACCTAACGAAATACGGCAAAACACGGTAGGCAGTAAATTAAGCGATAGTCGAGAATTATAGTCTGATATGACTAAGATGCCGTATAACATTAGACATACAGCCTGCTTTCTTTTAGCGCTGAATGTTGGGCGGCGCTCACGAAACCAAACACCCCAACGGCTTCATGTCGAGGAGCGCAACTGGGAGGGTATGTGCCTTGGTCGGCACCTGGTCTAGGATCGAGGCTTCGACGGGCGGACAGTTCGAGAAATGCTTTGCTGATCCGGCAGCTTCTGCAGCTTGTCTCGTTCCTGAAGTATTGGTGCTACATTTTCTCTGGACTAAACTAGCAGGTCGAGAGAGGAATAATGCTGTCTGGGCAACACATGGTCTCTACAGTTCAAACCAGTCTTTGTGCTATGAGCATATTATTATAATTTGGCCTTTTTGAAGCACATTGTAACAAACTATCGTCTATCAATACAGCGAAGTGCCAGCAGTTTGAGAAATCAGTTTGTGGGTGTAGTGTATACAAACTTGTGACATGCCTATAACGTGGTTTGGATCGCTGAAAATGAAACATGGTTACGAGAAATGACAGGTATAATTGCACCAGAAAGTCAAAACAAAAGGAAAATAGAAGGTGTAATTTTTACATAGAAATATTGTATATCCAAGAGCAACATCAAAGTGCAAGGAACCAATCTGAAACACGCCAATGCATTTAGTTGTTTGGGTACTTTAATAACAGCAGATTGAAGATGTATTCATTATCACCATCATCATTACCAGCATCAAGTTTATCATCTTCATCGTCATTATTATTATCATCATCATCATTATCATAATAACCATCATTATCATCATCATCATTATCATTATCATCACCACCATTATTATCATCATCATCATCATCATCATCATTTTCCACTTTTGCCGTCAAGCGTCGAGGGGAGGAATAATTTAGCGTTCCAGCCCTCGATGGGTCTCACTGGATAGTGTCATTCCGTGTGATGTCTTTGATGTCTTCAATCCATTTTCTTCTCGGGCGTCTTCTTGCTCTCGTAGCAGATGATCTTGGGTGGTGTATTTGATGGTGTTGCATTCTAACGAGATGGCCAAACCATTTAATCTTCTGCCTTTCAATAAGTGTGGCACAGGGTGTTGATCGCACTCTCTGTCTGATAACATTATTTCTTACTCGGTCTCGGATAGTTAAGTTGAGAGCGGATGATGTATTAAGGAAATTTAATATAGAATAGCCCAAGCTAAGGCAGCACTTCGATAGATGAATAATATTCTCTGCGATGTATCTTTGTCGAATCAATGCTGGTGAACGAAAGTCAATCATGGACAATTAGAAGACAAGTGATGAATTATGTTGAGGCTGTGGAGATCTGCTTTTATAGAAGGATGATTTGAACACCGCGGACGGATAAATAGAGCAATGAAGATATCTTGAAAGAAGTTAACTCACAAAGAGAACTGGTTACTCACTTCAGAAAATGACAGTACACATCCTAAGGGCTTGTCATGAGAAAGGAAAAGGTAAAGTATGTCGTCACATTTGGAAATTTGGATTGGAAGAGAGGCGGGGCAGACCAAGAGAGACGACGCTTGGAAGTTTGGCATCATGGCATGGAGGAACATCAGTATCATAAATGTTTGACAGTGTATGAGACAGAAGGCTGTAGGCAGACCTAATCACCAACGTCGACTATAAGAAGGTTGGCAATATACGAGACAGAAGGATGTGGAAAGACATGATTATAAACACCACACAACATGGACTATGAGATCATTAGCAGTACACGAGACAGAGAGCTGGGGACAGACATAATCACTAACGCCACATGGCATGGTTTATAAGAAGATTGGCATTATACGAGTGCCAGGGTCTGTGTCTGGGTCTATCTGAATGAGCTACTATCAATACTTGTGTAGCAACACTGCTCGTGTCCAACAGGGGATGCTTCTTTCTTCTCTTCTCCTCCAGTCAGAACCCTGGTCATCTCGCAGCACATGAGTATATCTTGGTTACTCGATCATACGTCATAAACCTCACCCACTCGAACTGCAGTTAACTCGAACAAGAGTGAACACAAAGACTGTTATAAGTTTCCTACGTATAATATACACAATCACATAATCGAAGATATCATCACTTATTCGACAGTCACATCACATTACACTACATCACAGATTAAATGCGTGGCTCAATATAGAGCCATAACGCTGTCTACTTTTCACCATGTCCACACAGGACGATGGATCAACGCCGACTAACTTGTCCCGAGCTCACTTCCTGTCACCTGGGCAGTGAGCTCCAGCGTTTTTCACGTTGTGTGGAAAGCCCCTGCTTTCCCCGTTCCCGTGTTCAATTCTGAACACAGTCGCAACCTGTACTCTGTGACCCAGGCTATAACTGAACCATGCCATGACGTCGTCAGGCTCATGGCATTCCCCCCTTCCACGGGCAAAAATTGAGAATCAATTTTTGAAATATCCAATTTTCAGTTATGTAAGCAATATTAATGTAGTTCTAATTCTAATTTAACTATCTGTCGTCTTTCCATAAACCTTGTTAAGTTCTTGTCACTCTGAAATATACAACTAGTTAATTATTCTCATCAACATATAACGTACATCCAAATGCATACCTCTATTTTGTCCTACAACCTTTTTATCAAATTCCTATATTACAATATCAATGTAACTGTTCTTTGTAACATTGACTCAGAATTTCTACATCTAAATTCTAATCTGTCTCTATATGAACCCTCAGTTTGTAATATGACTCCGAGACTTAATATTTCCATTCTATTAATGCTATGATGGTATCATAATCAATTCCGCGTTTTGTTGGCAGGTAGCGTCTATAGTGGTCATACAAGACTAACCATCACTCAGCTTCATCTGCTCATCCTCACCACTCATTTGCTAAGCCACTCGTCCCAGGTCTAGAAGATCAGCTGTTATCGCGTTACATACAAGGCCACCTGTACAACGCAAGCCAGCGTTCCCATGGTAGACAGACTGATACCCGACTGCAAGGATTATCCAAGGAAGATACTAAGTTCCAAGTACCGCCAGCACATCTTTGCTGTTTTCGCGTTACCATACTTGACCACCCGCATCCCCAGTCAGTCAACCACTGCAGCCACAGCCTTCCACCACCGCCCATGCCTATACAAAGTTCCAAGTACCGCCAGCCTAAACATCCTCTTTGACTCTGTCGTTGTAGACCCAGCGTATAGCAATGAACATAGTTGCAGCTAATAAGCCTGAGAGCATCTTATATTACTGGCCGTTTCGTTCCATTTGACCAACTCATTACGCTTCAACTGCCACAGCTTCTATTGTGTCTTCATCCTCTATATCGTACTCTCATCAATTTCATTAATGATTCCAATACTAAGTATCCTATAAATCTAAACAATTTCTTCTTATATTAATCAAAATCAATCAACAAATATCAATAAATGCAACATAATAATAAATATGAACACAAATATATGTCTCCATCAATCAATTAATAACACAATTAAATAATATCTATACTCAACCAATAAGTAATTATATTCTCATTACTAAAATTATATAGTATTTACATAAATAGTTCACAATATTCATTAATAGGTATAAATAATAAATATGTAATAGTAATAATAATTATCTAACACCCAACATCAATCATATAATTATTTAACATATAATATAATGCTATATTTGCAATAATAACAATCATTGCTTATAATTTAAGTTCTCTATTCCATAAAATAATTACTAATCAATCTCTATATAATTACATAATCATACTCATATTGCAATATAGCTTCCTTTCCAAAAACATCTCTTCAATTTCAATTCTAACTCAACCTGTATGGCTATGTGGCACCATGACCACGTGTTAGTAATACATGCAATCAATCATCAAGTTATTTACATAGGTCAGTTAATTCATAGTGCCTCCATACATGAGTGAGTCTCCATCTGCCACTAAACCACACATATTAACAACCTGCAATGCGAGACCACCATCACACAGCGAGCACACACTCAGCTCACCCGGTGTTAGCAACCCCACATTAAATGATGCCAATACCCATATGGTTTTACCTACCCACTACTGTTGTCAATCACAAAATCTTTCAAAATTAAAATATAAACCTAACAAATATCGAAATGATCTGTGCCGCCGGTCCCCGTCACGGATTATCATTTAACACATTCATTCCATTCACATCAACCACCATAACCCGTATCAGAGATCAGCCGCCCATATAACGTAACTTATCATACTATCAATATTGACAAAGTCATCTCCGGTTTCCATCCCAACTGATGTTTTCTCCCAGCGATCTCTGCCAATGCAGTGCTAGAGTCGACAAGTCTGATGTTACCAAAGAGAACACTGCACTGCCAAACACCGCTCGGATATCCACCCATTTGACATGAATTCCCATTCACTAAAGATAGTATTAACCAAAATCCACTAATGAAAATTAAACCAACTACGATGCACCAAACTTCCGCTAACTCGACATCTGAAACCGACGCTCTCTCAACAGTTGTCAACCCAGTGCTGCACCAGTGGTACCCGATGTTAAAATCAAATACAACACCACTCCAAGTCTGCCGAGACCCCAGCAGTCCAAAAGGAAGTCCCTTTGTTAGTTTGGTGTCAGTTGTTAAATCCATACTTAATATGTCTTTTAGCTCCGTAAATAAATAAATAATTTTCCACATTAACCAATAATTCTGTAAACCAACATCAATCATTGCCATATATAACAACAATCAATTACTTGGAATTGTTAATGTTCTGAACACAAAATGAATCCATGCAACCAACAAGTGCATAGCCTTAATATTTATGAACGCTATATGATATCACCTTTAAGTGCTGAATCCTATTGTACCGAATTCTGTAGCCGAGCATGCTGCGTAAACTTCATACGACTTATCACATGATTCCTCGTCCACTAACAGCCATTCGATAACCAAGTTATAGTCTCCAACAGTCAAAACCAACATCTTAACCTCCACTTTTACTTCTGGATGCAATGTTGACTGCTGTCTTACAGCTATGTCCAAATCATTATATTAACACCATGAAGATGATGTCTCTCTTGTTAACTACATTAGTGTCTTTGCTATCGTCATTACCTCTCTTGCTTTAACTTTTAAGCACCACCTCTTATATTAGTTAGTAACTCAATATGACAATCTTCCCACTAGTTTGATCATATTCTCTGCAAATCTATCAACAAACTGTCTTCATGTTGACTTATTGCTTTCCTTCTTATTATGCAGAGATTCGTATACGGTGCTACTAATCCTTACCTCATAAATTGTACCCTACTCTTGGTATCATATGGTATGACAGATTCATAAAATCACAGACCTTCGGTCAGCCCACACTGTACCTCTTTACTTGATATCTTGTCTCTCTATACCCTTGAATGTATCTGAAAGTATACTTGCTTAGAACAGAAAACTAGCAATATTACACTATAGCATGTAAGAATGATGATGTTAACTCAAATCAATTAATCTATACATGCCACCAACTCAACTTGAAACAAGAAAGAAAAAGAAAAAAAATAACTAGCAATATTACACTCCCCCAATAGCATGCCAGACATGATGATGTTAATCTAAATAATTTCTGCATGCCGCAAACTCAACTTCAAACAAATTTATACAGTGGAAAATATGAACTAAATCCTTAGAAATTATGCTCCACCATAGCCCAAAACAATGTCGCGTATCATAACCCAGAGACGCGACACCGGTCAGGTGTTGATGTAACACAACCTCACAAGCTGTTATCATTTGTAAGCTATTTTTATTTCTAGATCACTCTTTTCCGCAACAACACTGTTGTGTATCATTAACCCATACACACAACAACAGTTAGTTGAACCTACAATCACATATGCCCAACACCCTGTATAGCAGGTCCCCCGCCACATAACAATTACCCATGCCATATGCCGGAAGGCTGCCCCACACGATGCCCAAACACATTCTTGAGAAATGCTCTTGTCGGCACAGAAAGATTACCCACGAACCATGCCGGCAATGCACGTCTCCAGTTGTAAACAAACTCACTCATGCGAAATTCACTTCGCCAGGTGTTTATTCCCTATCTGTTAATTTTCCACTGGACAAACAATTGCCCATTCTATTTTAAATAACAATAAAATACCTGCAGAATAATAATAATAATAATATCATCCTCAAACCTGCATGCAAGAAATGATGATGATCTAAATTAACCAAACTTCTGCATGCAATAAATCATTAAGAACCAAACAAAATAATTACTAAAATTGTAACAAAATTCAGAAATCATGCATAACAGTAACCTATAACCAAAATTAATTATAACAACATAACCGTAAAATATTCTACCGTATAGTTCACTACTTATTACTATAATCTTATCATATAATTTCCCTTAATATATTGGTTTCAACACATAAGTACTAGTACTAGTTCTATTATACTAACTGTGAACTAGTAAGTTGTTTAATAATTATAATTATAGTTATTTCCTAACGTAGGCTGCACTCCCATTATTCCATAATGCTACTACTTTACTACCAAGTAATTTTATATGCATTCGTTGGGTTACTGTCACATAAAACAAATTCACAATTACATATCTAACACAAACTAAACAATAACAACATATCACAAATATAACTACACATGCTTAATAATAATATAGACTAATGTTAAATACTAATTGCACAACGCTAATGGCTTCTATATTGCCTGTTCTTAGCTTAACTGTCCTGCTGTTTGTTTACAATTCTCCTAACTTACACTGTCTAATCACACAGTTACAATATTTAACCTAATTTCAGTTGATCCAATAGCGCCTAGAGTTAATGTTTTTACGGCAGCTATGAACTACACACACACCAGGCCCCACAAATATAACACGGCGTTCTGTCAAATACCGGCGCTTTACAAGTTCACTCAGTTCCGGTGTTTATTATAAAATGTTCACGTTTTATAATAGTTTATTTCAGCCTGGCTGATCACATCCTGACGTCTCAAATTGTTAACGTGTGTCGGTTCTTGAATTTACACACTGTAGCCAGCTACGACTGTCGCTTCTCTGTTGACCATCTGTTCATCAACACAGTAGACCTGTCGACCGTCTGACCTCGCTTGTTGACACAGCAAGCCTGTCACAACTCTGTAGGCCTGATTCGTATTTTCTCTTGCTGTGACCTGGTTTTAACAGTTCGTACGGGGAATTCCCGTCACATATGTCTATTGCCTCATTAGCATAATCAATACTTGCTGTTGATTTGTCTTTATTCACACTTATAATAATTTCACAGTTCAACTTGTGCACACTCATTGTTACTAGTGACACATTTATAGGAAATAAATTTCTCTTGGTCTTTAAAGTCTTGCACCAATATTAAGTCAATCTCTTCAATCACACAGTACTAACTGTTTATATATTTCACATAGTCACATTTTCAATCCTTGATAAGACATTTAATTATTACACTTGTTGACTACATCTTTTTGCCGAATCTGTTCAATTGTTCACATGCCTTTTGTAATGCGTACAGTTCAACGCCTGTTTTGTCATTTTAAATTCATTATGATAGCAGGAGTTGGTGATTATGTTTCTCGTTTCATCATGTGTGATATCAACTTTTCCGTTAGCCAATTCTCTACTTGTAGAATGATACTTTGTGGCTTAAACTTTACGTTGGCACGTGTTACGTATGTCAAATCATCTGTGGCCTCAGGTTTCATATGGACGATAAACCCCCAAGTGCCAGGGTCTGTGTCTGGGTCTATCTGAATGAGCTACTATCAATACTTGTGTAGCAACACTGCTCGTGTCCAACAGGGGATGCTTCTTTCTTCTCTTCTCCTCCAGTCAGAACCCTGGTCATCTCGCAGCACATGAGTATATCTTGGTTACTCGATCATACGTCATAAACCTCACCCACTCGAACTGCAGTTAACTCGAACAAGAGTGAACACAAAGACTGTTATAAGTTTCCTACGTATAATATACACAATCACATAATCGAAGATATCATCACTTATTCGACAGTCACATCACATTACACTACATCACAGATTAAATGCGTGGCTCAATATAGAGCCATAACGCTGTCTACTTTTCACCATGTCCACACAGGACGATGGATCAACGCCGACTAACTTGTCCCGAGCTCACTTCCTGTCACCTGGGCAGTGAGCTCCAGCGTTTTTCACGTTGTGTGGAAAGCCCCTGCTTTCCCCGTTCCCGTGTTCAATTCTGAACACAGTCGCAACCTGTACTCTGTGACCCAGGCTATAACTGAACCATGCCATGACGTCGTCAGGCTCATGGCAACGAGACAGAAGGACGTGAAAAGACATGACTAACAAGACCACACAACATGGACTATAAGAAGATTGGCAGTACACGAGACAGAAGGCTGTGGACAGACGTAATCACTAACGCCACACGGCATAGACTATAAGAAGATTGGCAGTACACAAGACAGAAGGCTGTAGACAAGACATGATCACCAACGCCAATGAAACCGTAGTCAGTCGCAATTTGTGGCCGATTCAGTAAAATGAATGGACCGTAATATAAATTCTCTTTGATGTTGAACGGGGTACGGGTAAAGGTACAATCAAAATCGAAAAACGAGACAGAAGGCTGCAGACAGACATAATCACCAACTCCACACGAGATGGACCATAAGAAATTGTTGAGACTATCATGAACTCCGTGTTACTTCACACTTACCCATCACAACCTGTTCACACTCCTGCTGCACTGCAGCATGTACACAGATCCGTTTTTGGTGCATTTTGAACCAAAAGTACAAGTCTGCCGCACCATTCACGCTTTAGTGACTTTGAAGTGAATTAACCCGAATAAACGGATAATAGAATCAGTTGCTGACGCTGTAAAACATACGAAGAAAGGAAAAACGGCTGGGCCAGATGAAATCACAATAGAAGAATTTGAAGTATTGGGAGAATTTGGAGTAGATATATTTACCAAAATGTTAAATGATATTTACAGCAGTGGATATTTACCCAGTGATGTGCTGGAATCTGTATTTATAGCTATACCAAAAAGATCAAGAGCAATTGAATACGAAAATTTTCGCACAATTAACCTCATAAACAATGTCACTAAGCTTCTACTCAGAATTATAATGAACAGAACAAGAAAAAAAAATGGAAATTAGTGAAGAACAGTATGGATTTGTGGAAGAAAATGAGTACAAACAATGCAATATATACTGTACATAACGGACACTAATAAACAGGTCACTTGAGACACAGAAAGACATATATTTGTGCTTAAAATGTTTTGAAGATATCAACATTGATGGGAAAAATTTAAGAATAATGAAGAATATTGACTGGAACCAAGTAGTAGCAATTAAACTGGGATATAAAGAGGGCAGTTACGAACACATAAAACTAGGAAAAAGGGGGGAGGGGGTGTCTTGTCGCCAGATTTCTTCCCTCTATATAGCGAAGTAATAATGAGAGAGATAAAAGAGAGGCCATGAAAATTAATCGGAGGTTATAATATAACTAATATTTGCTATTCATATGACACAGTGTTGGTGGAGGTTAATGCAACAGACCTACAACAATTGTTGGACACTGTAGTAACAGAGAGTGCAAAGAAAGGACTCCTTGAATATCAAGAAAGCAGTAACAATTGTAATGTCAAAGAAAATGGTGGCACCAAAATGTGACATAGAAATAGAAAGGATAATTCTGAACCAAGTGCACACTTTTAAATACCTAGGGGTGTTTATACCATCAGATAGAAGATGTCGTTGACACCTTGCAGTCTTGACAGACCAAAGTATGTGAGTTGGAATGTGGTCAATATTCCATCACAATGTCTGGGCAGAGCTTCAGAGGAACATGTGGCGCCCAAACGACATGATCCCTCTCTCGGCCTAACCTTGTGTTGCCCAGAGGAATGGGTAACCAATACGTCTGGCACAAGGTAGGCTGCAGACGCTGGCGGCTCAGCGTCAATCCTCCGAGACCTCACCACCACGAGCCGGTGGCGAGTTATGGCCAGACCCTGACACCCAAGGGAACCGGCTTAGAGGCGTTCAGCCAAGTCCCGCAGGTGAGGGCCTCGTACGAGCCCGGACCATGAGGGCGCGCACATCTGTCGATCACAAGTGTCCGGACCTGTGTAAAGCGTGCACTATCGTCAGACTCTCCACCTGACTTTAGGCGGCCCCCGCGACCAGCGGGAATAGGCCCGCCAGAGCTACCGCAGGGGATATTGCCTGTCTATTTGCAAGCAAATCCCCCATCCTTCCACTGTGCGGATCTCGCGACCGACGAGAATAGGCCCGCCGGAGATTATGCTCGTCTGCTGCGAACAAATCTCTACCGAGAGACTGAATAAGTAAAGAAACGATAAAAGTAGTGGTATTTCAATTGCGCTTGCGCTCCCACCTATGCTACGTGATAGAAGATGTACAACAGAGATTAAGAGCAGAATAGGGCTGGCAAAAGCTGCATTTCAGAAAATGAAGAGTATCTTATGCATTAAGTCATTATCACTGAATGAAAGGAAGAGAATGCTGAAATGCCATGTAGAACCAGTTTTGCTGTATGGCAGTGAATCTTTGAATGTAAATGAACAAATTAAGAAGAAATTAGAAGCAACAGAGATGCGGTTCCTGAGACAAATGTTGCAAATTCCTTGGACTGCTAGAGTAACTAACACCGATTGCCTGAAACAGGCTAATGAAACTAGAACATTATATACAACAATAAGAAAGAGACAAACAGCTGTCTTCGGTCATGTGATGAGAAGAGAGGCATTTGAGAACATCGTGACAACTGGAAAGATCGGGGGAAGAGAGGCAGAGGAAGACCAAGAGAAATGATGCTTGATGGATTGAGACGGTGGCATGGGGGAATACCATCAGCAGACTTGATCAAGAACATCAAAGACTGAGTTTGTGGAGAGCCATGAACACTTACGCCAACCTTATAGGGCACTTGATGATGATGAGAATCAGTAGAATGAAGCCTGCTTGATCTATACAGATAGTCTACGACCCAGTGTAATTAGACGGTAGTGGGGGGGGGGGGGGGGGGGGGGTGTTGTGACTGCAGCGGGTAAGACAATATTAAATGTTACAAGTAGGTATGTGGGGTTGCAGAGAGAGTGAGAAAGAGAGAGAAATTAGAGAGACAGTGTGAGTGTGTGAGAGAGAGAGAGAGAGAGAGAGAGAGAGAGAGAGAGAGAGAGAGAGAGAGAGATGCCCAAAGGGTCAGAAAAGTATGCAAATATGATCTGTTACAGGTAGGTATGTGGAGCTGCAGAGAGAGAGAGAGAGAGAGAGAGAGAGAGAGAGAGAGAGAGAGAGAGAGTCATGCCAAAGGGGTCAGACAGAGTATGACAATGTGACATATCACTGGTAGTTATGTGTTATTGTTACTTGTAGGACTAGCTACTTGAATGATAAACAATCCAAATCATCACAACCACTACCATCAAATCAGGTTACATGTGATCAATTCAGTAGATTCTTTCAGTCCGACATAAACTAACTGAAGGCTGCAATAAAAAAAAATACGCCTCGTGACATATCTTTATTATCATCATTCTGTGAGAACAAATGCTATGGTGGCATTCCCTCCAACATACCGCTAATGACGACCACTGAAGTATTTACTCATCATAGTAACCTAAACAACAATAACTCATCAGGACTAGATGGAATCAGTAATCGAATCCTTCGCTATGCTGCACCTGCGATCTGCGAGTCACTAACTTTTACATATATTCAATGTTTCACCAAAGGTTACTTCCCTTCAGCCTTTAAAATCGCTAAAGTGCATCCTAACTTAAAAGCTGGTTCATTAGACGATCGTATCATGAATAATTATAGGCCAATTTCCATATTATCCTCACTATCCAAACCGCTAGAAAAGCACATCCACAAAACAACACTAGAGCACTTAGTTCGCCACAAACTAATAGTTGATAGTCAGTCAGGATTTCGGCCAAGATATTCTGGTCATACGGCCCTATCTTAAACCTGGAGTACAACGAAAGGAGACGAAGCCTTGTTACAAACCTTTGAGAACAAAATTTTAAGACGCATCTTTGGACCCATTAGGGATACACAAAGTGGAGAGTGGAAAAGAAGAAGTAACAAAGACATTTATGATCTGTTTAAGTCCCCGCTAATCAATGGTATCATGAAGGCTAATAGACTACAATGGCTGGGACATATAGAAAGAATGGAAGATAATAGGGAAACAAAACTTGCTTACACTCAGGAAATAAATGACCGTAGACTCCGAGGTAGACCAAGAAGACGATGGAGAGATAATACATGTACAGACCTACAAGCACTTGGAATCAACGACTGGCAAGAGAAGGTCCACCAGAGAGACGAATGGAGACGGATTGTATTTGCAGCAAAGAACCTCAATGGCTCGGAAAGCTGAAGAAGAAGAAGAAGAAGATACGGCCCTAACAAACATAATAGAAAACTAGCATCAAAATATTAACAACGATACTTTATGCGGAACGGTGTTTAGAGACTTTAGAAAAGCATTCGATATGATAGATCATACTATTCTAATTAAAAAACTGGAAACAATGAAAGTAAGCTTTAATATAGTGACATTAATAAACTCATTTTTATTAGACCGAAAAAAGTAGTATCACACAATAAATCTCTGTCTCAAGCCATTACCATTAATACTGGAGTACCTCAGGAGTCTATATTTGGCAATCTGTTTTTTGCCATTTATATAAATGATCTTCCCTTATATCTGTCGTCGTCTTGTGATCTATTTGCAGACGACTGCACAGTATATACAAACGATATTGATCGTAATGTGCTAGAATTATTCTTCCAACAGGAAATAAATAGTGTAATTAACTGGAGTCACGCAAAACGCATGCAAATTAACATTTCTAAAACAAATTATGTTAATAATAACCAGGCAAAGACTTCACACTCTAAACTAGCAGAGAAATCTCCAGCTGCACATTGGTAGCACGCCAATAGAAAGTGTAACCGAGCACAAGGCACTGGGTGTTATCATAGATCAAAATCTATCCTTTAATTCCCATGTTCATGCTCTAGTTAAACATCTTGCCAAAAAAGTATACCAACTTGCCAAAATAAAAAATGTCCTCGACGAAAACACAAGAAAGATATTCTATACTTCCCACATGCAAACACATATTGATTATTGCTTCACAATCTGGGATGGGTGCTCCAAATAAATAACAAAACGCCTGTATTCACTCCAGAAAACGCAGTGCGTTTAATCAATGGTGATAAGCTTACAGACAATTCTAACCTACATGAACGTCTTCAGTAGTTGCCTCTCCACAAACGCCTACTTTTTAATAAGGCTAAACTAATTCACAAAATCCTATTTCACAATGCTCCAAGCTACCTTTGGCCATTGTTTAAATATAACGCAAGGCATATCGAATGACTCAATATACTCCATGTCCCCAAACCTAGGATAGACTTACATACAACAAGCTTAGCATACTCTGCCACTCAGTTGTGGAACAATCATCCACAAGAAATCAAAGACACCACCAATCATTATACATACAGTCGCAACCTGTTTGAACACAACCTTAGGACAGACTACATTCCCCCATTTAAAAAAAACATCAACAAAGACAATAATAATTGTAAATTATCTCGAACGACAACTAGCCAAAAAACATTCCCATATGCCCATGTTAAATACGATTGCAGACATTTTGAGTCGTCCTTCATCCATTCAAATACCTGAGTTACAGGAAGGAATCGACCATACACCACCAGAAACAGTGACACTGTAATGTTAGATAACCAAGTGCCATGTGTGGTGATTAAGACATATCGTAAGTGCGTTACCATCGCCTGATATATAACTGGTGTGAATAGAACAGTGCTATGCAAAGTGTAACGAACAGACGCAGAATTAACATGCGCTGACACACACATAAGTTAGATTATGGGAACTAACGCCAAGAGAACAGTGAACCCAGCTTAGACCCCGAATCTAGAATATATTGAACCAACGGTTAGACCCCGAATAACATTCCAGAGTTAGTTACGAACCTACATAATGTGGTAGGCAACTATATTAATGCACTATCCTTCGACGAGAGCATAAAAGACTTTGGCGGAATGAACTATGTTAGAATAGTCTACAAAGAGAATTGCTCCATCTTCACAACGCAGAGGAGGACGTCAACTTAGTGTAATTAGATATAGAAATGTAACTGTGATATATGTACATTATCATTTTATTTACAGTATCTATAACTTCATTCTTTTATTATTTATTCTAATGCAAATTGTGTAAACGCATATATAACTTTATTTTCTTATTTACGTAGTTAGAAATCACCATCATTTAATTAATAATCCATTTATTAAAACATCCATTATAGAAATACAATTATTAGATCTTATATTAGTTAATTAACTTATAATCATAATCATTTATACATCCATTTAGCTAATAGATCATTTCAAAACTAACACCAATCATTTAGGAATTAATATCATCTTTTTCACAAATAACATTTAAGGTAATTAACCCATTCTTCTTAAATGAAAGTAGTAGTAAATTATTTCCCTTGAGGGTAACTTAGGTCAGTGTAACAGAGCAGGAACTCACAAGACGTGTTGGTTTAATACAAATACTGTTTATTTCTACATGATGACAAGTTAGCTTCTTCTCTAGTCAAAGGCCTGATGTTAACTGCCCTTGCCAACCCAATACGTCACGATTGAGCATCTCTCACCGCTTTCAGTCTCAATGCTCAATCGTGCTGTATCTGTTTCCCACTAGATCCTAATAATACCCCAGTACTCCATTACTGTTACACCTCCCCATGTTTATTAAAGAATTTTCCTTATAAAGGAAAACTCTTTACTCCTAATCCCCTTACTCTATTCCCTCTTTTTCCTTACTTCTCACAGTTCCTCTAATCCTTCCCCAAACCAACTCCATCTTAAGTAAATATTCTATTTCTTTAACTCTTTCCCCTGCTATATATCAACCCACTTCTTCTTCGTTTCTGGCCCTTCAAACAAACATAACATATTTACATATAACCTTTAAATCTCAACTTTATACAACACATCATAACATCATAACACGTCTTCTTAAATACTCCTTCTTCTCTTCATAAGCAATCTGCTTAAAATTTCAAACGCTAACACCAACTCCTTATTTTATCACCAACGCTACTAATCCCCCACTTTCAACTAACCTGAAATTACTTTCACACGATAGGAAGACAAAGAATCGGTGGCCACCGGTATTTAAAAGAAGCAGTAGAACTCTTCCACACAAAGACCACACTCAGCTACATCACACACCCCCTTTACCAAACCATACTCCTTTACCCTCCTATGTCATTTGAGACTTTATGTAATAAAGTCTAAAACCACACTCACCTAAATCACACACCTTTACCACTCATTATGGTAAACGTTTACGCTGCTATCTACAGCATCAAAAACATTATTCACATCCAATTGTCTATATATTACAGACACTACTACTTTTATGTCTCTGAACCTTACTTCAACCTCTCATTGTAATGTCAACCACAAAACAATATCCCGAGGACACAATTAAAAAAATCTATTTTCCTTTAAGACCTCTTCCAACATTATACACATCACCTCACATAACTAATCTTCTCCTATACCTCACTCAGAATCTCTCTCGCCAAAAATTTTAGCGACCCCTTACTGTCCATTTATTATGGGCAATCTATTAAAACCTCCACTTATGCCGTCATCAACAGCAACAATAACTACTCCCAACTCCTGTCTGTGACTGCTTGCAATCAACTTTATCTCAGTCCATATAATACGGACCCTCTAAAAACCCCATGTCATTATGTCTCCACTATGTTCATTTCTCATTAACACACTTACACCCCTTTATTATTGTACTGTTATCCACAGTGTCTAGTCAAACATGGATCCAATTCATGTTTACTCTTCGTCTGGGGTAATTTTCTTATTCTTCTATAACCCAGCAATCTCGTGTATATCATGGCTCTTCTGACCCCCCGGAAACTATGTTCAAAACTTTTCTCAGCTTTACCCCACTGAATATATTCATTAATCTTTTCTTCTCCCATGTGGCTTCTAATCCCATATATTTCTAATTAATGCTTACTTTAGTGTATCTCTAAAGTTTCCCATAACCATTTTACTTGTGTAGTAAGCTCGTCTTATGCTTCCAGCACTTCATAACCATATCAACCTCATTATGCTGATTATCACAGCCACAAAATACCTATGAACTTACTCTTCACAAAGAGAATGTGTCTCTCTATTAGCTCTCCGTAGTTTTATTAACTCTTTTCTGAACGAAGGGTCCTAATTAAAGCCCCCTGTATTGTCTTTATTCTAGACAAAACCCTGTAATTTAAACATAACTTAATTAACTCCTATTTAACATACAAAACAGCGAAATAAAATCACAACAGGACATCAAACCCCCCCCCCCCCAAATTTTTGTAACAATCATTTATGTTTCCCCGCAACTCAACTAAAAGTATGATGATGATAGTGATGATGATGGTGACGATGATTAAAATAATACAACATACATCCTAATCTATTGTTACCTACTACTACTGGTCTCTTTTACGGACCAGTAGTTTTTATCCAAAAGTCTACGAACACAATAATCCTATTCTAAAATAATAACAATCATTTTACAGGACCAAATCAAGCAAAAAAAAACATTTTATACATGAGGCATCAACACTCAGACTCCACAAAACAATTGTCTTCTTGCTAAAGAGAAGGTTTTCAAAAAAAATAATTCCCTTTACAATTAACTACGTACAGTGGCCCATCCTCATTGGCCTTCTATATTAATCACTGTAACACATATTTCTTCCTACAATTCATACCTATTTTGTTATAAAACAAAACCATTCAATGTCAAGCATTAATGCCAAAATACTTATATACATATACATATATATATCTATTTCTGTTATCTACAGATCATCATAACGCGGAACAATACTTGTTCTCCTCAACCAAAATCACTACTCAACAACTGACCGTTCCTTTTTCTGGAAGTCAAACATTGATTATCTCCCCTCACAATTTTCTATCTTTTTCCAGCCTAACTCCTAATACATCATAACATCTAAAATATCCTCATAAGCAAGCACTGTAAACTACAGTTATTCCAATGTCATCTCAATGTACCAGCCATCATCTACTTATTACTTAACCTGTGGCTCGGCACACTAATTGTTTCCCATGGCTTTGTACCAAACATCACTACTGTTAACTACAGTATCTCCACCACGCTACTCCCATCAAAAGAACTTGTCTATTTACTATAGACCTCTCACCAAAACAACTAATTCTACTTCTAATTTTCTCGTCTACCCGACGCAATTACTTCACATCTCACCACGACTACTCTAAGCTATTCCTCCAGTCTTTCCTAGCATTCTTGTATCGTGACGATAATCAAACCGGTCAGCCTCCTCGGAACACGTTCTCCAATCATTCATTTTACTAACCTTGTTTACCTTCTTATCTTTCACTCTTATATATCGGAATTCTTTCAGAACTGTAACCCACGCCACTTATAATTGACAGCAGACCTCTCTTTTCTCGTTCCTGTTAAGAATACTAAACATGTTTTATGAAACATCATTCAGAATGTTAACTCCGTTTTCGTCATACAACTTCCATAATTTCCTTCCAACGTCAGATATTCTACGAAAAGACATCACAACATTCCAATCATTTTCTTTCTATCTCTCGATTTTCGCATACTCTATGTTCCACGGTTTATCAACGTCACTTATCAACCACTCTTCTCATATTCACACGGACAATGATACACAACCTTGCTCACATCTCACGACTACTCTCGCATCGCGACAACTTAACGTGTCCCTACTATTATTACAAAAAACACTTCAGACGCCACCTCAACATTCCAGCAATCATTCACCACAATCTACACGTATTGATCTCCTCTACACACATTGACACAAGACATATCAACGCCACTCTTACATTTTATCTATGTATTTCACTTAGGCGACGTCATCACACCTCTCTCCTACTTCCTTCATCACGACGAACACCTGTCTGACTACAGTTATACTCACGTATGAACAACGCACAACCAGACGAATTATTCCAGAGGACTTTCTCAATTCACTGCTTTCTTATATCTCTACTTTACTCAATCACTCACTCCTATACGAAGGTCAGACCCTATACATTACCTCTCGCAACTTATATCGCTTTCACAGCACTATCTACTATCTCTTCAAAACAAACTTCATTCCAACAGGTCACTAATCTCGTAACTATTATTCTATACTTCTCCACACAACAACTTTCTTCTTTCTCCGCAAGCACGACGTCACTCATTTTTTTCTAAGCATTCACTTCTACAGTCTTTTACTCTTAATATTCTCGTGTTCAACTGGCTATTTTACACACAGGATACTCAGTTCCTCCTCAATCTATATCTCCTCACCAGACACTCTCGGTTCACTTATCAACCATACTATACTTACTTCTCAAACTCCCAAGCGAAATTATTCAGACATCACGTCATAGCTCTGAGTCAAACCATTTCTAATACGAACATTCATACTTAATTTATCTCTCACCCTCTACTAATTCTGTGCTGAATCCACCCTATTTTACTTAATTTACTCTCCCTACATCGTAATCAAAACAGAAGATATCCTGTATTACGTAATCCACGTGAAATATCATTTTTCCGTAATTCACTATCCTCAGCAACACCATCGCCTACCCTGTACCATGCGATACTACACCAACAAAATTCATCTGCCTATTTTAGACAGCTCATATATCTATATGCTCAAATCGCAGTTCTTCTCATACAGCCAAAACTATTCCATTTTCCTTCTTCACCCAAGGAATTTTAACCGTTATAGAGTGTGTCTAAATTAAATACTTCATTGTCTCTCAATACATTAACCCGTCTTTCTCTTATAATGTCATCTTCACTATCTGTTGTCAACTTATTAAAGTACTCAGGTCTTAAGGTCCTAAGGTCTTCTATTTTACTTAAGTCACTTTCTGTCGTTGAGTAAATTCCCGCTATCTGTCTACCACTATTCTTCTTCTTAAATGTTTTCTTCTTATTTCCTTTATTTGCGTCAGTCTGTTCACTGTTTCCTGTGTACCTTACGTAACGTTTGTACCTCCCCATTTCGTCTTCAGACGACACACTAACAATAGTTCCCTCATCAGATTCATTATAGTAGTTCACCGCAGCCACGTCGACTCTATTCCCATAGTCGCCTTTAGAACGTCTGACTTTCTTTCTCTTTCTTGGTATTCGTCTCTTAGCTTTCCCTACTTTCTTGTCATACAAAGCAGTATCTAGTTCTAAAGAGTCACTAACCAAAACTCTGTCCGTCTGTCCACCAGTCAACTACTACCGTATGAGGGAACATCACGCTTCGATTCAGGATCTGCTCGTAGTGCACTACTCTCATTCTCCGAATCATCAGTAATAATATCTGTTTCAGCATCACTATAATATTCGGCTGTAGGAATATCTTCTCCGTAACTTGAATTCTGACAGCTAATATTCCTACACCATTTGGGAATTAGTTTCCTGTCTATAGCTGAAGAACTTGACATGGCACTACCTCTATTTACAATCATACTATTCCTTTCTTAATACTTTTCTTCATTGGCTTTCCTTTCGTCCTTGGTTTCGTATGTCTATCTTTCTTACCTTCAACTTTGTCTCCCTTAGTCAAATGAGTTGGTTTTGACTGAGTTTCTATTAAGTCAGTTTGACTTCCCTTTGTTATCTTGCCGGCTGGTTGTACCTGGACCCTTTTCTCTACTGTATCTACCTGAGTCTGTGTACTATTTTCTATTTTATTACCTGCCTGCGTCTGTGTCTCTCGGTTTCTTTTCTTTACTAATACCGTCGTCTTCTTTTCCTGTCCACTAGTCACATTCGCAACCATTTTAGGATTAGTCTGTATTTTATTTACAGGTTCAACTCTGTCTCTTACACCTGAGTTTAGATATTGTCTTTGTCTTTTTTCAAACCATTCGTCACGTTTTTTTCTAGCGCTTACTGTATAGGATGGCCAACTCCTAGAACAGTCTCTCTCATGCCCATTTCTGTATCTCTGATCATTATACCAGCTCCTAACCCTAGTCATCTTTGGATTAACATAAATGCTTCTATACTGCCCTCTATTTTCATTAACTAGTGGCTGTCCTCGGCTATTCTTGTTGTTCCTTTTTATCTCATTACCTCTTACATTAGTTGTTTTACTCTGTAACCAGTGTACGAAACATTCTACCTCGCTGACTGCCACCTTTAACTCTCCTAACCATGCAGTCACGCGTCCTAAGTCTCTGCTCAGGTGCATTTTTACTCTTTATGCTATCTCAGCCTAAAAACAATATCTTCTTCTATATGCTTCTTAGTACCTGGAAAAAACAAACTTGTCTTGAGCTCAGCCGAAATAATTCTCTACTGTGCCGTGATGAATCTGCCATGCTGAAATATTCTTAAACAGAGCAAGAAACACAATTGCAATTTCCTAATTCAAGAAACACAATTCACTTGTTTCGTAATAACAGTTCAGTCAGTTACCAGGCTTATAAATCATATAAATTACCCTGATTCAGTTTCTTGACGTACTTTCCTCGGCTTGCCGTCAGATTAAACTCAAACACCAGGAGTCTGCGTCAGCTGAAAATCCGTCGCGGAGTTCAGGTAGCAGAGTTCAGGTAGTCTGTCTCTTCCCCCAGGTAACTTCGTCTCTTCAGTTAGTTACTTCTCTTGGGATGCCTGGATAAACTTCAACCCCTGGTTGGGTCCCTTCTGAGAGAGTACATCATCGACGTCTTGAGATATTCAGTCTGACAGAGTACAGCGAGCGGCTCTCGATTGCAGTGGAGCCCCGAGATAGTCGGACTCGTCAACAAAACCTTTTTTTTATTTACTGTCTCGATTGTTTTATTAAAATGTTCTTTCTCACCTGACTCAACAATCAGACGACTGGGTTTCTGGATTGCCCATTTATCCAAAGTTCTGTGAAGTCTAAAGCGTGGGTGTCTCAGTTTTTTTGAATGATCAAAGAGCAGCACTTTCCAACATCAAGTTTCAAATCGATCAGACTCGATCACAGAGCAGTCTTGGTCAGCTCCCCGAAACAACGATGTATGGCAGCGGCTTTGGTAGCCCGTTGAAACAAACGCCAACGCAGGTGGCGTCTTGGATCAAGCTCTTGAAACTGGCAAAATTCAGGCTATGGTAAGCCCTTTGGAAGTGATAATTCTAGGCAACGGCTATGGTAAGCCCCTTGAAAACGATAAAGTTCAGGCACCGGCCATGGTAGGCCTCTTGAGGTAGAAATTTGCGAAACAGCGGGTATGACAAGCCTCTTGAGGTGAACAATGCAGAGCGCCGGCTATATCAAGCTTCTTGAGTTGTATAATGCAAAGCGACGGCTCTACCAAGCCTCTTGAGTTGTACAATGAAAAGCAACGGCTATACCAAGCCTCTTGAGTTGTACAATGCAAAGTGACGGCTCTACCAAGCCTCTTGAGTTGTACAATGAAAAGCAACGGCTATACCAAGCCTCTTGACTCTAATTTATTTGTTATCTCAAGTCTTGAAAAAGACTTACAGAGGACCACCCCTGGGCGGGCTTTTGGCCTCTGTATTTACAGATAACTGAAATTTACTGGCCATCCTTTCACTGCGCGTTCACTGGTTGTTCTGCAACGTGCCGAAATTGTTTCTGGTGACTTATAGGACTGGAGCATGGAACATCTTCTCCGCGATGTTATACGGCATTACTTCGCGTTGTTTTTATACCGACCGGACTATATCAGGTTCAAATCCTGGTCACGGCACCATTTCGAGTCCTGTAACAGAGCAGGAACTCACAAGACGTGTTGGTTTAATACAAATACTGTTTATTTCTACATGATGACAAGTTAGCTTCTTCTCTAGTCAAAGGCCTGATGTTAACTGCCCTTGCCAACCCAATACGTCACGATTGAGCATCTCTCACCGCTTTCAGTCTCAATGCTCAATCGTGCTGTATCTGTTTCCCACTAGATCCTAATAATACCCCAGTACTCCATTACTGTTACATCAGCACACCAAATTATGGAAGTTACATAACAGGATCGGTAACAAACCATCCTTATAACTATGTATAATTTGTGTATAGACATGACGCGTGCAAACAAAACGCACAGTCATTTGGCGTGATCACTGTTAAAATGTCAGCCAATCGTTTATTGTATATATATATTGTTTATGTATGTAATACTATGAAACATATTTTAATGACGAGAGAATGATTGAGTGAAAGAATAGTATGAAAGGGTATGAAAGATGAACGAAAGAAGAGAAAATGCGAGGAGAGAATGCAAAAACTTAGTAAACATTGAAAGAAAGACAGCGAGAGAGAAAGAAAGCGGAAAATTTTTTTTTTTTTCCACCGCTGGAAATGTCTTATTTGACTTGTCTGTGTCATGTATGTTTCCAATGTGTTGTCGAGGTTTTTATATGTGTTGCAGCCACACTTTAACAGAGTATATAGAGAACGTACTTCGAGCTTCAGAAAACGGATTTGTGGTCACAAATAAAAATAATAAAGGTTTGTAACCACAATAAACCGATTTGCGGCGCTCGAAGGAACACACACATTAGTACACTAACGCATACATATGTTAGAGAGTTAAGTACACTTTAGTTTATTAGAAAACACGCAAACAAACAGGAAAACGAACACATGAAAGTTACACACACCAATCAGTTCAAAGAACAATAACTCTAATTTCAGGGGACACAATAAATAATCAGAAACCTAAATGTAACAGTGAATACAGCTTTTTCACATGCGGGAGCAAGAAGCTGAACAGTGGAGCTATGTGTATACAGTTGGAAGGGATATTGATGGGAACATGAACACTTGGTGCTCATGTGTTGTACTCATAATAGAGTCAACTAGTGTGTGGGTTGTCATTTTGGGCAATAGGAGGAACAGGTCAAGACGGAAGTCAATAGGTGGAAGTCAAAAGACATAGGGTCAAACGACAGAAACCAGGACATAAGTCATAAGACAACGGTTTCCGGTTCACTACCAATCCCTAAGATATCTATAGAGCCAACTATACTGAGACATGGGCTACTGAATTAGCCAAGTGAAAAGATAGAACACTGTGAATGAAGGTAGAAGATATTGTTCTATCCCCAAACTATAAAGTTCTATACTTATTGGAGATCTGACAAAATTGGGACAACCAATTTTTCTTTTGTGACCAGAAGTGTTACAAACATGATAAAAAGGGAAGTAACACTTCGCGGAGGGGAGGGGACCCTGTCAGCATCCCCAATAAGGCCTTACAGGAGTAATTAGTTAACACTAGGCTAGTAGAGAGACACCCGACAGGGAAGACACCGAGTACTATTAATAACCGCACAAGGAGACACATTTGCGTCAGACCAGAGGTCGACGAGTACAGATGAGCGAGGGCTTTCCCCAAGCAATTGGGTTGCTGGTCCTTGCGAGTAACCGTGATATGGCAGGTTACTCGATCTCACCAGCCGGCGTGCTGGCAAGTCCATGCACGCAATAACAGCGACTGCACGGAGAGTAAAGTGTCCGTGCTTGTCCACGCTATGTGTAGCGGCAGGACAGACTGACTAGAGACGGTAGAGAGAGCAGACGTATCCTTGACCAATTCGATAGCTTTCTAGGCCATAGGCAAACATAGGGCTATTCATTTAGATTGTGTAATGCTAGCATCATCTATCATCACGTTGATGTATTCATATTGTGTAATGATAATGAAACCTGAACGCTCGTAGAGCCATTCAAATATCGGCTCTGAATAAATTGCATTCCTTTCGCAAATGTCATGAATTGTTATTTCGTGCAGTGCAAAAGTAGCGGAGTCTTGAAAGCTGCAGCGCACAAGTCGCTGACAGTTCCAATCATTAGAGATTTATAATTTTACCTTGAACATTGATATCTGTAGCGTTCAAGATCGCGACTGCACTGGCAATGTCGCCTTTGCCTGGCTGCTCTGTGCTCTCGGTATGATTGACTGTCGCTTCGGGTACGACCACCTGAAGATCTGAGTAACTCTCAGGACGTCTGATAAGCACGAAGTAGGCCAGCCAGTAGACAAGTACAACAGGTGTCGTCAGTAGAAAGGCGTACCTGAGAGAACGAGACCGTTATGTTAAGACACTCCGGGTATTTTAATTAGGTTATGAGGAATCAGCCTTGCCGTAAGGCTTACTGAGCTTACGATTAAACTTCCTGTTCGCTGACGACGAGATTGTGGCATCGTTCCCTACAACAGCCATTTCGACTTAGACGTTGACTTTTCATTCAGAAAGCAATGGCAAACTCCATCCATCCATCATAGGCCAAGCCTGTAGGCTTGGACGGTCATAATTCGCCGTTTCACTCGATCACCAAAGTCGTGGATCAGCTCAGTATTCTTGTCTCGACCAGTGTACGTGGTCAAGTCATCCAGGTATTTACTTCTCTAACTTCCCCTTGTTCTCTTCCTCTCGATTTTGCCAGCTGTCACCAAGGTCTCTAATTTATTTCTTCTCATAACATGTCCACACAATTTTGATTGTCTACTTCTAATTTCTCTAATCAGCTTACCATTTTCATTTGTTTCTTGTAGGACTTGGTGGATGGTTTTTCTATCTGCCCATGGTATTCTTTGAATTCCCCTCAGAAACTTCTGAACGCAAATTCGTGGTGGGTTGATCGCAAGATCCTGGAAAGGACATGCAATATTTGCAATACAGTTCATGGGATTCCCGATGGCTTAGTGCCCAGCGTGCCCCCGACACATCCCCACGGATTTGTGTAAATGACCTGACTCAAGGATTTGTCTATCCTGAAAAGGGTACTTGGATATGTTCTAGGAGGTAAAAGTGATCGGATTGATATTTACCCCATCACCCATCGAGTGCCGATTGGTCTATAAATAATACGGGGTTGGCACCATATACCCAGTACTCCCGGAAGCGTGGAATAGAGTGGTATACTTGTGTTTGCCATACATTGTTAGGGATCTTGCTGGATGTAACTGTTTTGATTCATTTTCTTTCATCCTGCTTCTTTCTATTTCCCTTACTCCTTCTTCTCCTCCTCTTTCTTCTTCATCATGCTCTTCGTCTTCTTCTTCTTCATCTTCTTCTTCTTGCCCTTATTCTTTTTCCACTTTTTCGTATTCTTCTTCTTCTTCTACTGCTGCTGCTGTTTCTTCTTCTTCTTCTTCTTCTTCTTCTTCTTCTTCTTCTTCTTCTTCTTCTTCTTCTTCTTCTTCTTCTTCTTCTTCTTCTTCTTCTTCTTCTTCTTCTTCTTCTTCTTCTTCTTCTTCTTCTTCTTCTTCTTCTTCTTCTTCTTCTTCTTCTGCTGCTGCTGCGGCGGCGGCTGCTTCTTCTTCTTCTTCTTCTTCTTCTTCTTCTTCTTCTTCTTCTTCTTCTTCTTCTTCTTCTTCTTCTTCTTCTTCTTCTTCTTCTTCTTCTTCTTCTTCTTCTTCTTCTTCTTCTTCTTCTTCTTCTTCTTCTTCTACTTCTTCTTCTTCTTCTTCTTCTTCTTCTTCTTCTTCTTCTTCTTCTTCTTCTTCTTCTTCTTCTTCTTCTTCTTCTTCTTCTTCTTCTTCTTCTTCTTCTTCTTCTGCTGCTGCTGCTGCTGCTGCTGCTGCTGCTGCTGCTGCTGCTGCTTCTTCTTCTTCTTCTTCTTCTTCTTCTTCTTCTTCTTCTTCTTCTTCTTCTTCTTCTTCTTCTTCTTCTTCTTCTTCTTCTTCTTCTTCTTCTTCTTCTTCTTCTTCTTCTTCTTCTTCTTCTTCTTCTTCTTCTTCTTCTTCTTCTTCTTCTTCTTCTTCTTCTTCTTCTTCTTCTTCTTCTTCTAATCCAAATGAGTATGATACTTACTTGGTTAAACTGTGGAGTTTGTCCGTCTTGTCTTGACCGCTACCGACAACACAACCTGTTAGAACGAAACAGGATATTTATCAACAAAATAATAGAACATAGGAATGCGAATCAGTCATTCAGAAAGAATACAGAGCAAACGCATTAACTGATTAAATGTCATCGGATGATTACTAACCATAAACGACTTCCCATATCTGCCATGGGCTTATATACAGTAGTTTTTTCCCTATGCCAGCTCAGGAGCGAAAGAGTTGCGGACGTAGTTCGTATTTCACGTTATAAACACAGCTGTGGGCGATTTGGCAGCAGATCGCCTTTTGTTGGTATTTTTTTATGAAATGGTATCGGTGCCCGTCGTTCAGAAAGCAATGGCAAACTACTGAACGTAAACTTGACCAGGAATCACGAACAACCAAAAATGCTGGGGTTGACTGCGACGTCCTGTAAAGGATTTGCAATTAAATTTTTCCCCCTGTGCAAATCCCTTTAATTTGATATATAATATAGCATACCTGCTACCATATTAACAACTTCTAAGTCATAATGTCAACAGATCCCTACTTCCCACTTTCCTCCATCCATTTGGGTTTAATCCAAAACTACTTTCTGTTTGGTCTAAACCTACTTTCTCTTTGGTCTAAACCTACTTTATCTTTGGTCTAAACCTATTCTCTGTTTGGTCTAAACCTAGTTTCTCTTTGTCTAAACCTACTTTTTGTTTGGTCTAAACCTACTTTCTCTTTGGCCTAAATCTACTTTTTGTTTGGTCTAAACCTACTTTCTCTTTGGTCTAAACCTACTTTCTGTTTGGTCTAAACCTACTTTCTCTTTGGTCTAAACCTACTTTCTGTTTGGTTTAAACCTACTTTCTCTTTGGAATAAACCTACTTTCCCTTTGGCCTAAACTTACTTTCTCTTTGGTCTAATCCTACTTTCTCTTTGGTCTAAACCTATTCTCTGTTTGGTCTAATCCTACTTTCTCTTTGGTCTAAACCTACTTTCTCTTTGGTCTAAGCCTACTTTCTCTTTGGTCTAAACCTACTTTTTGTTTGGTCTTAAGCTACTTACTCTTTGGTCTAAACCTACTTTCTCTTTGGTCTAAACCTACTTTCAGTTTGGTATAAACCTACTTTCTCTTTGGCCTAAACCTACTTTCTCTTTGGTCTAAACCTACTTTCTGTTTGGTCTAAACCTACTTTATCTTTGGTCTAAACCTACTTTCAGTTTGGTCTAAACCTACTTTCTGTTTGGTCTAAACCTACTTTCCCGGTGGTCTAAACCTATTTTCAGTTTGGTCTAAACCTACTTTCTCTTTGGTCTAAACCTATTCACTGTTTGGTCTAAACCTACTTTCTCTTTAATCTAAACCTACTTTCGGTTTAGTATAAACCTACTTTCTCTTTGGTCTAAACCTACTTTTTGTTAGGTCTAAACCTACTCTCTCTTTGGTCTAAACCTACTTTCTGTTTGGTCTAAACCTACTTTCTCTTTAGTCTAAACCTACTTTCTGTTTGGTCTAAACCTACTTTCTCTTTGGTCTAAACCTACTTTCTGTTTGGTCTAAACCTACTTTCTCTTTGGTCTAAACCTACTTTCTCTTTGGCCTTAACCTACTTTCTCTTTGGTCTAATCCTACTTTCTCTTTGGTCTAAACCTATTCTCTGTTTGGTCTAAACCTACTTTCTGTTTGGTCTAAACCAACTTTCTCTTTGGTCTAAGCCTAATTTCTCTTTGGTCTAAACCTACTTTCTGTTTGGTCTAAACCTACTTTCTCTTTGGTCTAAACCTACTTTCAGTTTGGTATAAACTACTTTCTCTTTGGCCTAAACCTACTTTCTCTTTGGTCTAAACCTACTTTCTGTTTGGTCTAAACCTACTTTCTCTTTGGTCTAAACCTACTTTCAGTTTGGATTAAACCTACTTTCTCTTTGGCCTAAACCTACTTTCTCTTTGGCCTAAACCTACTTTCTCTTTGGTCTAAACATACTTTCTCTTTGGTCTAAACCTATTCTCTGCTTGGTCTAAACCTACTTTCTCTTTGGTCTAAACCTACTTTCTGTTTGGTCTAAACCTACTTTCTCTTTGGTCTAAACCTACTTTTTGTTAGGTCTAAACCTACTTTCTCTTTGGTCTAAACCTACTTTCTCTTTGGTCTAAACCTACTTTCTGATTGGTCTAAACCTACTTTCTCTTTGGTCTAAATCTACTTTCTCTTTGGCCTTAACCTACTTTCTCTTTGGTCTAATCCTACTTTCTCTTTGGTCTAAACCTATTCTCTGTTTGGTCTAAACCTACTTTCTGTTTGGTCTAAACCAACTTTCTCTTTGGTCTAAGCCTAATTTCTCTTTGGTCTAAACCTATTTTCTCTTTGGTCTAAACCTACTTTCTGTTTGGTCTAAACCTACTTTCTCTTTGGTCTAAACCTACTTTCAGTTTGGTATAAACCTACTTTCTCTTTGGCCTAAACCTACTTTCTCTTTGGTCTAAACCTACTTTCTGTTTGGTCTAAACCTACTTTCTCTTTGGTCTAAACCTACTTTCAGTTTGGTTTAAACCTACTTTCTCTTTGGCCTAAACCTACTTTCTCTTTGGTCTAAACATACTTTCTCTTTGGTCTAAACCTGTTCTCTCTTTGGTCTAAACCTACTTTCTCTTTGGTCTAAACCTACTTTCTGTTTGGTCTACACCTACTTTCTCTTTGGTCTAAACCTACTTTTTGTTAGGTCTAAACCTACTTTCTCTTTGGTCTAAACCTACTTTCTCTTTGGTCTAAACCTACATTCTCTTTGGTCTAAACCTACTTTCTGTTTGGTCTAAACATATTTTCTCTTTGGTCTAAACCTACTTTCTGTTTGGTCTAAACATATTTTCTCTTTGGTCTAAACCTATTTTCTGTTTGGTCTAAACATATTTTCTCTTTGGTCTAAACCTACTTTCTGTTTGGTCTAAACCTACTTTCCCTGTGGTCTAAACCTATTTTCAGTTTGGTCTAAACCTACTTTCTCTTTGGCCTAAACCTACTTTCTCTTTGGTCTAAACCTACATTCTCTTTGGTCTAAACATATTTTCTCTTTGGTCTAAACCTACTTTCTGTTTGGTCTAAACCTACTTTTCCGGTGGTCTAAACCTATTTTCAGTTTGGTCTAAACCTACTTTCTCTTTGGCCTAAACCTACTTTCTCTTTGGTCTAAACCTACTCTCTGTTTAGTCTAAATCTTCTTTTTGTTTGGTCCAAGCCTACTTTTTGTGTAGCACTGAATCTGTTCATAAGAAGTAGTTGCGGTAGCGAACTGGCTAGCACGAGTACAGGTCCGGAGGTAACATGTTCGAATCGCCCATAGGGACGAAGATTTGCTTCCTTGTCCTGGGCTCCCAGTTTAACCCAGACTACAATGGGCAATGGGAAAATGTCCGGGAGGTATAGAAGGCCGGTGATATACTGACAACATTACCCATCGAGTCTTGATTGGTCTATACAAAATGTGGGGCTAGCACCATATATCTAATATCATAAAGGCGGGAAAACGGTCTTTGTCCGTTAGTTTTTTGTGGGGTTTTTTAACTCCTCAAGGCCGTGTAAACTGCACCTAATTGAGGCTACACAAGCATCATCATCATGTACCAGGTCCCTTTTGCAGAACGTCGCTCTCATCACGGCCCAACAAAAACCACTCTTAATCTTTCACCAGTTCCCCTGCCATGCTAGTGTTTATGCACAACGTATCTGTGACTCCTGGGCCTGCCGTCTTCGTGTTGTTGGACCAATAAACGAAGGGGCTTCGTAAGCAAATCTTTATTGTTTTTTTTTTTTTTTTTGGTGAATATATTCTGAAAATGTACAGAACAAATGTATAATTTTTCGATGTAGTCACCTTTGCGTTCAATGCAAGTCCTCCAGCGACGATAAAATGCTTGGATAAAATGCTTGATAAAATAATTTATAAAATACACATTCCTGTAGAAAATAATTATACTGGTCGTGTGTGTAATCACACATGCCCCAGCTGCTGTACCTTTTCTTAGAAGTCACGCGTTCTGAAACTTCCTAATTGTCTCATAAACTTGCTAGACTGACAGGCATGCATCACCATAGTGGATCTTCATTCCCGATAAACTCCTATAGGTTTCACATCTTCACTGATCAAACAACGGATAACAGAATGCTACTTCTCTTTGATGCGTGTCAAATGAGGCGAGGCCATGTTAAAACGGTCCTTATGACGTCGCCGTGTTCGTCTGCACCGTGATGTCACGTGTTTAACCCTCTTCACACGCATAACAACAATGCTGACAGGTTACAAGACAATAACATGGCTATTGTAATTTCTATCACACTTTAAGGTTTTCATTTAAAGCCCCCTCGTATTTCAGTTTGGGAGAAATGAAGCTGTTTATCTGCCAGTTTTCTTCAATGTTCGGATTTTTTTAGATCAGCACGGCTGAATGGATCAGAGCGTTGGCTCTTAACATTCCGCGTGCTAATGCCGAGGTAGTGGGTTCAACCCTTACACCGGTCAGTTAAACTAAAATGTTGACTTCTCGTCCTTGACTTGGGGACGTAAATTACAAGTACCTCTGAAGTCACAGTAGGTTTGCCTGATGGCGAGAGATACTGGTAATAGGTAAAGCTAATCCACACGCAAAAATCAGTGCAGTACACTAGAAATAGTAGCACATAAATGAAATACTCCTGAGTTCAAATCGGGCGAACGAAAAAAAAAAAAAAAAATATTAATTATCAGGTCTTTTATAATGTCAGTATTTTTTCTCTTTTTCTTGGACCATGATTTTCTAATAATGTTTCTGCTCAAATGTCCCAGTGTTCTTCTTCGGTGATGGTGAAATGGTCCATAACGCAATCTGTATGTTGCCAGGAGAAAGGTGCATGTTGTGAAAGCTTACACTTGAATTTATTTACTGGTATCGTGACAAACAGGCAGGCTGCGGGCAGAGTGGTAGGCTTCCATTCAACAATCAAAAATAGAGAGTATCTGTTCGGTTTTATCCCCAGGACATGCTGGTGTGGTGGGCAGGCGGACAGACTGGCTGGATCTGCACTCCATGGTGGGGTATTACTGCACGATGGTCGGGGTCCTTTGGAATCGTGTGGTTAGTTTAGATCAGGGGTGGGCAAACTTTTCTTGCGGAGGGCCGCATTGACAAATGTAAAGCTATTGGCGGGCCGCATATATATATATATATATATATATATATATATATATATATATATATATATATATATATATATATATATATATATATATATATATATATATATATATATATATATATATATATTGTTTACAGAAACCTATCACAATAAGTAATTATTAATTATTTATAGGTTACAGTATAAATAACTAATTATTGCAATTTTATGTTACTTATACACTTATACATTATATTTGACAATAGGGACAAAAACATTTACTAATTTATTAACACGATTTTACAACTTGTTATTATAACAAATATTCTTTATTATCTATCAATGGCTTTAATTTAGACAGACAGCGACTACATTGTCACTACAATTGTTGATTTCTAATGAGATGTATGTAACTGCTTGCAATTTTTGACAATATTCTTAAAATCTGGAGAAAGTTTACTTGTTGAAATTCGCATGACAGCATGCAAGTTGCAGTCCGACAATAAAGACCTATTCTTAGATTTGATCTTCAAGCAAGAGAATGCTTGTTCGCAAATGAATGTTGATCAAAATAATGATAAAAGTTTAGCTGCAAAGTTTTTCAAGTTGGGAAATGATTCTTGTGATAAAGATCCATAGAAATCCAGCAAACCATCTGTCTTGAATTTCTCTTTCAGGTCATGATCTGCTTGTAAGTCAAGCAGCTCCAACTGTATGTCCTCTGTGGCTGTATCAGCTTCTGTACCAAAAGGTGGACTGAGAATACTGAACTATGGCTCTAATTTCTTGAAATCTTGGAATCTCCATCCAAATTCTTCAATCAATGCATCTAATTGAGCTTTGTATTTTTCAGTCATTTCACCAGAAATGGTTTCTTGTTTCTGCAAAGGGAAGTGACACAATCTTTTTTCACTTGCTTGTCTGGAGAACAGTGAGAGTTTTGCCTGAAATGATTTTACATATACATACAATTCATGTGCAAACACACCATTGCACTGAAGTTTGACATTCAGTTCATTTAACTTTTCCATAATTTCAATGGCAAACATAAAGTCTAATTGCTACTCTTTATTGACAATGTTAGTATTAAAGTCACGTGCAATGCCCTTCATCTCTAGGAACGTCACTATGTCTTCTCTGAGCTACCACACTCACCTCAACACCTTGCCAAGACTCAGCCATCGAAAATTGGTGTGGTTCAGGACATCGGATTGTTCAGTTTCCAAATCGTCAAGTAATGACTTGAACTGTCTATGATTAAGTCCTCTTGATCTGATGAGGTTGATGTCACTGACAACTGGGTCAATAACATGCTTGATATTCAAAACAGTTTTACACAGACTTTCTTGATGAATCACACAGTGAAGTGGTAATAATGTATGGTCTGGATATTCTGCTTTAATCTTATCACTTATCAACTTTACCAGACCTATATATTTTCCAGTCAAAGCACGAGCTCCGTCAGTTGTAACACTTGCCATCTTGTTCCAAACCAACCCAGTTCTTTCAATACAGTTAGTAACAGCATTGAATATATCATGGCCTGTGGTTGTGTCTTTGAGTGACTCAACACTCAGTAACTCTTCAGTGAGTTTGAAAGAAGTGTTTATTGCACGTATAAATATCAATAATTGGGCAGTATCATGTACATGGTTACTCTCATCCAATGCAAGAGAGTACCACAAAAATTATTTACTTGCATCTTGAAGTTTATGCATCAAATTGTCACTGATCTTGTCAACACGTCTGACCACAGTTCTTCTTGATAAATTAATGTTGTGAAATCGTTTTTTTTTTTTTTTTTTTTTTTTTTTTTTGTTTTTTTTGTTTTGTTTTGTTTGTTCTGGACACATAATGTTTGCTGCATCTAGCAAACATTCCTTAATGAACTCGCCATCAGAAAATGGCTTGTTCCGTTTTACAATTCTGTGTGACAGCACAAGACTAGCTTCAGTTGCAGCATCTTGAATTGAAGACTGTTTAGTGAAAACAGTTTGCTTTTTCTCCAAATTATTCACCAACTCAAGGCATTTCCTTTCCTTCTCTTCGGTCGTTAAATTGTATCCGAAATCGGAATGTTTTGTTTGATAATGTCTTTTTAAATTGTATTCATTGAAGACAGCCACTGACTCACGACTCAATAAGCAAAATGATTTGCTATCAACTTTTATAAAACAGTACTTAGTTGTCCATTCATCATTAAACGGCATTCATCTTCAATCTTACGTTTGTTATTGACACTCATCATAACGGTATATGAAATTCTGTAAAATTCAACAAAATAACTTAAAAACGAATTTAAAATTTTTATTTCTAAATGCCCTCGCGGGCCGCATAAAATCACTTGGCGGGCCGCATGCGGCCCGCGGGCCGTAGTTTGCCCACCCCTGGTTTAGATGAATGGGTTTATCATCACGGCTTGGACAGAATGATGTTGCAGGGAGTGACCAGAGGATCTGACCGACACTCCAAGCTCCGAGGAAATAACAAGAAGGATATATAATCAGACTTCTATATGTACCATTATTATTGGGATTCTTCTCTGGCTGTTGCAGATGAGGACGGAGCAGGCAAGGGAACATTCTCCCCGAGTGCTGTGGTGTCGGTTTTGACTCAACTCAGCTGGTTTTGTGTAAAATGCCCTTACTCCAACTTCACCTCTACATTGCTGTCGGCAAGAATGTATACATGTTTGTTTGTTTGTTTGTTTTGTTTGTTTGTTTTTTTTTGTTTTTTTTTTGTTTTTCTTTTGTTTTTTTGGGTGGGGGGATTCTGAAATCGAGAACATATGTCTTGAATTGTTACTACATTGTATTGTTCTATATGTGACGGTGCAGTTCAGCATAAACCTTACTGGCTGTTGATTATTCTTCTATCTCATACGTTGTTGTGGTTTCCAGAAGAATCAAATTCATTTTGTGGAATATTAATGCAGCGGTTTTCCCTTCCCTTTCATTTTCACATTCTGGGATTCTGAGATAAGTAGCTCAAGATTTCTTTTTTTGTTCGTTTGTCCATTCTTCTCGTTCTGCTAATGTGACTTATTGTGGCCACTATAGTCTCATCTCTGTGTTTTAAGATGTGGTGTTTTCTTGTGGTTGTTTGCCGATGTAAGCTTGTAGTGGAAACGTCCATTGTTTTCAGTAATTGTGTTTTGTAAAGCTCTCTACTTTGTGTTTTTGTATAGTTTATATATGCGCATAGGAGATTTAGATACACGGCACACACGGCATATTAAGATACAGGAAACGCGAGATATATTAAGATTCAGAAAACACAAAATATATTAAGATACAGGAAACTTACCAAACAGAACGTACAGAGAGGAGCCCAACAGCCCGGCCATACCTGTCCCACTTGACCAGGCGTTGACCAGCGAGCCAGGAAACCCCAGCAGGAATCCCAAGGTCACACTGTGGGCAGTAACAGGGACATTTTAATTAGTGCGTTCACAAATAAATATCCATAACTGAGGGGAAATTGGGAGATTTAGCCTATACACTTATCATTATGTAAACTCAACAACAAAATATTTGTTCTGGAGATTGTACAGCAAATCTCAATGTTTGTTTATAAGCGCTACATAATTTAGGGTCCGAGATGAAGTGCAAATTATGAAATGTATTACATCTTCACACTGAAACATCAGTGTTCAATAATGAATATTCTCCGTGGTGTATGGGAATGTCCTTATGAGAAGCACGTCACATAGTGGAACGGAAGTGCAGTACTGTAAAATAAGTTTGTTAGGTGAACTCTACACATTTGTGTCAAAACATCCAAGAAATGTCGCCGCTTTGATTTCTGTTGCATTCGTACCTATCATAGTCATATTCCTTGGGTGGGAGTAAATTTAAGACTGCGGGGGAAATTTCATAACGATGCAACAGATATTTAGTTTTTAATTGAACGTCAATGAGGGCGGACATTTGTGAACGTACAATAGAACCATTCACACAGCAGCGAGGTGCAGGAGCATGCTAACATGCTCGCAAACCTCATATTTTGCCACTATTGTGGTCTAGATTCAATCCACAGCAGCGACACTTTAATTTTTTTTCTTTTCAACCAGTCTTTAACTCAAGCTAACACTCAGTACAGGATCTGTGAAGTGTAGGTGTGGTGTTGACTAATCATCCAGCGTATACCGATTTATATATTTAAAAATACTTCGTGAAAAGGTCAGTCGCTGGTATTACTATATTGGGACTCTTTGCTGGCTGTTGAAGATTAGGACTGAGAACATATGAGAGTTGAATTAAGAACCGACAACACATCATTCGGGGCATTCCCATACGTGCTCATTCCTAATGGTACCAGTAGCAGTCTGATCATGTTTCCGTCTGGCCTTGCCTCGGAGTTTGGAGTGTCCCAGCCAGATCCTTGACAACCACCCCCAACCCCCACCCACGCAGCACCATTCTCTCCAAGCACTGATGATCCACCCACTCCCCACGCACCACTCTCTCTAAGCACTGATGATCCACCCACTCCCCACGCACCACTCTCTTCAAGCAATGATGATCCACCCACACCCCTCGCACCACTCTCTCCAAGCACTGATGATCCACCCACACCCCTCGCACCACTCTCTCCAAGCACTGATGATCCACCCACTCCCCTGGCACCACTCTCTCCAAGCACTGATGATCAACCCACTCCCCTGTCACCACTCTCGCCAAGCACTGATGATCCTCCTACTCCCCTGACATCACTCTCTCCTAGCAATGATGATCCACCCACTCCCCTGGCATCACTCTCTCCAAGCACTGATTATCCACCCACTCCCCACGCACCACTCTCTCCAAGGACTGATGATCCACTCACTCCCCTCGCACCACTCTCTCCAAGCACTGATGATCCTCCCACTCACCTGTCGCCACTCTCTCCAAGTACTGATGATCCACCCACTCCCCTGGCACCACTCTTTCCAAGCACTGATGATCAACCCACCCCTCTGTCATCACTCTCTCCTAGCAATGATGATCCACCCACTCCCCTGGCACCACTCTCTCCAAGCACTAATGATCAACCCACTCCCCTGACATCACTCTCTCCTAGCAATGATGATCCACCCACTCCCCTGGCACCACTCTCTCCTAGCAATGATGATCCTCCTACTCCCCTGACATCACTCTCTCCTAGCAATGATGATCCACCCACTCCCCTGGCATCACTCTCTCCAAGCACTGATTATCCACCCACTCCCCTGACATCAATCTCTCCTAGCAATGATGATCCACCCACTCCCCTGGCACCACTCTCTCCAAGCACTGATAATCCATCCACTCCCCACGCACCACTCTCTCCAAGGACTGATGATCCACTCACTCCCCTCGCACCACTCTCTCCAAGCACTGATGATCCTCCCACTTCCCCTGTCGTCACTCTCTCCAAGTACTGATGATCCACCCACTCCCCTGGCACCACTCTTTCCAAGCACTGATGATCAACCCACCCCTCTGTCATCACTCTCTCCTAGCAATGATGATCCACCCACTCCCCTGGCACCACTCTCTCCAAGCACTAATGATCAACCCACTCCCCTGACATCACTCTCTCCTAGCAATGATGATCCACCCACTCCCCTAGCACCACTCTCTCCAAGCACTAATGATCAACCCACTCCCCTGACATCACTCTCTCCTAGCAATGATGATCCACCCACTCCCCTGTCACCACTCTCTCCTAGCAATGATGATCCACCCACTCCCCTGGCACCACTCTCTCCAAGCACTGATGATCCTCCCACTCCCCTGACATCACTCTCTCCTAGCAATGATGATCCATCCACTCCCCTGGCACCACTCTCTCCTAGCAATGATGATCCACCCACTCCCCTGACATCACTCTCTCCTAGCAATGATGATCCACTCACTCCCCTGACATCACTCTCTCCTAGCAATGATGATCCACCCACTCCCCTGACATCACTCTCTCCTAGCAATGATGATCCACTCACTCCCCTGACATCACTCTCTCCTAGCAATGATGATCCACCCACTCCCCTGGCACCACTCTCTCCTAGCAATGATGATCCACCCACTCCCCTCGCACCACTCTCTCCAAGCACTGATGATCCTCCCACTCCCCTGTCGCCACTCTCTCCAAGCACTGGCGATCCACCCGCTCCTCTACACCAAACAGAAGCAGTGTCTTGCTATTGGTCAGTGTTGGGACAGCGCGGTCACATGTTGTAGGTCCGAGAACACAGTGGAATAGTTGGCCAATCTGTCCCTCACTTTTTAAAGCGAAGAGCCCAGGCTTCGATCCCGCAAGTATGTTCATCATATATTGAACATTAATTTTCTGGTGCAAAAACTTACTTTTCACCGAAGGCTGCAGTGGATCCGATCACAGCCTGTGTTGATAAACGTAAGAATAGCGGCAGTTATGTATATCACATGTTTCTGTAAGCATGTCATGAGAAAACAACTTCATATGTTTTGCAAATGGCTGCTCTTAGTGTCATGAGAAAACAACGTCATGTGTATTGATCACCACTTATAGTTAAGAAAGGATAGAAATGGAGATTAAAGGACAAACTAAACAGTATAACATTTGAAATTTATAGTCACACCGAGATTCGAACCCACCTCCTCAAAATGACGATCGAAAGTTTCTGAAGAAGAAAGATAATGTCCATACACTGCTTCTCTATGCAAGTGTTTATGTGTGTGTAAGCTCTGTGGCGAATGGGTTATGAATGTGATTCCCAACCCTGCATGCCACTTTCAAATCATAGCTGCGGGCGATTTGGGAGCAGACTGCCTTGCGTTGGTTCCCATACAATGGTATGAGTGCCGGTCGTTCAGAAAGCAATATCAAACTACGTAACGTAAACTTGCCAAGAAATCACAAACAGCCAAAAAACGCTGGGGTTGACTGTGACGTCCTGAACGAAAATTTACATACTTGTCCATTTGATTGTGTACCAAGTCTACTCCATACCTACTTTTGTTTGGCACTGTGACGTTTAGTATGGCCAACGTATGTCAGTTTCTGAGACATGATGCAGTTTCTGAGACATGATGCAGTTTCTGAGACATGATGCAGTTTGTGAGCTAGTTGTCTTCGATATTCACATCTTGTACAATGTCAATATTTGTGTTCTTGATATGCTAAGAGTTTGTTTTTTCTGAAACAATCTATTTATTCTCGGGCATCCTCTTGACATACATATGTTACCACAGGAGAGATGCGTGTTCTTACAAATGTGCTCACAGTGGTGCGCATATAGTGTATGTGTATGTATAGTATGCGAGGGAACGACTGGCCACCTATTCCCGCTTGCTGTCAGGTCTACATAATTTGATGGCACAATGACACCTACAGACGCATGTCTGGTCCCTGCTTCAGGGCGTGTCTGTGTTCTATTTTTGTTAAATATAGTATATGTGCTTAACAAATGTGTATGCATGAAGTCTATGTGCGTCAAGTATATGTGAGCGTCTAGTTTGCGTACACGAAGTCTTTGTGTGTGTGGTTTATGTGTGCTTATAGTTTACGTCCTCATATGGTTTATGTGTGCATTAAGACTAGTATATGTGCATACAGTTTATGTGTGTTAAATAATGTAGCAGTGTATGGCCTGTGTGTGTTAAACAGTATATGAGCATATAGTTTATGTGTGTTAAACAGTAAATGCGCATACAGTTTATGCGTGTCATATAACATAGATGTGTATGGCCTGCGTGTCTTAAACATAGACTTCAAGCACCACTCTCTGATATGAGCATATAGTTTATGTGTGTTAAACAGTAAATGCGCATATAGTTTATGTGTGTTAAACAATATAGCTGTGTATGGCCTGTGTGTGTTAAACAGTATATGTACATATAGTTTAATATGTGTTAAAGAGTAAATGTACATATAGTGTGTGTCTGTGTGTGTGCGTGCGTGCGTGCGTGCGTGTGTGTGTGTGTGTGTGTGTGTTAAAAAGTAAAAGCGCATACAGTTTATGTGTGTTAAATAATATAGCTGAGTATGGCCTGCGTGTGCTAAACAGTAAATGCGCAAATAGTTTATGTGTGTTAACAGTGTACATGTATATATTTTATTTGTGTTAAATAGTATAGGTGAGTATGGCTTTTGTGTGCATGAAGTATATGTGCAATTAATTTATGTGTGCATATAGTTTGTGTGTACATATAGTTTATGTATTTATGAAGTCTATGTGCGTATAGTTTTTGTGTGCTTATAGTTTGTGCGTGCGTAGAGTTTGTGTGTGCATGAAGTCTATGTGTGTATAGTTTGTGTATGTTAAGTTGTGTATGTGCTTATAGTTTATTTGTGTTAAACTGTGTATGTGCATATAGTTTATGTGTTAAACTGTGTATATGCATATAGTTTTATTGTTAAACTGTGTATGTGCATATAGTTTATGTCTATGTTAAAATATGCATGTGCATATAGTTTATGTGTTAAAATATGCATGTACATATAGTTTATGTGTTAAACTGTGTATATACATATAGTTTATGTGTGTGAGAAGCATATGTAGGGAAACGCAGTAGGGCAGTGGGGATCTGAAGACATGAACACTGGGCTGTCCAGCGAGCATTCTATAGTGTGTGTTTGTTTTTTTTGCCTCAATTTAAAATTCAATATCTCATTAACCAACTGAGGGAAAATGATGAGATTTAGTATATAACCTTATCATTATGTCCACCCAACAAAAAAATTTTTGTTCTGGAGATTTTACAGCAGATTTCAAAGTTAGTTTATATGCGGTATATTAATTACGACATAGAGATTACCTCCATGATTTTAACAGTATTACAGCTTCACCAAGAGACGTCCGGGCATTTTTTGAAATTTTCACGTGATTTCCGTTTTGAAACAAACAGCGCGAAGATTCAGGGGTGTCTCCAAATGGGGGTTCTTTCATGAAACGTGATTATATAAATAAACTAGCTGACAAGGCCCGGCTTCTGGCGGGGATCTATCTATCTATCTATCTATCTATCTATCTATCTATCTATCTATCTATCTATCTATCTATCTATCTATCTGTCTGTCTATCTGTCTGTCCGCCCGCCCGCCCGACCGCCCGCCCGCCTGTCCGTCCGTCCGTCCGTCCGCCCGCCCACCCGCCCGCCTGCCTGCTTATCTATCTATCTATCTATCTATCTATCTATCTATCTATCTATCTATCTATCTGCCTACCTGCATGCCTGCCTGCCTGCCTGCCCGCCCGCCTGCCTGCCTGCCTGCCTGCTTATCTATCTATCTATCTACCTATCTATCTATCTGCCTACCTGCCTGCCCGCCTGCCTGCCTGCCTGCCTGCCTGCCTGCTTATCTATCTATCTATCTATCTATCTATCTATCTATCTAATCTATTATAACAAAGCAGGACTAACGAGATCTGTTGGTTGAATATAAACAAGCTTTATTTCATATTGATGGCCACTACATGGTATTGTCACATTTCTGTACCGAT
This sequence comes from Cepaea nemoralis, assembly GCA_014155875.1. NCBI lineage: Eukaryota > Metazoa > Mollusca > Gastropoda > Stylommatophora > Helicidae > Cepaea > Cepaea nemoralis. Next base: position 120,699 of record JACEFZ010025282.1, read on the forward strand.
GGCGACTTCCCTTTCCTAGACCCAGATGTTGACTGTCTCCTAACAACCAACTAAGTCACGACTTGAGCATCTTTCTTCCCATTCCATCCTGATGCTCAAGCGTGCTGTAGCTTTGCCCACCTAATATACACCCTCTGCTACACCTTCCTATGTTTCAGAAAGACTTTTTCCCTTTAAAAAGTCTTTACTCCCAATCCCCCTATTCTATTCCCTCTCTTTCCTTACCTCCCATAACTCCCTCTAATCTTCCCCAAACCAACTTTATTTTAAGTAAATATTCTATTCGTAACTCTTTCTCCTGCCATATAGTAAACCACTATACATTTCTTGTTCGTTTTTGGCTCTTCAAAAGTGTTCCTGTACAAAATATATATATATCATAAGAACAGCTCGTATAATCGTTATCGTACACTTGACATTATGAGATTTCTCACTCTTTCACAACACAGAATACAAGGTAGAGTATTTAGAAAAAGTAAAGAAGGGGTGCGCACCCAGTGAAAAGCATAAAGAACGAATAGTCAACACAATCACATTTACATAAAGGAATGAATAGTCAACACAATCACATTTACCTTTCTTGCCAACAAAAAAAATTTTTTGTAAAAAAACTTTTTTTTTAAATACATCTTATGAAATACATCCTTGTACCCTATAAATCAAGTTGATATAAGTTTTCTCAACATTTATATATTCAACATTTATATTGCCATCCACAATCTTGTCTATATTTCCGTTATCTCATCTTTGACCACGAGCCAATGTTCATATTCCATGAACATTTTTATTTTAATTAACGCTGATTTTTCACAGCTCCTATATCTTGCCCCCTCACATCCCATGATCTGCTTCCTTGTCTACCTATATATACCCCAGCTTATATGCTGCCATTCACAGTCTTTCCCCCTTTTTTTTTTTTTTTTTTTCATATACCCAACCTTATATCTTCATATAATGCTGACCCTAATGCAGCTCCCATTTCACCTTCTCATAGCCATCCCCGATCTATGCTTCTAATATTTTATACCCATAAGAACCTCCTCATGCCGATTATGACAACCACATAATATTCACCAAGAGAATGTGTCTCTCTATTAGCCCTCAGTAGTTTTAGTAACTCTTTTCTGAACGAAGGGTCTTAAATAAAGCCCCATGTATTTTCTTTATTCTAGCCAACAGCATAACTATTTAAAAATTAAACTTACTTAACTAAATTTGTAACATATTTACTAATAAGGTAACCTAATACACTAAACAACTTATTTAAATTATGAGTGAAGCGAAATAAAATCAAAACAGGACATCATAACCCCCAAGTATTTTTTTACACAGATTTATGTTTCCCCTCATATTAATTAAAGATATCAACTCATTCAAAGAAAAACACATTTTACAATAATATAACATGCATCTTATCAAATCAATCAGAAGAAAATATTCTAGTACTACCTAACACTACTGGTCTCTTTTACGGACCAATAGTTTGTACGTAAAAGTCTAAGAACACAATAATCCTATTTTAAAATCAATTAAAACCATCATTTTACAGGACCAAATCAAGCCAAAAAAAAACATATTATATATGAGGCATTAAAAACTCAGATTCAATAAAACAAGTGTCTTCTCGCTAAAGAGAAGGTTTTCAAAAAAATATAATTCATTTAAAATTAACTATGTACAGTGACCCATCAACATTGGCCTCCTATACGAACCAATGTAACACATATCTATTCCTACAAGTCATTCCACTATTTTTATAACCGTGAAAACAAAACAACTCACTGCCAAGTATATATATCTGTTACTACAGACCAACTCCTAAGTTAAAACAATATCTGTTCATTCCATAAAAGTCTTTAGCTAACAATGAGCGTACTATCTATCAATAGAACCTGTGGTTCGACACAGCAATTGTTTCTCCTTCATTTGTAGCAACTTCTTAATCATTACCATTAACCACGGTATTTCTAGCACCAATAAAAACTTGTCTAATTATTATAGAGTATATCTACCTGCTGTACCATTGACTAACTTATCTATCTAAGAAAACTCAAAAAGTTGACACATAAAATCGACCAGCAATTCCATCACAGAGAGAAAAAAAAACATATATACCTCACTCGAATTTACTTCTATATTAGTTATCTTAATGCTTAACTACTCCTCAAGAACATTTATGAAAAGTATCAATAGAAGCCTTTTCCATTTCCACTGTCTCATATACTTCATCAAGTATCTCTTTCCTTTTTAATTCATGAAACTTACATCTTGCTATCTGCAGTATTTTCTATCCAATTACTTTTTACGTTTCCACTTCTTCAATAACTAAAAGTTTCTTTGAATAAGTGCTATTTCCACATCAATATCTTCTTCTTCGTATAACTTATTAGTTTCTTCCATACTACTATTTGATTCTGACTTTTCATCCATTTCCTCTTCTTCATCTGTATGTCTATCGCTAGCAGCCGCTAATTTCTTTCGTTCAATATTCCATCTAATTTGTCTATCATTCTTTCTTAAGGACCTTTCTAGTAGAGGCATATCTTCACCGCTTGTTGAATAATCTCTAATTCTTCTCTGTCTTTTTACTTCTCTTTCTCTTTGTTTATCCATTCTTCTTTTCGTTGCTTGTCTAGTATTCTTAAATGGAGCACCTATTTCCTCTTCCATGGATTCTATACTATCATAATGACTCACATTCGCACCTTCTTCTTCTATCGTTTTCGGTATTGTCTGTTCTTGAGTATCATCGTAAACTGGAGTTGTTATTAACTGATTTTGTGCTGGATCTTTTCCACAACCTGGGGTTATTGTAGCTCTCCTGACGACTTGTTCATCTAAGTATCCAGTGTCTGAATAATAATTATTATTATAATTATTATTTCCCCTCTCATCCTCATCTCTTTTTAAGTGTTCCACGTGTGCCCTTGCCACATGTCCCGTGATCTGGTTCTTGATACTATACGATACATTTCCTAGCTTTTCCAAAACGTAATAACCTGGGATCCAACGAGCATCAAACTTAGAGTTCCTTCTATGCTTCTTGTAATAAACTCTATCACCTACTTTAAACTCCTGTAATTTTGTATTCACGTTTTTGTACTTTTTCTGTCTTTCTCTAGCTTTAATTATATTATTCTTTAATCTTACGTGTGCTTTATGCATTTCTTGTATGATGGTCTCTTGAAAGTCTTCCCCCATATATTTCCGTCTTGGTTTTAACAGATTATCTATAGGTAGTACTGGTTCTCTCCCGTGTATTAAATAGAATGGTGAAAACCCCGTGCTTTCATTTTGATTTGTGCGAATAGCACTAAGCACAGGCCCCAAAAATAGATCCCAATCTTTTTCATGTTCAGCAACAATCTTTGCTATAATGTCGTATAATGTCCTATGTTGACGTTCGTTCTTAGCATTTGAAGAAGGTCTATAGTATGAGGTCTTTATATGTTTTATATTCAAATCTTTTAATAACTTTTCGAATTTTTTATTTACAAATTCTTTGCCATTATCCGTAAGTATACTTTGTGGGCAACTAAATCTTGGTACGAATTCTTGTAAAAAAATATTAATGACAGTATCTGCGCTCTTATCTGGGATTGCATAAACTTCCGGCCAAAGACTGTAGACGTCTACTATATGAATTAAATACACGTTCCCTGACAATGTTCTAGGGTGAGGACCCGATATATCTAAACTAATTTTTTGCATAGGAAACTGAGGAATATCTGTATCTTGTAAGGGACACTTAATTGTTTTCATATTCCTTAATCTGCATCTTTCACACGTATCTACATATTTACAAGCAGATTTAAATAAGTTCGGCCAATAATATTTACTTGTAAGTGCTTTTACCAATTTATCACGACCGAGATGACCATTCTCATCATGATATGCTTTTAACACTTCATTTTTGAAATGTTTTGGAATATATTTCCTTAGCTGTTCGTTCCTTTCACTCATATAATATAACTGTTCATCCTCTTGCAAAATTAAATAATTCTTCTTATATTTATTCTCCTCCGTTTCTTTTAATTTCTGTTTTATTTGTAAGACTTTTGGATCTAATTCTTGTTCTTCTTTCATATTAAATTGTGCTAAATGTGGGTCTTCTGCTCTAGGTTCAGACTCTTGATCCGATGGTAAACTCTCAAACTCTTCTCTATTTATTATGGCAGAATCTAATATATTTACTTGCCAGTTTCGGTCGTCGATCTCTGGTTCACCTTCATCTTCTGTGTCTCCTGATGACTGTGGATACGGGATCCTAGACAATAAATCAGCACATGTGTTAATCCTACCTGGTATGTATTCAATTTTTGTATTGTATCCCTGTAGATTCAATGCCCATGTCTGTATCTTCCTGTTCTGCACTGGAGCTTCTAACAGAGATTTTAAAGGCATATGGTCAGTTCTAATAACAAAATTTGCATTATGTAAGTAGTAATTTAGTTTTTGGAGAGCATAGTGTATAGCATAAGCCTCCTTCTCAATAGTAGGCCATTTCCGTTGAGACCTGCTAAGTTTATGAGACAAGAAATAAATTGGCCTTTCATTTTTTTTAATTCTTCAAATGAGTGATTGACCTGTTTCTTCAACTCTCAAGGTCACGATTTAACGGTTTTCAGTTCGCTCCAGACAATCTTGATGCTACTTAATTCGATTTGTCTTGAAGTTTCTTTTTCTAACGTCTCTTATTTCAAAGGATCCAGAAAAAAACGTGTTGGTTTTTCTCGCTCTTTTGCTCAGCAAGACGATAACTATTGTACAGCAACCCGTCCTGGCAAGCTGGTTTTCATATCTCAGGTGTTAACGACTACCTGTACAGCGAGGATTCTTGACAAGAGGTCCTTACAGCGAGGTTTCTGAAAAATATTTACAGACAACCACCCCTAGCCGGGCTTTTGGCTGCTGTAACTCTCACAGACAACATAGTGGCCATGTATCACATTTATCAACTTCGTTTTGACGTTCAATAGAAGTATAGAACCGTGCCGTAATTCTGTCTCTGGGAAATTGACGCAAGCAGAATAAGGATCTTCAAAACGTGGTATTTACTTCGATGTTTGCGATGTTTGTTTTATATGGACGGCGCATTGAGATTCCTCGACAACACTCCAGGTTCCGATCCTGAGTCGTGGGCACCATTTAGTCCTATAACAAAGCAGGACTAACGAGATCTGTTGGTTGAATATAAACAAGCTTTATTTCATATTGATGGCCACTACATGGTATTGTCACATTTCTGTACCGATGGCGACTTCCCTTTCCTAGACCCAGATGTTGACTGCCTCCTAACAACCAACTACGTCACGACTTGAGCATCTTTCTTCCCATTCCATCCTGATGCTCAAGCGTGCTGTAGCTTTGCCCACCTAATATACACCCTCTGCTACACTATATATCTATCTATCTATCTATCTAATCTATCTATCTATCTATCTATCTATCTATCTATCTATCTATCTGCCTACCTGCCTGCCTGCCGCCTGCCCGCCCGCCTGCCTGCCTGCCTGCCTGCCTGCTTATCTATCTATCTATCTATCTATCTATCTAATCTATCTGTCTGTCTGTCTGTCTGCCGGCCGACCGACCGACCGACCGACCGACCGACCGATATCTATCTATCTATCTATCTATCTATCTATCTATCTATCTATCTGCTTACCTGCCTGCCTGCCTGCCGGCCGACCGACCGATATCTATCTATCTATCTATCTGCCTACCTGCCTACCCGCCTGCCGGCCGGCCGACCGACCGACCGACCCACCCACCCACCCAGTCAGCCAGCCAGCCAGCCAGCCAGCCAGCCAGCCAGCCATCAACCCACCCACCCACCTACCTACCTTTCTGCCTGTCTAACTACCTACCTACCTACCTACCTACCTACCAACCTTTCTGTCTGTCTGTCTGTCTGTCCGCGCTATTAAATATTGATAAAAGTTACTGAAAAAAACGTCAGGACCATGTGTTGAAAGAGGACTATTGGAGAAAGGATGGATTGAAGGTTGTATGTTCGATTCCGGGCCGCGTCCTTCATTTCAAGGGTACATATTTTTTCGGACACTCTCGAGGGTCGCCGCTGGAGCTACGGAGTTCGTGCTTTGTGCGACGCTTTCCGCGCTGCGGAAAGAAACTGAGCCATATGGGATAAAAACCCTGTGCAATGCAGCCGACCCTGTCCATTGTAAGCTACTTCTTTCATTGCACCCACTCCCATACGAATCCGGATACGCCTTTGTTTGTCATCTGAATTTGCAGGTCCCCATTACCGTAAACATAACTTTTTTAGCGAGAAATCACTAGTTGTTAAGCAAAACATCAAAGGAATGTCGCCGCTTTCAATGATTTAAGTTGTTTTTGGACCTATCAAAGACATATTCCTTGGGTGGGGGTAAATATAAGACGGCTGGAAAAATTTCATAACGATGCAACAGACAGTTTTCAAAATAATTGATCGTGAATGAAGGCAAACAAATGTGGACATACTATAGCTACAGCTTACCGCGGCTCCCTCAGTATTAGTATACCATAATGCAGACGTTGATTAATCAGTTGCTTTGTTGGTTAGATTTGTTGGTTTATCGATTGGCTTGTTAGCTGGTTGATTGGTTGATTAATTGGTTGGTTGATTGGTTGGTTAAATGATTGATTGATTGGTTGGTTGGTTGGTTGGTTGGTTGGTTGGTTGGTTGGTTTGGTTGGTTGGTTACTTGGCTGGTTAATTGGTTGGTTGATTGGTTGATTTGTTGGTTGACTGGTTGGTTGATTAATAGCTTAGACGGTTGCTTGGTTGTTATTCGATTATTTGGTTGCTTGCTTGGTTGCTTGCTTTATTGGTTGAATTGTCACTTGATCCGTTGTCGCTTGTCTGCGTGTTTGGTTGCTTGAATGTTTGCAAGGTTGATTGATTGATTGATTGATTGATTGATTAGCTGGCTGGCTGGTTGATTAGCTAGCTGGCTTGTTGATTAGCTGTCTGGTTGTTTGATTACCTGGCTGATTGGTTGATTAGCTAGCTGACTGGTTTGCTTTGTTGGTTGATTTGTTATCTGCTTGGTTGATTGACTGCTTGCCAGAAAGTCGTCTGGAAGACCTGAGTTCTATCTCTAGAGTCCGCCATTTAGACACTCAAGACGCCTGAGCCATGACATGGACGTGTTTCTATCTATCTGTTGGAGTAGAACCTCCCGACCCTACCTCAACTCTCCAAGGCAATGAAACTGCAGGTTATACGATACATGATCCTAGGACCTGACCTTTGGGGACGGACATACTAATTTTTGGCCCGTTAGCCAGACTGCAAACCCAGCCTGCGGATAGGCTGCACCAATGACAGGGGCTCTATGGTCCTGGTCATTGAAAACCAAGTTCCAGAGATGAAAAATGTCTTCCTAGTCTTAGCCAATGAAAATATTCTTACTGATCTTGTTTTGGCCAAGTAAGACTGTGTTCAGAGTTTTGGCCAATGGAAATCGTTTTCTTAGTCTTGGCCAATGAAAACTGTTGCTAGTCGTGGCCAGTATGCAATGTGTTCCTGGTCTTGCCCAATGATAACCTGAGTTCCTGGTCTTGGCCAGTGAAAACCGTGCTCCTGGTTTTGACCAATGAAAACCGTGTTTTAATCTTGGCCAATGAAAACAGAGTTTCCTGCCTCTGCGACCCGAATGCAATGATAATGGTGACAAAATTGTATACGATGAGCTGCAGCAGGACATTACCATTGCAGAACATCTAAAGAAATATATAAAATAATGTGGTTTTATACACAATTCAATCCGATTTAATGTATTAAGATAATATAGAACGAACTTACAATGCAAGCGATCGCAAAGCCGAAGTTGAAGGCATATGCTATCCCAAACAGACCTGCGGAAATACACAAGAGTAATACAATTTGTTAGTTACTATTGTCATCACTTATTTCATATCTTTAATATACACTAAATGCAGTCTTAATACAACGATGTTTAATCATGAACACAGAAACAATATATTGCACAATTTTTTGCCTGGTAAATTTAAACGTTCAGTAGACATTAAAGTAGCGTAATTAATACTTTCAACGAAAAAAAAAACGTATTGTCGTAACTGTGGTTTACCCCAGTGAACAGCATAATCTAAGCAGAAGGACACGAAAGTCTCTAACAAATTTCCTGGGGAAACGACGGATTCTTCATTTATTTTCAATCACACACTCCACTCTGTATGAGGCATTCCTGTCTTCGCCCTGCCTTCCATGCTCTGTAAGAAGTATAAAGGTGGAGAACTACGAACTTCAGATCTTACCTGCCAGCATGACACAGCCATTCACCACAATCCTCAAACCATAGGACACGTTCAGCAGCAAGAATGTGTTGAGAGCTGTGGAGATACAAGCGTGTTCACGATCGATCATATATATATATATATGAGAGAGAGAGAGAGAGAGAGAGAGAGAGAGAGAGAGAGAGAGAGAGAGAGAGAGAGAGAGAGAGAGAGAGAGAGAGAGAGAGAGAGAGAGTTCTTCTTCTTCTTCTTCTTTCGGCTGAGTTGTTAATATGTATTATGTTTCTGGTGGCCTAGATGCTTGTCGTTCTTGTTCTCCCCAAAACATAGCTGCAAACTAAACAATGATCATTTTTGGTATGCTATAAATTCATAGATACTACCATATTTGTAGAATGTTCTTTGTTGATCGCTTTGGCTTAGAAATAAAAAATAATGTATCGTACTTCATATCACTACATGCGCATATGATTCCTGACGAATTACTTTTTAACCGATCTACGATTGATGTGGTCAGTGTCCAGCCTAACGCCTTTATTGTCCATGGCATTTTCTTGTACTTGATTTTTGCTCGCTTGACCTGGGAGGCCGGCATGCAGTTGTATATGTAAGCCGGCAATGTGTGGAAGGATTTACAAATGCAAATCGTAATCCTGCATACTGCGTCCGAAACACAACTACGGGCGATATGGAAGAAGGCCGCTTTGTGTTGGTGTTCATATAATGGTATGAGCGCTGGTTGCTCACAAAGCATTGGTAAACTAGTGAAAGTAAACTTGCCGAGAAATCACAGACAGTCGAATGTTTTGAGGTTGACTGCGACGTCCCGTAAATGATGATGATGATGATGATGATGATGATGATGATGATGATGATGATGATGATGATGATGATGATGATGATGATGATGATGATGATGATGATGATGATGATGATGATGATGATGAAAGTTATAATGATGACGATTATGATGAATATGATTATGGAGAGAGTGAGGAGCAGGATTAGGAAACCAGTACTAATATGACGGCAATGATGATGACGACGGCTGTGATAATGATAATGTTGACGACAACAAATCAAGATTGCAACTGCTACTCACCTTTGACAAACATCGACAACGCCACGTTGGCGCCGAACACAACGCCGACCAAATTCTTCTCTTTAAAGCTGCAGACATATAATGTAGACTAACAACAACTCTTTATATTTGACAATAGTAATAACAACAACTCTGTATATTTGACAACAGTAATAACAACAAAGCACAACTTATATCTTAACATAGCAAAAACAAAGATAATGCATACAGATAAAACTACTATGGAGAAAGAAATAATGTTAATGAGGAAAAATTGGAGGTGGTGGAAAATTTTGAATATCTTGCGTCATTGATTACCAACAATGGTAGCACAATGAAATAAATTAAACGACGACTATCAATTGCTCTTCAAAGACTAAAACAACTAAGTGAATTATGGAGTGGGACAGATAGAACTACAAAAATTAGATTTTTAAGAGCGTGCATCTTTCCCATTGCAATATACGCCTGTGAGACCTGGGCGCTTACTAAACAATCTGAACAGCGCATAAATGCCTTGAATATAAATGTTATAGACGAGATCGTCACCGATAAGAAAGAAATCCTTCAACGCTAGGTAGAGCATTTCAGCAACATCTTAAATGCAACTTCCTTCTTCGATGATGAAACCAACTGCCCTGCTCAAGTTCTCTCTAATGATGCACTTGATGACCTGCCAACCATAGTGGAGGTAAACAAAACTATCCAGCAACTTTCCAGTGGAAAGGCGCCTGGTCCTGACTCCATCCAGTCAGAGATATACAAGGTAAGTGGGCCGGTCCTAATATCGCAGCTTCACCAAACTTTAAAAATATATAGGTGAACGAGACCATGCCACAAGATTTCAATGACGCGTCAATAGTCTACGTTTACAAACGCAAAAGAAACTGCCAATCCTGTGACAACCACCGAGGCATCTCCTTGCTCTCAACCGCAGGGAAGATACTCACCAGAATTCTTTTCAATCGCCTCACGGCCCATCTCGATCAAGGCCTTCTTCCTGAGAGTCAATGTGGCTTCAGAAAAGAACGAGGAACTGTTGACATGATTTTCAATGCAAGGCAGCTGCAAGAGAAATGTCAGGAACAGAACTCTGAAATGTTCTCCACTTTCATTGACCTTACCAAGGCTTTTGATACAATCAGCAGAAAAGAACTGTGGAAGATTATGGCGAAATGTGGCTGTCCATAAAGGTTTGTCCAAATAGTGCGGCTATTTCATGATGGTATGCAGGCAAGAGTAAAGGAAAATGGTGAACTGTCTGAGCCCTTTCCTGTCACCAATGGAGTGAAGCAAGGATGTATCCTGGCACCAACACTGTTCAGCCTCATGTTTTCAGCAATGTTGACGAATGCCTTCGAGAACAATGACATTGAAATAGACATCAACTACCGCATGGATGGAAAGTTGTTCAATCTCAGAAGGCTAAAAGCCAAAACCAAAACTAACAGCGACACCATCAGAGAACTGCTGTTTGCTGATGATTGCACTCTATATGCCAACTTAGAGGCAGACATGCAACACAATGTTTCAGCTTTCTCATATGCCTGTGCCAACTTTGGGCTCAATATCAACCTGGAGAAGACTGTAGTTATGTACCAGCCAGCTCCAGGGAATAATCACACCGTGCCGAATATCAAGGTGAACGGTCATAGACTAAGTGCTGTGGATAAGTTCACCTATCTTGGCAGCAATGTGTCATAAGCTGCCACAAATGATGACGAAATGAATGCAAGAATCTCCAAGGCTGGTGCGGCATTTGGCAGACTGTACAAGAATGTATGGGACAGAAATGGAATAAGCCTGCAAACGAAGCTGAAAGTCTATAAAACAGTTGTATTATCCACACTGCTATATGCTTGTGAAACCTGGACTGTTTATCAGCGACACGCTAGGAAATTAAAACACTTCCACACAGTCTGCCTTAGGAAGCTATTGAAGATTAAATGGCAAGACAAGATCCCTAACACTGAAGTTCTAGAAAGAGCGTCCATGCCCAGTATCCACACTCTACTAATGAAGAATCAGATTCGCTGGGCTGGTCACTTAACTACGTATGCCAGATCACAGGCTCCCTAAACGAATTTTTTACGGCGAGCTGCGTTGTAGTAAACGCTCCCAAGGCGGCCAGAGGAAACGCTTTAAAGACACTCTGAAAATCTCAATAAAAGCTTTTTGGAATTCATCTTGACACCTGGGAGACTGCTGCTAAAGACCGTAATTCGTGGCGTGCATCATTACATAAGGGTGCAGTCACTTGTGAAGCAACCAGGGCTGCAAGAGCTGTGAAGAAAAGGCTGGACAGAAAAGCCACTGCCTGAGACCCCCCTCCTGGAACGTCAAGCATTCTTTGCCCACATTGTCAAAGAACATTTCGAGTCAAAATAGGCCTTATCAGCCATCTTAGAACTCACGGCTCCATACTTTCAACCCCGCAGGATGAAATTAATGGTCATCATCATTCTTGATGGACAAACAACATATAGGCGAGTTCTGAAAATATCTAGGATCCAAATAAAAATAACAAATACATCCATACTTCAAGAGCTAAATATTGAAGAAGGTTGGCTATTAAAGGTGATAAAACAAAGAAAATGGAAATATTTTGGTCACTTGAAACGTCATGAAAGTTTGGAGAGAACAATAATGGAGGGGTATATGCCTGGGAAGAGAGGAAGAGGAAGGCCAAAGAGAAGATGGATGCAGGATGCGGCGGATGATCTCCAGATGGGTGTATCGGACGCGGGACATCTTGCTTATGATCGAGAGGTTTTCCAGAAGGTTGTTATGGCAGCGAGGTTCTCCAAAAGTACATGCTATTGAATGAATGAATGAATGAATGAATAAATGAATGAATGAATGAATGAATGACAACAATGTTGTCAAGTTGAATGATCAAGTGCCATGGCATTATTAATCATCTTAAGCGAATTCCCGAATATGTCATGGGCTTATATATCGCAGAAATGTTGTCATTGTGTTATAATACAACATTCCTGCTGCTATAGTAACAACACATAGTCATAACTGCGATACAACCTTACTTCCCATTTTTCGCCATCCATTTTTGTTTGATCCACACCTATATTTTGTTTTTCACTTAATCTATTAATCGCTATTTACTTACCACCCTAGTGGAGTGGCGGGGTACTGGGTATACCTTATCATACGAGAAGTAAGGCACAGCCTTCCCTTCCACAGGCTACAGGACACTCCTGTGCAAGATACAGTAAACATCAGTAACCGTTTAGCACTGCACAAATTCTGTTTCTTATTCCCCGAAGCAATGTATTGCTCAGGCTATGTGGTGTGCTAGCGCATTCACAATTTGAAGGCCTGGATGGACACAGGAATAGGTTACCAATTTTTCCAACTTTTGCTGGCAACGAGCCCAGGAATCGAACGCGCGTCCCACCGTGCTCTTGACATTACCACAGCATCGCTATTAATTGCCTGGGATTTTGAGATGAGTAGCACATACATTTTTTTTTCATTGTCATTTTCTCTTCATTGTTCTAATTTTTTTCATCTTTTTATTCTTCTCATTTCGTTCTTATGCCGTAATGTAGTCAGTCGAGGGTTTTCTCCGTGATTATATGTTGTGTTCTCTGATGTATGTGTTTGTTGATGAAGACAAGTTGCCGCAACGTCCTGTATTTTTCGTAATTCTTTTTTATTCTTGTTTGATTCTTTTTGTTTCTTTGACGAAACATGACCGCCCACGCTTATGGCCCACGATAATGGTGATGACTGACATCCTTATGTTACCATAGGAATCATGCATGCTTTCAGACATGTTGCTTTTATTGTCGTGTTGATAATTTGCCAGAGGTTCTTAACTGATCCAGTGGCGACGGATAATGTATCGCCAAATGTGACCTCCCATTGTGGACAGAAGGACGGCATATCACTATACTAGGGTCATCATTGTTTTGTTTCGTGTTATCTTCAGCTATTTCAGTGCTCTGTGAACGGAAATTTATATTATAATTCTTGTTCAATTGCATGTGTGGTCCAGCTTACGTTTTATTCGACACTGAATCAGATACTATTGATTATTTTCTGCATTGCAATGATCAGCCTACGTCTGACTTCTCTTAAACATCCTCGATTACATCAGTACCTGTGCACTGAGTCGAAAATATGTGCCCTGGGCACTAAAATTGTGTGTGCCAGCGCAGCTTACAGTGATCAATGAAAACTTCCAGCTTTAGAAATAAATTGACATGTATTAATTGTTACTCATAGGGGTAGATTATAGAAGTATACTTTTGTTACCCATTTCATAAAACACCCAGTGACATAAACTGGTTAGGGTTAGTATTTAACTCAACCCGTAAAAAATCTTAACCCAATCACTAATCCAAACTGTTGTCACAAACCACATTTTTAACCTAAGCTACCTACCCAGTTCATGAACTGGACGAGTTTTTGAGCTTTCTGGAAACTGAACAAGACATGACAAAGATCATTTCAGGGTGTGGGCAGAAATGTGCATAACTTAGTTTGGTAGTCCCCCCAGAGCGGTCCCAGTAGTTGAAATATATACAGAAGCGTTTATACCAAAAATCTGTATCAACGAACGAAAAAAAACAATAAAAATAATAATACTAGGTAGAAACCTGAAATAAGGCAAATATGTAGTTTATATGTTCCATGGAAATAACATTAACTAGAGATAAATAACAACATCAGTACAGACAGCGGTAAATACAGACATGGGCAACGAGAAATGGGTAGTAGAAAATGAAGACGAAGCACATTCTTGTATTTTCATTCCTGTCCAATATATGTGTGTGTACGCGCGTGCGTGCGTGCGCGCGCACAAACACATATACCGAGGGATAAAAATTAGACACGTATTAGATGAAAGAATGTTGGTCATTGATACCTGCTGCGTTGAGAATGCTTAATCTGTAAATGAGATGATTTTTTTTTAAATAAGACGAGTGATGTTGTCACCGGAGCAAGATTCTTTTGTAATGAGCTGGTGAAAAGACGCTGTTATAGCGCATGCACTAAAAGCCTATTTCTAGATAGTGTAGATATACGGCGCCGGCTCTCTGGCATAGGGGTTAAACGACTTTCTTCGTAATCCCGTTTATCCACGTGGGGTAACGCAGCGCGCAAGAATTTGTAGCGGTTCTCGCCGCTTTGGTAACTTACGGGATAAGTGAGCCGGCCGCTCAGAAAGCAATGGCAAACTACTAATCTTGCCAAAATAAAAAAAATCAACAACAGCGGTAAAATGCTGGTGTTGACAGCGATGTCCTGTAAAGGATATGCGAAAAAAAAAAAAAAAGATAGACGGCAGACAGAAAAATACAGGCTAGATGATTACCTCCCAGCAATAGTACTTGCAGCAGAGTTGACAACCACGTACGGCAGATTGTTGATAGCGCCCATCAGAAACATTCCAACCTGGGGAGGAACAGAGAAACACAATCACAAGCTTCGCCTGTTGTTCTATTGATAATCATTATTCATTGATCAAAGCCACAAGCATATTAAGTTAATCTGTACCAAGCAACGCACAATACGTCGATTATGGCATATCTGGCCAGTAGGAATCTCCGTGAAGAAATGGCTTAGAGGTCTGAAGGGAATGCGTCCGTTTTCGGACACCATCAAACGGTTTCAATCGTACACGCCTGGGATTCGTCGCCAGAGCTAAGATGCTCTAGCTCCCTGTGACGTTTTCTGCAGATGGCTCTTCGTGAACAGACCGAGCCACGTGAGTTAAGACTCGGTGCAATAAGTCCATCTTAAAGTCCAACATTTTAAGCATTTTATTTATACACTTTCCGTTTATTTTTTCTCTCTCTGGCTCATCAAGTCAAAGTCATTTATTGCTTTCACCCAAATCATTATATTTATTACTTAAAATCTTCCTTCTCAACATTAAATCTTTCTATCCTTGTTGCTACATTCATTTTTCCAGTTAATGATGTTGCAGTCAATCTTTTATTTGTAGCGTTACATTAAATCTGCATATTCGTTTTGTTGTTTTAAAATGTCTAATTCTTCTCATTTCAGTTGTTTGTGGAATGTTCTGGGCAGACACGAGTCTGTGGGACATCCTGGGCAGACACTAGTCTGTGGGATAACCTGCGCAGACACTACTCAATGGGATATCCTGGGCAGACATGAGTCAGTGGGACATCCTGGTCAGACACTATTCTGCCTAACGAAGGGAAGAGCAGCAATTGTACCCAGCATAATGAAGTTTGTCGAGGAATCATACTGTGCACACCATAATGTTGTTACATATTCACAATCAGCACCCACGCCTTGCACTCCCGGTAACAGGCTCTGTCAAACACATTATAAATTTTATAACAAACATACCCAGTTTCTTAATAAGCTCATCGCTGAAAGTCCTTCTAGTCAAAGATGCACATCCAAATTGACTTTGGTCACACTAGATATTGGCCCTCTTAGTATTGGAACTCTTCGCTGGCTGTTGAAAATGAGGATGGAGCACATATGATGTTGTCCTCAACTCTCAACTCAACTCAGGGGAATTAATCCTGTCAATATTAATGCTACGTTTTGGCCTCATAGTCTAGAAAAGAGTTCACATACAGGGTGTACTTATAATGACTGCAGTGTTTGAAAATATTGCCGGTCCAAGTTTTGTATTTACCTATTATGGTACATGAACTTTAAAGAGGGTGAATACAAAACTTAAACCGGCAATATTTTTAAACACTGCACAGTCATTAAAAATACACCCTATACAAGAACACTGACATTTCCAATCTTGACTATGTGAATCATTGCATCATAATAACAAACTTAATAATAACTAAGTGCCTTAATTGTTTCAGACTTCGCCTGAGACAGCAGATAGTTTTCCCTATCACCAGTGTCTCTCGCCAGCAGGCGAACCCACTCCGTCTTCAGAGATAGAATGATCCGTTAATAACATCATTTTCCCCCCATTAGCTGGCTTTGAACTTCAGCGTAGTCTACATACCTGCTGTTACTACTGCTAGTGGTTGCTGCTACTAGAGAGTTAAATGGACTGATGTTTGCATGTGGACTACCTTTCACTATTACCAGTGTCCCTCGCCATCTGGAGAACCCACTCCGACTTCTGAGGTTCTTGTAATTTAACGTCCCCAAGTCAAGGACGAGAAGCCACCATTTTAATCCAGTTGACCGGTATGGGGCTTGACCCCTCAACCCCGCCAACAGAGGACCAGAAGTTTAAGCGCGAGAACCTTAATCCTTTCGGCATCGTCGACCTCTATATAATAATCATAAACAGTTAATAGAAGAGATATTTGTAAAAACAATCTTTGATATAATGAAATGATCATAAACCGTTAATAGAATGAATATGTGTATTAAATCTTTGATATGGAATTGATATTTGTAATAAATCTTTGATATAATGAAATAAAACGATAATAAACTGTTAAAATTGGCTATTTGTAATAAATCATTCATGGAATAAAGCAATCTACAATAATTAGTTAACAGAACCAATATTTTTAATAAGGCTGTACTGGCATGAAACACGATAATAAACAGTTAATATAATGGATTACTTATAATTATACTGACGATAGAATGGATCAAAACAACCATATACAGTTAACACGATGGGTTATCTACATTAAATCTTAATTTTACAAAGAAACAAATCGATAATAAATCGTTAGCAGAACTAAATTACTATATAATTCACAGAAAACATGTGAATCTGATTATACATAATCAATATTTAAATTTCCAACTGAATTCGAAACCTGACTTCTTTACACACATAAACACAATCACAGAGAAGTGTTACTAAATTACTGTTACTGTGTTGTCTGCGTGGTGTTCGTTTTTTGTAATCTCTAAACTGATAACTATCTCACAAAAATTACAGGGCTACTGGCTATGCTTTAGATAACCAGTCAATGATATATATATTTTATCGGTATGTGGTGTGTGTGTGTGTGTGTGTGTGTGTGTGTGTGTGTGTGTGTGTGTTTGCGTGCGTGCGTGCGTGCGTGCGTGTGTATATAATGTTTTATATCATCCTATATCAAACAACCTCACTGCGCATCGGGTATTCCCATGAGCGCTCAGTCCTCCAATACAGCAGCCATCCCAAAGTATTATATTTCTGCTCATTGTTCCCATAAGGAGTTGGTTATGGTATTTCCTCTGTTTCCCACAAAGGAGACATCGATGTGCCTGGCCAGGCTTCACCCCCAGTTCATGTTATCGGGCTGGCGCCTGAGGCTCGTCAATATTCACTAGCCCGAAGTCCGTACTGCACTGATTATATCAGCCCTGTCCATGCTTCTTTCAGTGTGTATTGGTGCATTATTTGCCTGCTGGCCTGTGCGTTCCTTACTTTCAACAAGCATGTCCCTGTGTGAACATCAGGAGAGTGATGTGAAGCGCATGTGTGTGTGTGTTGTGTGTGTGTTGTGTGTGTGTGTGTGTGTGTGTGTGTGTGTGTGTGTGTGTGTGTGTGGAGCAATCTGGGAACCGTTGCTGGAGCTACCTAGGGATCATCGCTGAAGCCAGCTAGGGAACGTCGCTTGATACATCTGGGGATCGTAGCTGGTGACACGTGGGGATCGTCGCTGGATATACATGGGGATCGTCGCTGAATACACTTGGTGATTGTCGGAGACACAGGGGATCGTCGATGAAGACACCTGGGGATCGTCGCTGGAGACACCTTGGGATCGTCGCTGGGGCAACGAAGATTATGTTGGTCGAGTATTCTTTCCCAGACTCAGCGATTCGGGTCACGAGAGTAGTTTTCTCAAAGACCCCTAGGGGTTGTCGAAGGAGCTACAGATCATGCTCTTTGCGACATCTTTGACAGCTCGCTCCGCTGAAAGAGCCCGAGCCAGACATGTTAAATCTATGTTTCAATGAAGTCGGTCCTCTAGCCTTTAACCTTTTAAACCTGTTAGTTGTAAAGGGTGGAAGCGTGCACATTGCCCAACAAGGCTGGGCGTGTAACTGGGGTGTTTGAACTGTAGATCATTATAACCCTGGGCATGCAATCTGGGTGTGTTTGAATTATAGGTCTTTCGAACTCTGGCCATGTAACTGGGGTGTTTGAACTGTAGGTCATCCGAACTCTGGGCAAGCAACTGGAGTGTTTGAACTGAAGGTTTTTCAAATTCTGGGCAAGTAACTGGGGTGTTTGAACTGAAGGTCTTCCGAACTCTTGGCATGTAACTCGGGTGTTTGAACTGAAGGCCCTCCAAACTCTCCTTGTTGAGCTTGACTGTAGTCCGACTTTGTGAAGACACATGAATGGTGTGGAATAGGTGGGAGCGCAAGCGCAATTTGAATACCACTACTTTTATCAATTCTGTACATATTCAGTCAAGCAGTTAAAGTTATCAGGAGATTTTTTTCGCAACATAGACGAGCAATATCTCCGGCGGACCGATTCTCGCTAGTCTCGGGATCCGCACTGTAGACAGTCTGACGGTAATACACGCGTACATAGGTCTAGACCAGTGTTTCCCAAGCTTTTCAAGCAGAGGGCCATATCTACTATTTTCGGTAGTTAAGTGGGCCACAGCGTTATAAAATTATAAAAATCGTGCAATATCATTCTTACCTTTCTTAACTTTCGTCAACAAAATTCTACAACTTTAAAGGCAGTGAGCGTCAGTACTACACTGCGGTCATTGTTAGGTTTAAAATCAAAAGTTCATTTAACAATACATTTTAAATCAGTTTCGAAAATCAATATTAATGAATTCATTTACAATTGTAACTGTTCTTCATTACCAGTTACTTAAGTTCAGATGCCAGTTTATCAATTTCTGAGCACAAATCTGTCGTGCCAAAGTCATAAGCGCAGCCAGGTTATCAGTTATCAGTTATCAGTTATCAGTTGGGGTATCTTCATTGCACTCCGGACATGTCCATAGGTGCTCAGATCCTCCCCCCCCCCCCCCCCCCCAAGCATATGCATCAGCGTCCGGTGGCTAATAGTGCCAGTTCTGTGTTGGTTGACGAGGCGCTTTGTTTTCCCGATGTACCTCTCGCGTCTGGCTGTGCCGATTCTTACTCCCAAGTCTTTCATCCTGGACAGTGATGTGGAATCACTGACGTCAAAGTCCTCTGTTCTCGCCATATCTTTGAGGACGTTAATAACATCGGCACGATCCATGGGCTGGCCATCTACAGGGGGTGCAGAGCCAGCCAATTTATCAGCTCGTTCATTTCCCTCGACTCCCGCATGTCCCGGGTCGAAGATGAAGGTGACTTTACTGACAACAGACTTCCGCAGCGACTCAGTCCACTGTCTACGTACAGATCCAGCTTCGACCTTCTGAATCATGCTCATTGAATCACTTGTACACACACGTTGGTATAATGCTGTGATTCCAGCCATATGAAAGCCTGTGTAACTGCCATCACCTCCATCGTCATGCTGCTCGTGGTCATAGAGTGGGCACCACTGGATTCTTAAACGGTTCGGCCCGCTGAACGGGCTGTAAATGCCCACGCACTTCTCTGCTGCTTTACAACAGACCCATCTGTATAGATGAGCACTTCGGGGCTATCTGAGTGTTCATAGATGAGCGCGTTAACCTCTGCATTGACAGCGGCAGGGTTCTGCTCTCTGCACCGTCTGTCGAGTGTGATAATGCAGGAGAAAGTGCACTTAAAAGCTGGAGGCACCGACACCCATTCCTTGCCGGGGTTGATACTGGTAAGACTGCAGACCTGTCTGACGACATCTTCCGCCCGACCCATCCATGACTTGCCCCTCTTTAGCCTGTCACCCTTTTCTCTGAATATAGCGTCATGCAAAGGGTGCTGCTCATCTGCACTTATTTTTAAGTACGCACGAGCTCTCCAGATCTTGATCCTGTGTTCCATTGTCGGGAAGTTAAGGAGGTATCTCATTGCTACACAGCTGGTGTCTCTCGTGCAGCCCAAAATGATGCGCATGGCTTCGTTTTGTACCTTTTCAAGTCTTCCAATCTGTGTAGGGCTGACAGTGAGGATGGCCAGGGCATACTCGATGCGTGAAAGCACAAGTCCTTAGAACAGAAAATCCAGGTTACTGTCGGTGAGTCTGGAACGTTGCTTGTTTTTTATAACGATCATTGCGGAAAATGACTGCTCGCATCTGTAAGTCGAGACAAAACGACAAGTGTTCAAATTGCTCGACAGGCAATAGTCGCCAGAATGAAATCATTATGATCAGCTGAAGGTGAAGCAGGCAGCTCCAGAAATTTACATCTCAGTTCAGAATTGCATTTCAAATCAATTACTTCGTGCTGAAGGTTTTGCTGTAATTGGCAGAGCTTGGCATCAGGAAATAGGAAAAGATTTATGAAGAGGGCGACATTATCCTCCTATATTGTGAAATCTTGACATCTCGACTGAAAGATATCCAGAAGACTTTCAATTTTTACTTTGTACTGTAACAAGTCAAATTTCTTTTACACCACAAATTGGAAATGTCTCTAGAGTCCCTTCAGTCAGCCGTCCGATAATCAGTCGTAGTCTCATTTTAAATGAAGACATGCCATCGCACAAATTTGTGACTAGTTCCCCCCCCCCCCCCCCCCCCCCTCGCCTCGGTTCCTCGCATTTAAAGAGCTTAAATGAGACCAAAAAATATGCCAGGTCATTAAGCCAGTCATCGTTCAGCAGACATTCCCATTCTGTAGGCAATGCATTTTTTTTTTTCAGACAGAAACAAATAGACACTATTTTTCAGTGCCAAGAATCGTGACATAACTTTCCCTTTAGATAGCCATCTGACATCACAGTGTAATAGTAGCTCACCAATTTCTTGGTTACGTCTGAGAGAAACTATCTGAACTAACGCCTGTTCGCCTTACTTCGAATTTTGTTCACACATCTCAAAACGATATCTATGACATGCTTCAGATTTAAAGACTTTCCACACAGAGCTTCTTGGTGAATGATACAATGATATTTTAATATTGTGCTGCCAAGAAACTGTTAAAATAATGCTTGACAGCCAACAGAAGAGTGACTTCGTACGACGCAACAAGAGCACTCTTGCTCTGTTAGTTAGCCTTGGTGAAAAACGACTGCTGTCTGGTCAGAGAACTTTCTCTATGAAATCTTTTCTTAACTCCGAATTGATATGATATTGAGAATTTATGTGTGAATGTGTGGTCGTGAAGTGTCGTTCCAGATTAAATTTTTCTGTAACAGAAACACATTTAATCCGCAGATTAAGCAAACTGGTTTACCACTACGGCTAGGCATAAACAAAAATTTCTCCGTTCGATCTTCGTTGAATTCACGACAAGCAACATCTTCACATTTTCGCGTTTTACCATTGTTTGATGTTAGATTTTCCACACTCATGTTTATAGGCTTTAAGGAAATGTTTATTTGCAAAACATCTAATGTCAATACAATACTACTGACTTTGCTAAACAGTTGTAACAGACGACAACATGGCGCATTGCGCACTCTGATTGGTCGACAAGGCTGGGATATGGGAAATTCATAACGTTTAGTTGTGAACTGAACAGGCGCATTTGATAATATCTGAGCATAACAACCACGAGCAGAGTATATTATCGCACGCTAACACTGCCAAGTGCATTTTTTTAAATTATTAAAATATATTATATTAAACAACGAGGCCTCGCGTGCCACTTTGTTACAGCTGGCGGGCCACATGTGGCCCGCGGGCCGTGGTTTGGAAACCTCTGGTCTAGACACTTACGATTGACAGATGTACATGCTCATACTCGTCCAGATACTTAATTTAAGGCACTCCACTGCGGGATATGGCTGAACGTCTCTACGTCAAATCCCTCGGATGTGAGGGCCTGGCCGCGACCCACCTCCTGCTCTTGGAGGTTTGATGCTGAACCGCCAGCATCTGCAGCCTACCTTGTTCCAGACGTACTGGTTATCCTCTCCTCTGGAGAAAGCAAGGCAAAGCCGAGAGAGGGATCGTGCTGCATGGGCAACACATGTTCTCTGAATTCGTGCCCAGGCATTGTGCGATAGAAATCTGGCTCTCGTTCGAATCCACATACTTTCGTCTGTAAAGACGGCAAGGTGCCACTTACTTCCAAACTCTGGGCATGCCACTGGAGTGTTAGAACTTTAGATCGTCAGAACTCTAGGCGTGCAATTGGGGTGTTTGAACTGTAGGTCTTTCGAACTCTGGACATGTAATTGGGGTGTTTGAACTGAAGGTCTTTAAAACCATGGGTATGCAACTGGGGCGTTTGAACTGTAAGTCTTTAACACGATGGGGATGTAATTGGTGTGTTTGAACTGACGGTCTTCCGAACTCTGGGCACGCAACTGGTGTGTTTGAACTGTAGGTTATCAGAAATCTGTGCATGTAACAGGAGCGTTTGTACTGTTGGTCTTCCGAACTCTGAGCATGCACCTGGAGTGTTTGAATTGAAGTTCTTTCAAATTCTGGGCATGCAACTGGTATGCAACTAGGGTGTTTGAAGTGTAAATCTTCTTAACTCTGGGCAAGCATCTGAAGTGTTTGAACTGTAGGTCATCCAAACTCTGGGCATGTAACTGGAATGTTTGAACTGTAGGTCTTTCTAATTCTGGGCAAGCAACTGGATTGTTGAAAGTGTAAGTCTTCTGAACTCTATGCAAGCAACTGGAGTGTTTGAACTGTATGTCTTCCGAACTCTGCCGCTTGTTTCTTATAGTATGTCCCGAAAAGAAAGCCTTCATTCACGATCAATTATTTTGAAAACTGTCTGTTGCATCGTTATGAAATTTTCCCAGCCGTCTTATATTTACCCCCACCCAAGGAATATGTCTTTGATAGGTCCAAAAACAACTTAAATCATCGAAAGCGGCGACATTTCTTTGATGTTTTGCTGAAAAATTAGTGATTTCTCGCTAACAAATTTATGTTTACAGTAATGAAAGCCCCGTCAATTCAGATGACACAGAAGGTGTACCCGGATTCGTATTGAAGTGGGTGCAATGAAAGTAGAAGCTTAAAATCGACAGGGTCGGCTGCATTGCACCGGGTTTTTATCCCATATGGCTCAGTTTCTTTCCGCAGCGCGGAAAGCGTCGCACAAAGCGCGAACTCCGTACCTCCAGCGACGACCCTCGGGAGTCTCCGAAAAAATGCACTCGTGAAATGAAGGACGAGGCCAGGAATCGAACATACAACCTTCGGAGCCCGAGTCAGACGGCTTTACCATTTCACCACGGAGAATCCCGAGAGGGGTGCAATGTGTAATATTAGTAAAGACAATTTACAGAGGCATGGGGTAAATAATTTGTAAATTGACAGGAAAGTAGAAGGAATATATTTCTTACCTTATTTTTCATTTCCTTCTTGTTTCTTCAGCTGCTGGTTAATAATGTGTACACAAGGAGTCATGCTACTGGGATGCATTTTTATACTGAGTTAGTGAAAGCTTCCAAATAGCTGTGCGTAAATGTGCGTATGGAGTGACCAGAAATGATACCGCAATTTAGTCATCATGTTTCCATTTTTAAGGATCTGTTCAGCTGTCTGTGTAGTTTGTTCACACGAACACATGGGTGACAGACTCCGCTTTGAGTCTTCGTGAAAGATTGTCTACTCTGCTGTTTACCGTTTAGAGACGGAACATGATTACCTGTTTTACACTATGAAAATAGTTGTCAGTGTCTCTGTAGTGGGCTTTCTTCTTAACGACCAAGATGTTGGTCCTCTTTTCATTGAAGTTTATAGATTGATTCGTATGCACGTTTGTTGTCCCCTAATTTGACACCGTGTTTGCTCTCACGTTTCTTCTTATGCCACAATATGTCAGTTTCCACCGTAATATTACTCTTCTGTTGGTATTCAATGCGTTTAGTGTGTGTGTGTGTGTGTGTGTGTGTGTGTGTGTGTGTGTGTGTGTGTGTGTGTGTGTGTGTGTGTGTGTGTGTGTGTGTGTGTGTGTGTGTGTGTGTGTTTTCAATACAGTTGTTTGTCACCGCTGAGGGCTTGCGGAATTGAAAATTCATCACTGTGGAATACAAACTGTTGCCATTGACATTATGCTGATGCTGTAATGTTTAGGGCCTGCAATTCTTCTGAATATTTATAGCAAAATATCCCAGTTGGTGTGCACGTGGATTAAGGTCTGCGATCTGCTCAGACCTTAATCTGTGTCGGACGATTCCAGTTGGTTGATGACTGCTCTCGGTTGCATAAAATTCAATCCATCCTTTCTCCAATAATCCTCTTCCTCTTTCAACACATGGTCCTCACATTTTTCCAGTAACTTTTATCAATATTTAATATCGCGAACTGGAATAGTATCCTGAAGTCAGACAATTTGAATATAGCATTGTCAGCTGCCACCTGTCCTTTAATTTTAGCCCACACAAGTTCTATAGGGTTTCCCTTTGTGCTCGATGCTGTACGTATTTTGTCTTCTTGGGCAACAACATTGATAGCATGCATTGTCCATAATTAGACACGACGGTCTATCTAGGGATAGAAGCACAGTATTCTCGAGCTAATCTCTAAATACATTACCATTCATCTTATAATGATAATCCCTATTGTCTGTATGCTTTGATCCAAACACGAGCCCAGCATTCTGTTGTAAGCCATTATGCGTATTACCAGCATGGGCCATGACCAAAAGTTGTCCTATACTACTGGGCACATATCGCTTTATCTGTCCATCCACCGATTGCCATTCATTATCACTTGTGTGGTGCGCATTGATCCACATTTCATCCAAACACACTATGCCATAATTTTATTTGCGTATTTCCCTTATTTCACGTAGGTATCTGCTTCTCATGGCTCCTAAATGCGGTTGCTCGCAAAGATTATTTCTACCGCCCTTGTACTTTCAAATAGTGAAGATAATGTCCTTATAATTTTCCACAAAGTTGTTTTGGATAGCTCTATGTTATTGTTCTTTCTGAACCAAACCCTAAGTTTTCTTACAGTCACTGGTTCTTTGGCATCCATCATTTTTATAATGCTGGATAATCCTGGATATAAAATCCAAAATCTTTATAATTTTAGGAGTCTCCGTGGCGAAGTGGTCAAACCTTTTGACTCGGGCTCCAAAGGTCATGGGTTCGATTCCGGGCCGCATCCTTCGGTTCACGAGTTAAATTTTTCGGAGACTTCTGTGGGTCGTTGCTAGAGCTGCGGAGTTTATGCTTTGTGCGATACTTTCCACGCTGCGGAAAGAGACCGAGCCATATGGGATAGAACCGGTGCAATGAAGTCGACCCTGTCGTATATCAAGCGACTTTTTAAAGCATTTTTATAATAGCGAAATGACCGTTTACTCAAACCCAATGCATGCATTGTTCTTTTTTTTTAGTAGTATAAAACAGTTTCCTGCGATCAGCTCCTTGACAAAAATATGTGTACAACTTCATAGCGATTCTTTGAAGTGTATAATTTCGCATTCAATCCCATTGAAAAATATGCACACATTTCAATGTTAGCGATAAGTGGTAAGATTTTTTTTTTTAAAAAACAACAACAACGCACATTAATCAGGTTTCATGAAATAACCCACATTCTGAGACGCCTCTAAATGAACAGTCCTAGTTTAAACAACGCGGGTAGTTGGCATAAGGCCAATCCCGTGAAAAAACGAACAATATTCAACACTGAGCGCTGATTGTCTGGCTACGCTGTAATACATTTAAAATTATGAATTTCATCTCAGACCTGTAAATTATATATCGCATATAAACAAACTTTGAAATCTGCTGTAAAATCTCCAGAACAAAATTTTTTTTGTTGGGTGGACATAATGATAAGGTTATATACTAAATCTCATAATTTTCCCTCAGTTGGTTACTGAGATACGGATGTTTATATTGGGGCCAAAAAGAAAAAAAAAACGTACTATAGAAGTAAACCTATAAGGCAAAGAAGAAAGTTCTAGACCAATACAGGGGACAAATAAATGTTGCAGAAGGAAAATAAAGAAGAAGAGTGCTGTGTCGCACAAACGACCAACGATCAACTGAACATCATGACAGAGATAGAAATGGCGGGCATAGAGCTAAACGGCGTCATTGATGTAAATTTTGAGACATCAAACATCATCAAGATTTGATCAAAATACTTTCTAGTAGAATGTACACAATATACTCGAGGTAGAAACTACTAAAAATGCTTTACCGCAATGTTAACTGTCAGTATGGAACTTTATGATGATGACTTGATGATGATGATGATGATGATGATGATGATGATGATGATGATGATGATGATGATGATGATGATGATGATGATTTAAAGAAGATGATGGATGATGTAAAGAAGATGATGTGATGATGAGGGGATGATAATGATGTGATGTGATGATGACAACATGATGATGATAATGATGATGATGGTGATGGTGATATGATGATGATGATGATGATGATGATGATGATGATGATGATGATGATGATGATGATGATGATGATGATGATGATGATGATGATGATGATGATGATGATGTGATTGTGAGATCGTGATGTTATGAAATGATTATGAAGATGATGTGATGGATGTTGATAATGAAATGGATGATGATGATGATGATGATGATGATGATGATGATGATGATGATGATGATGATGATGATGATGATGATGATGATGATGATGATGATGATGATGATGATGATGATGATGATGATGATATATGTGGATGATAATGATTATAATGATGATATGATGTTAATGATGTTGATGAACATGATGAATTAATATCATTTTAATGATGAATTAATATCAGATTGCCCAAACTACAACATATCCAGGCGAACCTTCTGGCCTAGAGAGACAACAGTGGAAGATAAACTCTATGGACCGCTTAATGAACTAAAAAAGACTGTTGGATTCATACAAGAGACAACATTGCAGTTATAAGCATATTTCAGGCGAACGAAAGAAGAAGAAGAAGAATATCAGATGAGAAATAGTTCTGCGGATAATTTCGTGAAGTACACAAAGTAACGAAGATTTCTCCCCTAACTACCGATAAAACAAACATGGCGGCGCAGACACGGAGATATGTCAGAACGCTGAACTGCTTGACTACCATCCACCCTTCAAGCGTCAGTAAAATGAAAATGATGTCGGGCATACTTCAGTGTAGCCGCTAGGGTAAATTTATTATTGTTGGTTAAGAAGCAGTTTGTCGCCGTCTCCATGGCAAGGAGTTTGCGGACGCAGTTATTCATCCCGCACACCCGCTTTCGAAAACAGCTGTTGGCGATTTGGCAGCAGGCTGCTTTGCGATAGGTTTTTATAAAATGGCAGGAGTGTCAGTGTCGATCGTTCAGAAGCAATGGCAAACTATTGAACTTGAACGTAAACTTGCCAAGAGATCACAAACAGCACAAAAATTCTGGGGTTGACTGTGATGTATTGTAGTAAAGGATACACAACTAACTTTTTTGTGTGTCTAATTTATGTGAATTTTTATGTATTTTAGTCATGATTTTAAAATTGAGTATTTAAAAATGCGACACCACAGGTAGATAGGCCTTGAAAAACCAAGTTTAATGGTACCTCAATTATGTGTATGTCAATTCTAAGTAGAGATATCCACATTTTTGTGATAATGAAACGAGTTCAGTTACGATTTTCTCATGTTCCCCGTACTTTTGAGGCCTTTTAGTGTGTCTCATTTTTTTCAGCTTCCTGTCCATCTGAGATTCTATCAAACGGATCATTGACGGATATGAAATCTGACTTCATCAATATGTTCTGTCATGTTAAATGATAAAAAAAATAGTACAAGTATACAAATAAATTATTAATAATCTTTAAACTTTTATTTTCTTTAACTTTAGTAGTTAAAATTGCACGATGTGAGCCGATTCTGATCGATATTCGCGCCGGCTGCCATCTTGAGTTTCCATTCACATGTCAGGAGAGATAATTGTTTTCTACCACCGATCCACGACGGTCCGTGATGAAACTCTCCAAATATATGTAAAAATGGATGCATAATTCGAAAATGCATCTAAAATTAATTTACAAGTTCTAAGACATATGCTAATAAAAAAAATAAAATTACTTACTTTGTGGCAAATAATTAATTATATTTAAAAGCCGTGATGATTTAAACCAATCGCTGTGCACAGAATATTAGGGGGACCTTTTCTGCTGAAGCCAAGATGACGTGTGTTATTGTCTTGTGATATTTGAATGAATGAATGACGTAAGAAGCATGAATGGTCTTTACAGCAGCCATTTTTAGGGACACGATGAATCAGGCTGGGGTGGCGCGGTATATCACTTTGGTTTCAGTTCGGGTCGCAGCACGGCTAGCTTACCTATTATTTTGACGTACACCCGCTCCTTCTGAAAACAAAATGGAGATGTAATTAAGTTGAGTTGACTGCTGATTTCTTTGCATTGGTCTTGACATCTGAGGATGAACGGAGAAGTTCAAGAAGAAAAAATTTCTTATAAATAACTTGATTAAGCATAAGAAGGGAGATCGTAGCGCAGCTGACACTGAACTCAGAAAAGAAACTCATCATCATCAAGTGCCATGCCTGCTAGCTCTGGCTTTGGCATTATGTCTCTCCACAGATCTTGGTCTTTGGTTTACTGGATCAACTTTCCTGATGATATTATCCTCCATGCCACTGTCTCAATCTATCCAGCATCATTTCTCTTGGTTGCCACAGCCTCCCTTCCCCTCAATCTTTCCAGTCATCACAATGTTTTCCAATCCCTCTTTTCTCATAACATGGCAAAAGAAAGCTGTTTGTCTCTTTCTTAATGTTGTAGATAATGTTCTAGTTTCATTAGCCTCTTTCAGGCAAACGTCGTTAGTTACTCTGGCTGTCCAAGGAATTTGCAACATTCATCTTAGGAAAAGAAACTACTTTCCAATGATTAATGGTTTATTTGCAGAGAGTTGATTTTAGTATCGCCTCTCTTTCCTATGCAGGCATCATTAACGTGCTTGACCAGGTTTTACTCCCAGTTCAAGCATTCAGGCTAGAGTCGGTGTCTTATCAGTATCCGCTGAATTAGTCCGTACTGCACTGATTATATCAGCCCTGTCCATGTTTTTCCCCATTTGCATTTGTGCATTATTTGCCAGCTGGTCTGCGTATTCGTTACCACTTACTCCAGTATGTCTGGGTGTGTACATCCAGGTGAGTGATGTGAGGCACGACTTCTGAATGCTGTCTATCTATTCGGAGCGGAAGCTGCCAGTTGCAATTTTTCCAGCATGTTACTTAAGATGGATATGATTATGATGTGTGCGTCTTCCTGTTCTGCTGCCCATGTGAATGCCAGGCAGGCCATGATCCAGCCAGCATACATGGGTAGGCTGGGATTAGGCCTAGGTTCGGATGGTCTCCTCCATGGGTTTCAGGTAGATCATTGTTACCAACCCAGTGTCCAGAGGGAATGGTAATGAATCTGAGGTCTAGTCATGTCAGATAATGACAGTAGATGTCACACTGCATTCAATAAAAATCTCATCACAATTGAAAATACGGGGGAAGTCAATAAGTAAGTCACAAATGGAGGTAAAAAATAACTAAATATGATAACAACTTGAAACCAGTTCATTTTTACATATACATTGTCCCTTTATTTCTCAACATAATTTCCACCAACATTAATGCACTTATCCCATCATTTTATCAGTCCTCCCAAACCGGCTGCATAGACCTGCTTGCTCTGTTTTCTAAACCACATTTTCACTTCACATTCAACTTCAGCGTTATTCACAAAATGTCTCCCGCCAAGGTGGGTTTTCAGTAGACCAAAAAGGTGGAAATCGCTAGGGGCTAAGTCCAGAGTCTTTGGAGATTAGTGTTCTTGTCTCGACTATGCCACGTTGCCAAGCCATCCAGGTATTTACTTTTCTGCTTCCTCTTTTTTTCTTCCCCAGTCGTCACCAAGTTCTCCAACTTATTTCTTCTCATAACATGACCAAAAAATTTGACAGTCTATGTCTAGTTTTTTTTAATCAGTTTACGATTTTCACTTGGTTCTTGTAAAACTTGCTCATTGGTTTTTCTGTCTGTCCATGGTATTCTTTGCATTTTCCTCAGAAACCGCATTTCCACAACCATCAGATGTTTTTCAACTTGTCTGCTCATTGTCCACACTTCACATCCATACAGAAGTACATGTTCTATGTAGCTCCTCAACACTCTTTTTCTCATTGCAAATTACATCTTTTTAATGGTCATTATGTTTTCCATCTTGAAAAAGGCTACCTTCGCCATGGTGATTCTTCGTTCTAATCTCTTCAACGCATCTCCCATCAGATGTTATGACTGTTCAGAGATAATTGTACTGATTCACTTGTTTAAGAACATTCCCAATTACTTGAATATTACATTGTGGTATTTTGTATTTTGTTTTATGAATTTCATTAGAAAATATGTCCCTGCTATCTCTTTATAATTCACAGTTGTATTATTTCAGAAATTCTAAAACCAGAATCCAACAGAAATGCTGGATCAGATGGCGGGGGTTGCCCATATTCCCACAGCTTCTGTGGAGCAGATTCGAGAGAAGAGGCTGGCCTACTTCACAATGACGCATCCACAGAAACCTGGGATGTTTCCATCTGATGTGAAGTCTTTGCAAACTTCTGAAATACCCTGTGGAGAAGAGATACCAGTATCACAGCTGAACATCAACAATTCACACTCTAGCAATGATAATGTTACCCAGAACAGACATTCATTTTCTGGAGGTGGTTCTCAAGCTGATAAAATGCCAAATCACTTGTCATCAGAAAGTGTAAAGCAGGCAGAGAAGCTGTCCCATAGACATCAAGATATTGAAACTGTGGGCGGTCTACATCCGAAAGGCTGTTTAGACCACCATAGTCACTTGGGTCAGGAGTTGCTTGTGGAGAGACAACAGCACTTGTTTGGGGGTTTGTCTACAAAAGATCCTAATTTGCAAGTGGAGATTGGTCAGAGAAATATTGATCCTGAGCAGAACTCAGGCTTTGCCAACAATAGAGGAGAGGGGGGAAACTTGCAAGGGATTTTCAGTGAGAAAATTGCTGAAGAGATTAGAAGCGTCCTTGGTGAGGAAGGTCTGCAGAACATCATGATCAAGGTAGCTAGAGATTTGAAGCAGCTGAATACAGGAAGACCAGATCCTCTTATAAAAGATCTGAACAGAAAGGAATCAGATTCCACATATGAGGTTACAGACAGGAATAGGAGATCTTCTTCTTCATCTTCTTCCTCACTTGAACAGAGTTTAGCTATGAAGAGCAAAGAATGCTCAGAATTAGCATCATTCAAGTCAGTAGAATCCGCAACTTCCTCTCTACTCATCACAAGAAATCTACAACAACTAAAAGAAGGTGAAACCTCTATGTTAGCAAGAAATTACCATCAGATAACTGTGCCTACAGTTACAACAAATTCTTTCTCATCTGAAGACATTTACAGACAAGCTTTTGGTGGTCATTCTGTTCATTCAGAAAAGCAACATGGACACACATATCCAGAGCCTGCAGCATTTTCTTGGCAGGACAGACAAGCAATCATACAACATTCTCTTGAGAGGTCCAGTTATCTAAACTATGGTGAGCATGGTCGCAGTCCCCGATCTCACTTCTCTCCACCGATGAACCAGAGTAACATGTTCTTATTTCCACCACCACAACCTCTTTTACATTTTGATCCCCAATTTAATCATATGCTATCTTTAAGTCCAACTTCACCGGGTAGCCCCACTTCGCACTATGTGTTTCAGAATGGAACACAGTCCTTTCACAATCAACAGTACAGATCAACCACTAACCATCGGTCATTGCAACACTGCCAGGATTTGAACCAGGTATATACAGGTTGTAAACCCAGTTTACCTGCCCACTCATCCACTGCCTTTCAGCAACCTCAGGGGCCATGTTTCTACCCTCCATCAATCTATCCTGAGCTACGAAGAGGAGCAGTGTTCATAAGCGGAATCCCTGTCCACTTGCCACCACCCTCAATCCCTCAGTATGTCACACAACACAGCTATGCTGTCCAGCATCACCTACAATCTCATTTACCAGCGTCATCCAGAAGAGAGGATTCCACTCAGCCAGGAAGTTCACACCCTCAGGTTAGCAGAACTTTCATCAGATAAATATAAACAATCCTACTTTCATGCATTGTTATGATATCATCATCATCATCAAGTGCCATCCTGACTGGCATGTGACTTGCAATGTGACTTGCTGACTAGCATGTGACTTGCTGACTGGCATGTAACTTGCCAGCTGGCATGTGACTTGCCGACTGGCATGTGACTTGCTGACTGGCATATGACTTGCTGACTGTCATGTGACTTGCTGACTGGCATGTGACTTGCTGACTGGCATGTGACTTGCCGGCTGGCATGTGATTTGCCGACTGGCATGGGTAATCAAACTTCTACACATCTTGGGATCTCCATTAGCATGTACTAGTTCCTGTGCTGACACCTTTCTATGCAATGACAAAAGGCTGTCATGAATCTTTTCTCGCTGTCTTCCACTATCTCTCCTTCCACAAATCTTTCCTGTGGTCACATGTTCCAGTTTTTCTCCTCTCATGATGTGGTAAAATAATAATTACTCTCTTTCTGATGTATGTGATAAGTTGTCTTTGTATGTTAGCCTCTCAAAATATTCAGATTAGTCATTTTGGCTCCTGAAGGAATTTTCAGCCTTCATTTATAAAACTGCATTTTTAGGTCGGAAAGTTTATTTGTTTTTTTTTAAATTGGGGGGGGGGGGGTATACCAATGTAATTACTCATCCATTAAGGAGCATCATGTGTTACAGGTGAACCCATCTTCGTCATGGTGTACTGTATGCAAATTAAATGTTAACAATAACTGGAACATTGGTACTGGAAACGTCAGATGATATGGTTAACCTCACATAAGTGCATGCAAAGGTCAAACACATCGTCCTCCGAGGTGGATAACTACATGCGACATACACACCGCAGAAAAGAAATTAGAAGGAGAAGGCTGGATAAATGCATTGGCATTTATAGAAGATGACGGAAAGAAGTAGACGGTAGAAGACACACTGATAAACAGTTAGCAGAAGTAAAGGTCCTCTTTCACACCTTCAGGTGTGTTGTGATTGTTAGCTACATGTCCTTTACAGGACATTGCAATCAACCTCATCATGTATCGGTAGTTTATGATTTTCTGTATGTTCAGCAGTATGCCAGTGTTTTTTGAGCGGCTGATACTCATTTCACTGTGAAAACCAATACACACACTGATCACTCCCAAATTGTTGACTTCAAGCCCTGTGTGTCAGGATTGTGAAACTATGCTCCTCACTATCAGGCAAACCCACTCCCACTTCAGCTGTGTCATTTTAATAAAAGTAAATGCGACGCTAACTAGGGCGTCCTTCATACTAACAGTGGCCAACCGTGTGACTTTCATGGCTGTCAATGTTACATTTCTTCTCGCCCTGTTGCTGTCTCACGTGCCATCACTTATTGTTTTCGTTAACTGTGCTAACTTATTAGCTGACATTTCCTGTTACCAGATTTAGGCTTGGCTAACCTGGCAGCACAGGTCAGTTTAAAAATCTGCTCACTGCGAAACCTGATCACATGAATACCAGGCTGGTAGAGGGTGTGCAGGTCACTGTGCAACAGTGACCACAATGATATCCTAGGCAGCAGACAAGTCTAAAGGTGGAGGCACAGTAGACTCGAACCAGTCACCTCCAGCTGGGTGCCGTAGTGGCTAGCATGCTTGCTGGCTTGTGAAGACATTGGTCTGAGTTCAATCCCCAGTTGTGTTGATTCTTCTTGTTATCCAACAGTTGTTGGGTTTTTTTAATCTGACGACAACCCAGTGCTGTTTTTCTGTTGATACTGGTCTGGTGTAGCTGGCTCAGACTTGACATAGCAGCAGTTGATGCAAGTTACCCATGCAGCATGATCCCTCTCTCAACCTGCCTAGTTTATTCCAGAGGAAAGGTAACACCAATACCTCTGGAACAAAGACAAGCTGCCAGATCAGCAAAGCAATGCTCTATTTGCCTAATGGAAATTCAATCCTAGGCCGGCTGCTAATCAAGGCTTAGGACCTGGTCTGCCCTGCCATGATGTTTAGTCTTAAGGATGCATTTCCTTGCACCAGGATAAGGGCTTGTACCCTCCCAATTGCGCACTTTGACCTGAAGCCATCGGCACAATTTAGAGTGTCGGGATTGGTGAGCGCCACCCAACATTTGGCGCTAGGCGTGGAATCTATTATCATATGGTAGCGCAATCATATCTAAGATATGACTTCTCAGTTTGCACATTGTGTGATACTCCTAACAGCCAACTTGCCATTCTGTGGCGAGACCAAGCTAGACGGGGTGAAACACTATACAATGAAGTTGATCACCTCAGGTTTAACCATAAATATTTATTTCATACGTTTAACCATTAATATTTATTTCACACGTTTAACCATTAATATTTATGTCACACGTTTAACCATAAATATTTATTTCACACATTTAACCATTAATATTTATATCGCACATTTAACCATTAATATTTATTTCACATGTTTAACCTTTTTTTTCGCTCGCTGTCTTTGAACTCAAGCATAGTCCATACATACTATTTATAGTAGTGATGAACTGAATTATGCATGTGGGTTAGCTTTCCCTATTAATAGTGTCCCTCGCCATCAGGCGAACCCACTCAGACTTCAGAGGTACTTGTAATTAACGTCCCCAAGTCAGGGACGACAGGTCAACATTTTAGTCTGGCTGTCCGGTGTAGGGATTGAACCGCCTATCTCGGCATCAGCACACTGGATGTTTAAGAACACCCGTTCTTATCCATTCGGCCATGCAGACGTGTGTTTAACAATTGTATTTATTTCATATATTTAACCATAAATATTTATTTCACATGTTTAACTATGCATGTTTATTTCACATGTTTAACCATTATATTTACTTCACATGTTTAACCATAAATATTTATTTCACTAGGTTCTGCCAGATTATTTATTAGGTGGCCAATTTATAAGAGCTCCACGCCCACCTCTTGATCCACCAGCTTTGCAGCCGAGAATTGATTCATATGTCGTTTCTCACAGATATGAACACAGGTTTGTGTGTTTTGATAGAGTCTGTTACTAATATAGGTGTCTTTGTGGGAGAATGGTTATTAGTGTTATTGACCAATATAGGTGTCTTTGTGGGAAAATAGGTAATAGTGTTATTGACCAATATAGGTGTCTTTGTGGGAAAATAGGTAATAGTGTTATTGACCAATATAGATGTCTTTGTGGGAAAATAGGTAATAGTGATATTGACCAATATAGGTGTCTTTGTGGGAAAATAGGTGTTATTGACCAGTATAGGTGTCTTTGTGGAAGAATGGTTTTTTAATGCTATTTAATCAGCTAGGTGTTTATGGTGGTCAAGTGAAAATATTATTTTACCAGGTCATTGTCTGTTTGGTAGAGTTATTGATAGTGTTATTTTACTATTTCACTGTCTGTATGGTAGAGATATTGATAATGTTATTTTACTAGGTCACTGTCTGTATGGTAGAGATATTGATAGTGTTATTTTACTAGGTCATTGTCTGTATGGCCGAGACATTTATGGTGTTATTTTACTAGTTCACTGTCTGTATGGTGGAGATATTGATAGTGTTATTTTACTATGTCACTATATGATGGAGATATTGATAGTGTTGTTTTTACTATTTCACTGTCTGTATGGTAGAGATACTGATAGTGTTATTTTTCCAGGTCACTGTCTGTATGGTAGAATTATTGATAGTGTTATTTTACTATTAAACTATCTGTATGGTGGAGATATTGATAGTGTTATTTTACTATTTCACTGTCTGTATGGTGGAGATATTGATAGTGTTATTTTACTATGTCATTGTATGTATGGTGGAGATATTGATAGTGTTATTTTACTATGTCATTGTATGAATGGTGGAGATATTGATAGTGTTATTTTACTTTGTCATTGTATGTATGGTGGAGATATTGATAGTGTTATTTTACTATTTCACTGTCTGTATGGTGGAGATATTTAATAGTGTTATTTTACTATGTTCTGTATGGTGGAGATATTGATAGTGTTATTTTACCACGTCACTGTCAGTATGGTAGAATTATTGTTGGTGTTATTTTACAATTTCACTGTCTGTATGGTAGAAATATTGATGGTGTTATTTCATTATTTCGCTATCTGTATGGTGGAGATATTGATAGTGTTATTTTACTATGTCATTGTATGTATGGTGGAGATATTGATAGTGTTATTTTACTATGTCATTGTATGTATGGTGGAGATATTGATAGTGTTATTTTACTATGTCATTGTATGTATGGTGGAGATATTGATAGTGTTATTTTACTATGTCATTGTATGTATGGTGGAGATATTGATAGTGTTATTTTACTATGTCATTGTATGTATGGTGGAGATATTGATAGTGTTATTTTACTATGTCATTGTATGTATGGTGGAGATATTGATAGTGTTATTTTACTATGTCATTGTATGTATGGTGGAGATATTGATAGTGTTATTTTACTATGTCATTGTATGTATGGTGGAGATATTGATAGTGTTATTTTACCAGGTCACTGTCTGTATGGTAGAGTTTATTGATGGTGTTATTTTACCAAGTCGTGCAGTAGTGATTAATGGTGTTATTTTACCAGGGGGTGTCAATAGTGGTCAAGTGATAGATAGTGTTATTTCAAGTATCTGATAGTTATTTAACCAGATCAGTTTCGTCTGTGTGTCATGCAGAGTTAAAGCACCATTTAGTCTACAGAGTTTATGACCATAGATGTCATAAAACATATTGACAAATTTTCCATAAAATTGCTGATGTCACTATCAGATATAAAAGTGTGATTACTTTTCTACAGTACCTGCACAATTTTGTTTTCAAGTATAATTGAAAATAGTTTGTTAAAGCTAGATTTAGCTGTAACATTTTGCAGGGCAGTGACCTTAAAACCTATACTTTTAAATTTTCGACTGTGAGTAGTATGTACACAGGATCTCTTATTTTTTGCCTTTATTTGAGATGACTATGCATCCAATGATGCAACTAATATGGAGAAAGAAATATATGTTAATGAGCAAAAATTGGAGGTGGTGGAAAATTTTGAATATCTTGGGTCATTGATTACCAACAATGGTGACACAATGAAAGAAAGTAAAAGACGAATATACATTGCTCTCCAAAACATAAAACAACTGAATAAATTGTGGCGGACAGATAGACTTAAAAACATTAGATTTTTAAGAGCATGTATCTTTCACATTGCAAATTATGCCTGTGAAATCTGAACACTTACAAAACAAGCTGAAGAGCGCATAAATGCCTTTGAATATAAATGTTATAGATGGGTTGTAATAATATCTTGGATATAGAAAAGAGCATATGCGTCTGTATGACAAGATCTTAATTTTGACGAAGGTTGGCTACTGAAGACCGTAAAAGAAAATGAAATAATTTGGTCACTTGAAATGACATGAAAGTTTGGATAGAACAAAAATAAATATATAAATATATACCTGGGAAGAGAGGAAGAGGAAGGCCAAAGAGAAGATGGGTACAGGATGCGGCAGATGATCTCCAGATGGATGTATTGGATGAGGCACATCTTGCTTGTGATTGGGAAGTTTTCCATAAGATTTTTATGGGAGTGAGGTTCTGCAAAGGACATGCAACTGAATTAATTAATTAATGCATGCATCCTATAAACCACCCAGAGATCAGGTGGGAGGTCTTCTATTGATGCTGCCTTTCATCTCCTCTGGAGCATGGACCCTCGACCAACTCATGCCTAGCTCTTGTAGACTTGATCATGATAAGTTGGATCTTGAAGGAAAAGTTTTTTACAGGTTGAGGTAGCCAGTCTCATGCCAACAAGGGGAAATGTGACATTGGATTTCCCTGAAGGTTCTTCTGAATAGGATGTGAACATGAGGCTGAGTTGAGTTG
This sequence comes from Cepaea nemoralis, assembly GCA_014155875.1. Classification (NCBI taxonomy): domain Eukaryota; kingdom Metazoa; phylum Mollusca; class Gastropoda; order Stylommatophora; family Helicidae; genus Cepaea; species Cepaea nemoralis. Next base: position 158,988 of record JACEFZ010025282.1, read on the forward strand.
AGTTGAGCTAAGAACTGACATCATTACATGCAGGACATTCCCATACTTGCTCCGTCCCCTCATTCAACAGCCAGTGAAGAGTCACACTACTAATCGTTCCTACCCTATCTGTATTTTTTTTAACCTGGGAATATTTGGGTTAGGGGCAATAAGTTCTTCTGAATAGGATACAAACCTGGGACTATTTGGGTTATGGGCAGCAACAACAGGTTCTTCTGTATAGGATATGAACCTGGGTCTTTAGGATTAGAGGCAACAACAAGTTCTTCTGAATAGGATACAAACCTGGGACTATTTGGGTTATGGGCAGCAACAACAGGTTCTTCTGTATAGGATATGAACCTGGGTCTTTAGGATTAGAGGCAACAACAAGTTCTTCTGAATAGGATACAAACCTGGGACTATTTGGGTTATGGGCAGCAACAACAGGTTCTTCTGTATAGGATATGAACCTGGGTCTTTAGGATTAGAGGCAACAACAAGTTCTTCTGAATAGGATACAAACCTGGGACTATTTGGGTTTGGTGCAACAACAATAAGTTCTTCTGAATAGGATACGAACCTGGGACTATTTAGGTTAGAGGCAACAAGAATTTATGAATAGGATACAAACCTGGGACTATTTGGGTTAGGGACAACAACAACAAGTTCTTCTGAATAGGATACAAACTTGGGACTATTAGGATTGAAGGCAACAAGTTCTTTTGAATAGGATACAAACCTGGGACTATTTAGCTTAGAGGTAGACAGGATACCTGCAAGTTACCTCAGCCCATCTCAGTATAAAACATAACATAATTTGTAAATATTTCTTCAATAACTGCACATGCCATTACAATAATCACACAGTGTTGAAATGTTTCTTTCACAGGGGCATGCCAGATGGCAGTAGCAACTCAAGTCCAAAAGACCAGCCAGACAATGGCAGTTCAGAGAAGTATACACTGCAGAGGTATTTCTCATCCTTGGAGGTCTACAATGATAAGGCACTTGACGCTGGTGATGATGTAACAGTTGCATGCAGAGATGGAACTGAGGATGACCCTGCTGTAATTAGCAGTGAGGCAGCAACAGCATTCTCAAATGTTAATGAAACAGCTACAAATACTACAGAAATAGCCACAGAAGTTAATGAAACAGCTACTGATGTTACTGAGACAGCTACAAATGTTACTAAAACATCTTCAGCGACGATTGGTGGCTTGACACAAAGATTGCAGGACCTTCATGTTGATTTAGATCATTTAAAGCATCTCAGGTTGGTGGACAAGGAAAGAGATCATCCTCAAGCTTCTGGAAATACTGAATTATTCTCAAAGAGAATCAAGCGATGCCCAGAGTGTGGTGGTTCAAATAAAGCTTACATGGATTGGTGTGTTGATTGTGGTGAGGTGCTGATCGGTATTGAGCCTACATTTCACAAGAAAAACAATCAGCTTTCTAGCTCACAGCAAAAGAAAAAGGCAATGAAGACTTTAAAGCCAAGTAGAGGGATCAATTGTCGGCATAGTTCAAAATCAAAAGGAGCAAGCACAGAATGTGAAAATGAAGAATATTCAGGTAAAAGGTCTCTGGAGTCCAGTAAGGATCTGTCTCCATCAGATTATCATGTCCAGCATGAGTTTGAGGAGATTACCTCTACGGCATCCAGAGATTACTGGAGAACTTTTGATAGACCACTGCAGAGAAGGAATATAAAGCAACCATTGCAAGATGTGGCAAATAAGAAAGAGGAAGAAACTGTTTTAAATGAGGATGATACAGAAGATGATGTCAATGATGTTGCCCATATTGATATTAATGCAGATAGTAGGTTGTTAGAAGAGATTGAAGACCCACTTATTAGGGAATTTGCTATTTCGTATAGAAAACGACAGCTGCTTCAGCAGAAGAAGAGCTCAAATAAGATTGTTCACAAAACATTCAATAAATACCCTGGAAAGTCCCAATTTGCTGTCAGCGATGTTGATCTGGAAGATACTGATATATCAGTTGCTGCTACTTCCGTTGCTACATTAGGTCCTACCATGCCAGGTACTTCTATGCCAGGTGTTGTTAACATCTTCACTTCTACTGCTGGGAAGAAAGATGCCTTACATACTGGCCAGAAGTTGTCTAGTAATGTTGGAGTGTCTGACCCAACTTCTGATTGTACAACCACAGATCCAGGGCCTGCACTCTGGCATTCTGCTTCAGATAGAGACAAAGCAACAAGTGATGCAGCGCTGCAACCTTTTGTTGCACATGTTGTAAGCACCAGGGATGTAAACATTGAACCCAGCACTGAACAGCATCAGACCAACAGAAACAGAGGTCTGCATGTTGAAGTTCCTAATGAGGAGAGGAAGAGAAAGAAGAAAAGGAACAAAATTAGGGGAGAAAATGTTGACATTGAAATATTTGCTTACAACGAAACACGGAAGAGTTCTTCACAGTCTGCAAGCAGGGTTGTGCCAGTCTTGAATCTGACATGTTCTAGTGATGAAGAAGATGGTGATGGTGATGATGAAGATGGCAGTGAAGAGATAGAAGCTGAGACTATTGATGATGATGTTAGTGAATGTCCTACAGGCAGTGATTTTGACAGGCAGATGGATATCTCTAATCCTACAAAATCACAGACTTGCAATAAAAACCAATCGACTAAAATTCATCAACATATAGAATTAACCAAGGCATCACTGTCTCATCCAATGAAAACTGTTCAAACATCCCCACCCCAGCCATCATTCAGCAAATTAGGAGCTTCCTTTCATCATCATAAAAGTGGAGGTGCTGCCGTCAGCGGCCCAACCAGATACCAGCGACATTGGGCCAGATCAAGCATTGCTTGGGCTTCCTACAACCCACGGGAGCTCAGTACCAGGTGGGTGTTCATGTGGAGATATTTCTGCTCATTTCCTATCATTGATCAGTGTCATGTCATGTCAGGTGTTTAAGTTTGAAGGCTTGAGATGACAGATCAATAACTTCTATGTTGCCGGTTTTGAGGCACTGGAAAATAAAGGGGTAATGTCAGTGAAGGGTGGACTTCTTTGCAATATATCTTATCAGTCGTGACAAAAACGGTTCTTATGAGCTGTATAAAAGAGTCTTAAGAACTATATTGAGCCAGTCATAATGTACTGAAGTGAATCATGGACAATTAACAGACAAGTAAGGAATTATGTTAAACTGCAGAGATGGTTTTATAGAAGAATGATAAGAACACCGTGGATGGTCAGAAATAACAATGAAGATATGTTGAAAGAAGTTAACTCATAAAGAGAACTGGTTACTTGCATCAGAAGGAGACAGTCCACATTCTTTGAGCATGTCATGAGTAGGGGAAAGCTGGAGTATGTCATCACAATAGAAAGGTTGGAGGGGAGGTTAATGAATGAACGAACAAACAAACCTTATTTTCAAAGGGTCACAAATTGGTCATGCAGGCCTGTCTTACATTCAGACCTTCCAATCACTCATCTTTCGTCCATCAACTGTGCATGTTTTATTCACATAGGAAAGAAACATTGTTAAATGAATGTTGTAAACATAAACAATGCATGTTACCATGTTATGAGACATGCACTTTCATAAACACATACATAGAATCCTTCATACATACTTACATCATTTCCCCAAACTTTCACAGTTATGCACCCACTCAATAACACACAAATACACACTCCCTCACATACACATACTTTCTCACAATCACAAACTCACTTACAAAAGTTTACTTATACATACATACTTACAGAGAGAGACACACTCACACGCACGCACGCTCATGCGCGAGGCTGGGGGAGACCAAAAGAGAAGATGCTGTACAGTATGACATCATTACATGGAGAAACATTAGTATCAGAAATTATTGACAGCACATGAGAGACAGAAGTCTGTGGACAGACATGATCACCAATGCCAGACGGCATGGACTATAAGAATATTGGCAGTACACGAGACAGAAGGCTGTGGACAGACATGATCACCAATGCCACATGGCATGGACTATAAGAATATTGGCAGTACACGAGACAGAAGGCTGTGGACAGATATGATCACCAGTGCTACAGACCACGAACTATAAGAAGAAGAATGTGAGTGCTCTCCCCTGTGTATTACCAGGGCCCAAAGGGAGGCAAAGAACTGTAACACTGTAGCCTGCCATGCATGTCATAAGAGGTTCCTGGGGGTCAGCATGGTCTAATGAATAAGAACACGTATTCTTAAACATCCGGTGTGCTGATGCTGAGGTATGCGGTTCAATCCCTAGCTGTCCTGACAGCTGGACTAAAATGCTCACCTGTCTACCTTGACTTGGGGATGTAAATTACAAGTGCCTCTGAGGTTGGAGTGGGTTTGCCTGATGGCGAGGGACACTGGTAATGGGGAAAGCTAATCCACACCCAAAATTCAGTCCAGTGCTACTAGAAGTAGTATGTATGTACTATCCTCGAGTTCAAAGCGACTAACGCAAAAAAAAAAGGTGACTAAAGAGGGGCAGCGTGAGATCAGCTTCTTCATCCCATAAGAAACTTGTAGCCGTTGAGTCCAACCCATCATGATGAAGTCTACAAAGGGCTGGGAGTGAGTTTGTTGAGGGCCAATCCGCCATTGGCAGATAAAGGCAGTAGAAGTCAGTGTGCTAAAGAAGTACATATAGGTAGTGAGAAGACCATAATGGGAGCTGCTCTGCCTAGATGTTCACCTGCCAGCCATGTGGTCATGTGTTCGAATCCGTATTGATGTGGATTTTAAACATTAACTTTAGCTCCCTTGTGGACCCAGCATAAATTGTGTACCATAGATTGTCTTTTAACTTTGGCTCTCTTGTGGACCCAGCATAAATTGTGTACCCAGCATAAATTGTGTACCCAGCATAAATTGTGTACCATATATTGTCTTTTAACTTTGGCTCTCTTGTGGACCCAGCATAAATTGTGTACCATAGATTGTCTTTTAACTTTGGCTCTCTTGTGGACCCAGCATAAATTGTGTACCATAGATTGTCTTTTAACTTTGGCTCTCTTGTGGACCCAGCATAAATTGTGTACCATAGATTGTATTGGGAAGTAAAGGTGGCTCAGTGTGATACAGACCATATGACTTATCAATTGCTTTATAAAGATATGGGCCTAGTATCATTTATTCCCCCGGGAAGGTTAACCCGGTCAACAAATGCCCGCAGAAGTCGGATGTGTCGGCCTAAGGGCGCAAGAATGCAGCTTTGCTGTAAACAGGCACAACGCAATCACATCCGAAACTCCGGATGAACGCAGAAGAAGAGGAGTATCATTTGTTCATTGTGCCTTAATGCAGGCGACGTGATTTTGACCATGTCACATATCGGGTGCCGATTAGGACATGAAAATATTGGGCTAGCACCATATATGCAATGTGGATCAAGGCATGAAAATAGGTCCTTTAGTTGACCCTGTCATGGAAGAAACTGATCCTATAATGATAGAAGTTGACCAAGTGATGATAAAAGTTGACCACACTGTGATAAGAGTCAATGACACATTGATAATACTGGGTAAAGTCTCAATACACTTTGTATGTAGAACAAATTTGAAAAATGAAGTACATGAGGTCATCAAAAAATGTGCTAAAGTATTCATTAAATTAGTTACTGTAGTCACTGCAATGATCTAATGCTGTTTTTGGGAAATCTGAAAGTACAAATGAAGATTTCATTATAACAGCTGTTGGAAATGTCTGCCACAGGCTTCAAGACATGACTGTACATGTCTCTTCATATTGTCAAATACCTTCTGCAATGTGTCTGTTATTTCTTCCATTAATAATGCTATTCTCTTTGGAGTGCAAAGAATTACTCCAGTAGATGCCATTAGCTGCATATTGCTTCAAAATGGACTGTGGAGCACATTTTTTGATGACATCATGTACTTCATTTTTCAAATTTGTTCTACATACAAAGTGCCACGAACTAACTTAGAGCGTGGCCAGTTCTTTAGTAGTGGAATTACTGTTGACATCGTATCAAGATGACATGATCCACTAGCTGACTAAGCTGGGCCATAGTAATACGATTGAGTTTAAACTGGCCCAGTGCTTTTGCATGGTAGTTTCACTAACTCGGTGCCCTCATGTTGGCTGCACACAAGATATAGTTGTGAATGACTTCACAGAGTTAAATCACTATTACTTGCTAAGTTATGAGAGACTGGTTGAATGTTATCTTTTAACATCAAACATTATGCTTTTTTTTTTAATTATACAACGCAACACAACTCCACAACTAACTATCATAACCCAACGCCAATGCAGTTTTTGATAATCTATATTGTCACTACTAATTCATACACTTCATGATTATAAAGCAATTTAGATGTGAAATACTTTCAAACAGCGTCGATACTCAGACTACAAATGGTGGCAGGGTTAATACTGCAATGGCCATTCTTGGTTTCCTGACCGGTCCAACTCCGACCTCGGTCAAAAACTCAGTGACGCTTCAACAAGACCCTCGTCTTCTCGCCAGTGATCCGCTTGCTTTTTCCCTGCGATGCTTGAATATCTTAACTGAGTCTCCTTTCACACTAAGATGCATGGAGCTCAGCAGTCTGCACTCAACAGTCAACACTCTTTAAGTGGGTCATGGCACAAAGTGTTGTGAGACTTTACAAATATCCGGTTGTGTACCGTGTGAGATGGGAATTGACTGCTTCATTATAAGAGTTCATCATGTGGTGGGAATAGTTGATAGAATGGTGAAAATAGTTGACCAAGTGATGAAAATAGTTGATGGATCGATGAAAAGAGCTGATCATTCCATGAGAATAGTTGATAGATTGTTGAAAATAGTTGATAGATGGATGAAAAGAATTAACAAGTGATGAGAATAGTTGTCAGGCTGATAAAAAGACTTAACCAACTGATTATAATAGCCGCCCAATATTTATGTTGAAAGTTAATATTGCATTCACACATAAACATAAGTTTTTTACCTTAAATGTTACAAAAATGTTGTTGGAATTGATAGTCTGCTAGACCTGAACATGGAAGAAATCTGGCTCATAAACAGTGTCTTGTCCCAGAAACTAAAATACTTCAGCCAAATGAAGTGTCATGGTAGCTCAGAGAGTACAGTGGCTTAGAGAGGACAGTGGCTTGGAGAGAACAGTGGCTTGGAGAGAACAGTGGCTTGGAAAGTACAGTGGCTTGGAGAGGACAGTGGCTTAGAAAGGACAGTGGCTTAGAGAGAACAGTGGCTTGGAGAGAACAGTGGCTTAGAGAGGACAGTGGCTTAGAGAGAACAGTGGCTTAGAGAGAACAGTGGCTTATAGAGTACAGTGGCTTGGAGAGAACAATGACTTGGAGAGTACAGTGGCTTAGAGAGAACAATGACTTGGAGAGAACTGTGGCTTGGAGAGGACAGTGGTGGAAGGCTTGTTTCCTGAAAGAAGCGGCCGGGGTCGGCCAGCACAAAGATAGACACAAGATAATGTAGACACTTGGGCATGAGGTGAGAGAAATGTCAAGAAATAGAGAATCTTTTTCATGAAGAGAACGATGTTCTGCATAGTTCTTGTTACGTGATAATGATGACACACATAAACCTGAGATATAGTTATACCAGGGGCTTTAAATGAAATCATTATTATTTTTTTTTTTTTGGGGGGGGGGGGGGGGGGGGTAAATATATTCTGAAATAGTAAAGAACAAATGTATCATTTTTCGATGTAGTCACCACTGCATTCAATGCAAGTCCTCTAGCGTAGATAAAATAGGTAAAATAAATGCTTAGGTTCCTGCAAATAAATCGACTCTGGCGTCACTACTTGGTGTGGATGAGCTGGTGGTGAAGTCTGTCACAGAAGTCACGCGAATCGGTAACTTCCTACTCCACTCATACACTTGCTGGACTGACAGGCATGCATCACCACACTGGACCTTTATTCGCTAATGAGTTTCTATAGGTTTCACCCCTTTATTGATCAAAAAACAGATAAAGGAACACTGCTCCTCTTTCGTGCTTGTCAAAAGTGGGGCAGCCATCTTTAATCTGTCCTTATAATGTCACCATGTTTGTCTGCACTGTGATGTCACGTGCTTAAACCTCTTAACATCCCTCAAAGTCAGTTCGTGGCACTTTGTATGTAGAACAAATTTGAAAAATGAAGTACATGATGTCATCAAAAAATGTGCTCCACAGTCCATTTTGAAGCAATATTGGCAGGTTACAAGACAATGGCATGGTTATTGTAATTTCTATCACACCATCACACAGCCGGCTCTGTGGCAAAAGAGTTACGGACGCAATTCGCAATCCCGCATACCGCGTTCGAAACACAGCTGTGGGCGATTTGGCAGCAGACCGCCTTACATTGGTTTTTTATGAAATGGTATGGGTGACGGTCGTTTAGAAGGCAGTGGCAAACTACTGAATGTAAACTTGCCCAGGAATTATGAACAGCCAACAAATGCTGGGGTTGACTGCTATGTCCTGTAAAGGATATGCAACTAACTTTTTTTTAATCACACTTTTAAGGTGTTCATGTGAAGCCCCCTTATATTTTGTAATGGCTGTCCACCCTAAAGTTAATACCAGGAGATTGTTACTCTCTAATTAAAGGTCAAGTTTAGGCAACTCACAGAGTATACCTCGGAGGAGAACAGATCGAACGGCTGCATTGACTCATCTTGGTCGCAGTCAACAGGAAGCTGGAAGAGAGTGTGCACGCTCAATAGCACCTGCACAACGAAGACCATCTAGTGCTGGCAGTCAGCGGAGGTAAGTAATATCTCATACGATGTGCTCACAACATTTACTTGAATTAATCATAATCACTCACATGGATTCCATGACCCAGGTGTCCATGTTCACAACAAGGAAACAGATAAGTAACTTTTATATATAAAGGGTGTTTGTAAAGTCTCACTAAACTTTGTATGTTGAACAAATTGTAGTGAGACTTTACAAACACCCTGTATATTTAAATGTAGTTGTATCGGTGTGTGTGTGTTTTGTTTGTGTGCTGATGAATGTTTTAGCCACAACGTCCATTTTGTTACTTGTGTGATGTTGTAGTAAAGCTAACGGTCTACTTTTAGTTTGTTGGTGACTCACACCATTCACTGAACTCTGTTTTCTGCCTGTCCCAGACAACTGCTACTTAAACAAAACAAAGACACATTTCAGAAGGAGACATTTGAGCACAGGTACCAGTAATCCCACAGCAGATATTGTCAATTGATGTAAAGTGGTAGGCCTTCAGATATTCTTTTTTTTTTTTTTGCATATCCTATTTACAGGACATTGCAGTCGACACCAGCATTTTTCAGCTGCTGTTGATGTCTTGGCAGTTTTACGTTTGCCATTGCTTTCTGAACGACCGGCTCCCATACCTATCCGTAAGAAACCAACGTGACACGATTCGCTACCGAATCTTGTGCAGCTGTGTTTCATACGTGGGTATACGGGATTACGAACAGCATCCTTAACCCCTTTGCTAGGGAGACCGGCAGATATTCTAGGCCATGGCATATGAGGTGGGCTAGTCCAGTTCCATTCTCCATCAGTTTGCCTTCCAAAACAATTCCTTTAAATTTCTGAAAACTGTCTGCTACTCATTTTTATAAAGCTGGATGGACTCCAGAGCTACACTAATTGGAGAAATAATATATGAGGTGTAGCAGCCAGTTCCATTCTTCATCACTTACCCTTCCCAGAAAATTCTGAAAACTGTTGCTCATTTTTGTGAGGCTGAATCGACTCCACAGCGGCACTGGTTGGAGAAAATAACCCGGCGTCTGCTGGGGATTGAATCTGTATCGCTGGCTTGGCAGGCAAGCATACTGATCACTAAACCAGCATAGCCGATATTTTTGTTAGTTAGTTGCATATCCTTTACAGGACATGGCAGTCAACCCCAGCATTTGTTGGCTGTTCATGATTCCTGGGCAAGTGTATGTTCAGTAGTTTGCCATTGCTTTCTAAATGACCGGCACCCATACAATTTCATTAAAAAAACCAACGTAGGGCGGTCTGCTAGCAAATCGCCCACAGCTGTGTTTCGAATGCGGGTAAGCAGTATTATGAACTGCATCCATAACCCCTTCACCACAGAGTAGTGGTCTAAAGTAACTGAAACGGTTTTAACTGTGGTAAGGCTGTGGAAATGTAAACAATAGAGTTTAGTTGGGTCAGAAACTGACATCACAGCACTCGGAACATTTCCATACGTGCTCCATGTTCATCTTCAACAGCCAACAAAGAGTCCCAATACTAATGGTACCAGTGGCAGTCTGATTATGTGTCTGTCTGGCCTTTCCTCGGAGTAAGTAAACACCTGGAAAATCACAAGGTGTTGAAGATCCACTTTTTAAGAATACAATCACAAAAAACAATGGATGCTGTGACAAAATACCTTCATCAGCAAACAATAAGAATGTTCAGTGGGATGGAAATAAAGTCAACACCATTCCCTAAATTCTTTCCACGCTCTAAATTCTTTACACAGGTCACGTGATTGATAGGGACAATGTGTTTATGTGTTGTGTAACACACAAAATGGTTGCATGTTAAAGCTGGTCGAGGCAGTTGCTATACATTTACAAAAGCCAACTTTGTGCAAACAAAAAAACATGATGGTCAGATAAAATTACCGTGGTAGAAAATTCAGATTACTTTGTGAATGTCTGTGTTGTTTGCTATTTCAGCTTGAAGGATTTATCTTATTGCATTAGTTTTGTTGTGTGATTTTTGCAGTATGTATCTGACGAGATGCAGAGAAATATGCCTGGCAATATAAGTAATTGTTTATAAATTGTTTCAAAATGTGACTTTTGACAGTGAAAATAACTGTTAAACATATTCTGTTTTAATAGACAACCAGCTTCAGAGTTGCGTCAGAGACCGTCAAGTGCAAAAGTTTCTCATACTCGAGAGAAGCTACAGGTCCAGCGACCGCTCACATCACACGGAGATAGTTTCCAAGTTCACCAAGCAATCACATCACAAGAAGGTGGTGTCCAGGCATGCCCATCACCTGCATCACACAGAGAGGAATTCAAGGTTTACCCACCATCAGCATCACACAGAGATGAATTCAAGGTTTACCCACCACCTGCATCACAAGAAGGTGGTGTCCAGGCATCACATGGAGAGGAATTCAAGGTTTACCCACCATCAGCATCACAGGGGAGTGGTTTCCAGGCTGTCCCACCAAAATTGTCGCACGGAGAATGGTCTGCAGACGTCCCCGTCCACCACAACACACAGAAATGGTTACCAAGCTGGCAGAAAAAATAGATATACTGTCATATCAAGTAGTGAGAAAGAGGCTAGCAGACCACAAATATCCAGGTACCTTTTTATGTTTTTAAAGAAATGGTCAAAGTCACCTGACTTGTTAGTGTCCGGAAATTTATGAGATTGTTTTTTTTAAAAGTTAGTTGCATATCTTTTTACAGGACATCACAGTCGACCCCATCATTTTTTTGCTGTTTGTGATTTCTTGGCAAGTTTATGTTCAGTAGTTTGCTATTGCTTTCTGAACGACCAGCACTCATACCATTGTATGAAACCCAAAGCAAGGTGGTCTGCTGCCAAATCGCCCACAGCTGTGTTTCAAAATGATATGTGGAATTACAAATTGCACCCATAACCCCTTCACCGCAAAGCCGCCTGGGATCAGTTTAAGCTTAATCTAAATGATTATCAGTCATGCAAATATTGAATACAAGTGGGCTTCAAATAAAAACTTTAGAAGTGTGATAGAAATTGCCGTTGTCTTGTAACCTGTCAATATTGTTATTAGGGATGTCAAAAGTGTTAAGCACATGACATCACAGTGACGTCATAAGGACAGTTTAAAGATGCCGCCTTACGTTTGACATGCACCAAAGAGGAGTAGCATTCTGTTATCCGTTTTTTTTTATCAATGATGGGGTGAAACCTATAGAAATTCATTGAATAAAGTATGGTGATGCATGCCTGTCAGTCCAGCAAGTGTATGAGTAGAGTAGCAAGTTTCAAAACTTGTTGCTGTACTGAAGAGTTACAGCAAGTGGTGCATGAGTGGTTACACATGCGACCAGGAGAAATATTTTCTACAGGAATCCAAGCACTTTATCATTGCTGGAGGACTTGCATTGAACGCAGTGATGACTACATCAAATAATGATACATGTTTTCTTTATTTTGTCAGACTATACACACACACACACACACACACAAACATGTAAGGTTTTCATTTGACACCCCCCTCATAGTTTGTATTGACGTTCACCTAGGGTCCTAGGATGATGTCTTGTTACATCTTGAGATAATGTTCATTAAATAATTAATCTGTTGGGAACACCATCTCCTGGGAACTCCAGCGCAACAGTACAGCTACACAATATCTGAGAAAATTACTGTCATTAACTGTTCTGTCAGTCCGGTGAACCAGAATGTTACTTGAACTTCATCTGCATGTGTTAGTGCCTCTGTGATTGCATGTGTGGATGCATGCACTTCTCTGCCTGTCTGTCTCATAACATGGTAATATGCATTGCTTATGTTCACAACATTCATTTGACAATGTTTTTTGTCTGTGAAGATAACATGCACAATAGATTATTCATGTATGAAAGATGAGTGGTTGGAAGGGATGAATGTAAGCCAGTTTGTGACCCCTTGAAAATAAAGTTTGTTCATTTGTTCTATCTTTTAATAGTTCCCTGAATACATCAGGAGACTTTGAACATATCTCACGTATGTCATTGTTTGTTTAATTTTATAAGAGAAACTTGTTTTTTAAACTGATCCTATCTGTCTAAACATGGGAGGTTATTTTAGGCATTAGTTTGTTTCTATTTGTTTATAGTTCTGTTTTTTCCTACTTTTTACTCCTGTGGATGATATGTAAAGGATCACATTCTTTGCACTAAGATCCCTCATGAAGTGCTCCAGCTTCCAGCCACAGATCACACAAGGAAAATGTCAACACAGTGCACAAATACATGGCGGCAGAGAGAATCCACATATCTTCATACCAGAATCACACATGCTGTCATTATTCATCTGTGGGTAGGTTTTCTAGTTTAAATAGAAGTGTAGCAAAGACTGACAACCATTATACCCTAGTGAAGAACTGTCACTGTCAAACTGTCATTTACTGCCAATATAGTACTTTGCGGTGTGTGGCAGAGGGGTCTTTGAGCCTGAGGAATTAAGGCCGCCTGGCTTGTGCAGTCGCCGCAAACTGTGCAGGTTAGGATTCTCTTTTTCTAGTGAAGAACACACCAAAAAAAAAAAAAAAAAATATTTCTTACAGACATACAAAACCCTCCATTGCAAGATCTGTTCCAAGGCAAGCTAGCTCACCCCAGCCTACAGGATCACATCAGCCTGGCTCCTGCCCCCATGGAGAGGTCATTTGTGACCAGGATTCACCAAGGCTGTTGTGTGCTGAGCTTCATCGGCTGCCTCACAAGGATGTTCTGGAAGAGCATTCAGGTGAGTCCAGAACTAGCTCAAACTTGTGTGTTTTTATTTCCTTGGTTGTACAGTGGTTGCTGGCCTGGCTTACAACACATTGGTCCAAGATCCAGCTCTGGTTGGGAGGCACTTCTTAGTGCATGCAACAGGAGTTGACTTCTTCTTGTAAACAAGGTTCCAGATTTTTCTTGTTCTTCATTTCTCTATCCCTGTTTGTTCTTATTTCTTGTTCTTCATTTCTCTGTTCCTGTTTGTTCTTATTTCTTGTTCTTCATTTCTCTATCCCAATTTGTTTTTATTTCATGTTCTTCATTTCTCTATCCCAATTTGTTTTTATTTCTTGTTCTTCATTTCTCTATCCCAGTTCTTATTTCTTGTTCTTTGTTTTGCTATCCCAATTTGTTCTTATTTTTTATTCTTAGTTTCTCTGTAATAGTTTGTTCTTTCAGGTTAAGAAGAGATGTCTAGAGAGAATTTAAGTGTATGCTTCATACACTGTGGTATTTGCCACCAAAGGGAAATGAGTGGCAGGTACTCTAGTCGGTTCTACAGCTATTGGGAAGGTCCATCAATGGACTGAGCAGGCTCATAACTGCTATTAAATATCTTGGTGAAACTGCTGATTTCTATGACATGAGTTAGACAGTGGCCTTGCTAAGGATAAGGGACACAGGTATCATACAGGGAGTTTGAAGACTTTGTAAGGGACACAAAAAGACTTGTGAACTAAATCCAATCTGGAGTAATCAGTCATCACGCACTTGGCAGACTTTCTGAGGAGAAGATGTTTGCACTTATGGTCTTGTCCTACTGTAGTTATGATAGTCCATTTTGATGATTTAATTATTCACAGATATCCCATCAATACCTGCTCTGTTTTCATGTTAGATGTCTCCATGATTTGCAGTCTTTTAATGTAGTCTTATTTTTCTGCTGCTGCTGCTCCTTCTTGCTCTTCTTCATTTTCTTATTTTTCTTCTTCTTCTTCTTCTTCTTCTTCTTCTTCTTCTTCTTCTTCTTCTTCTTCTTCTTCTTCTTCTTCTTCTTCTTCTTCTTCTTCTTCTTCTTCTTCTTCTTCTTCATCATCATCATCATCTTCATCATCATCATCATCATCTTCATCTTCTTCATCATCTTCATCATCTTCATCTTCTTCATCATCTTCCACTTCTTCTCTTCTTCTTCTTCCTTTTCTTCTTCATCATCTTCATCTTCTTTATCATCTTCCACTTCTTCTCTTCTTCTTCTTCATCATCATTATCCTCTACTTCTTCTCCTCCTTCTCTTCCTTTTTCAGCTGTCAACATGCCTATCTTCACCTTTCTCATCACACTTTTTGAGTCCATTACTTCCATTACAAAAGGAAAATCTAATAAAATAATTTAGAAAGTAATTAGTTCACCCACGGGATGACCATTATCTATTGGATAGGACTGGTCAAGTTACTATCTTTAAGCTCAAAACAGGATATAAAAGGCTCAATAGCCACAAGTACACAAAGTTAAAAAGCCAAAGTGTCAATTGTTGTTAGTGCACTTAACTGCCAAGCGTGGTCTTGGTTCTTCTTCTTCTTCTTCTTTTCGTTCATCGGGAGTGTTTTTTCAGATGTGATTGCGGTGTGTCTGTTATGCGCCCTTGGGCCGAAACCCGTAGGCCAACACATCGACTTTAGCGTGCTTTTTTGACCAGGTAGCATTCCTGGGAGACTCTCACTTTTGTAGTGCCATCTGCAACCATGCTGGCCAAGGTTGAACGGTCGAGGACAACGGTCATTATAACAGTAAGGGAGTTAGCTTAGTAGTAGAGAGTTAATGAATGCTGCGCATTCATTAACTAATGGGGAAATCATAGTTAGTGAACGTGTGAGCACAAATGGGTTTAAGTATCCAGGGGTTGCACACATGTCACTTGGGATTCAGCCATGAAGGGATAAACAAATATGTCTGCATGTACATCGGCAGCATGAGAATGTAATGGATTGAACCAATAAACCTTTTATACAATACAACGCGGAGTTTGTCATCTTTAGTGATGTCAACCACTTACGATCTACGGTTAGGCCATGTTCACACTGCGATATGACTTGATTTGGCGCCGAGTATACCAAGATTCCGAAATCGTGCTGTCGCGGTCACCACTGATCACAGAGGTCCTCAAATAAATCAAATTGGAAAATAAAAGTCAACAGAAGTCATGGAAGGTTGTGCACTCTGGAGGAACAACTTATGTCGGATTTTCAAGTTTTTGTGATGGGGTTGATCGTTGTTACAACCGCCACACAACACATAATGTTCCGAGTGGTGAAACAGAGCAGCCATTGTCAAGCTTGAATCCATTGTTGACCTGCTCGTTTTTTCAAAATGTATGGATGTTCCAGATATGCTGCCGTGAAATCTGGTTTTGCTGAAACTGTCGAGTTAACCGTTATCGTCTGAACTACAGTGAAGGTGACCTTGGTAGTCTGAAGATAAAGTCAGGAGTTCTTGGCCAACGCTTAAAGTGAGTCGAATCAATCAATCAATCAGTATTGTCTCGATCGTAATTTCAAATCCAGACGAGCACAATCAGCGGCATGAAAACGACTAGAAGGCACCGACTTCGATTGAAGTGAGGAAATCATACTCTTTCAAGTTTGTCGATTGGAACATCTTCCGTCATTTTGTCGATTGGAACATCTTCCGTCACTTTATCGATTGGAACATCTTCCGTCATTTTGTCGATTGGAACATCTTCCGTCATTTTGTCGATTGGAACATCTTCCGTCATTTTGTCGATTGGAACATCTTCCGTCATTTTATCGATTGGAACATCTTCCGTCATTTTGTCGATTGGAACATCTTCCATCACTTTACTGATTGGAACATCTTCCGTCACTTTATCGATTGGAACATCTTCCGTCACTTTATCGATTGGAACATCTTCCGTCATTTTGTCGATTGGAACATCTTCCGTCACTTTATCGATTGGAACATCTTCCGTCATTTTGTCGATTGGAACATCTTCCGTCATTTTGTCGATTGGAACATCTTCTTTCATTTTGTCGATTGGACCATACTTCATTTCTACCCATAGACGTAGGACAGGTAGCGTCAGTTGGTAAACGCAGAACAAACGACAGAGCAGTATAGGTAATGAATAATTTCAGATTAATTAACAACATACAAAATTGAACAGAATATTTCTTGCTGCTTACTTTAAGATAATGTTGTCTTAAAATATTAGTATATTATATTGGTTGGTACTTTCCATTACAGATTTTTTTTTAATGGAAGCCCAGGATTTTTCTCAAGTACTTAGTGGAGTTGGTGGGGCAATATCAAAGTTGGACGCGGTATTAAGACAGCAAAGTGTAATCAGTGATGTCGAGAGATTTAATGGACAGGCGAATCAATTTAAGAAATGGATTATTTCTATTGAGAAACATGCTTATCTAGTGAACTCTACAGATGAGGATAAAAAGAATTTAGCTTATAGAACTAGTACAAGTCCTGTTTCTGATCATATAAGAAGAAAGCTAGAAGCTGGAGGAGGTGAAACCTGGGAACAATTCAAAGACGACCTGGCTCATAAATATGCAGAAATTACTGACCCTCAACACGCATTCTCAGTGTTGCGACAGACGAGACAAAATACTACAGAAAGTGTACAGCTATACAGTGATAGGTTGATCAATTTAGCTGAAGAGTCATTTTTTGGGTCAGAATGTACGAGCTGAAGAAGTGGAACGGATGTTGGTGGGGATTTTTGTTGATGGGATTAGGTCAGATGGATTGAAATTTAAATTAATGAGAGAGAATCCTGCAAGGTTGTCACTAGCTGTAGATATCGCTATACAAGAAGAAAGCTTGAGGAGAAGGTTTAGATTGAGGGTAGGACGAGAGTTAGGTAGTAGTTCGGAAGATAGAATTGAAGAACCAATGGAAATAGGACAGTATAGATATGGATGGAGAGGAAGAAGGGGAGAAATACAGATGGTACAAGGAAACAGTAACGTATATAATCAAGGTAGAGAAGGACAAGTGAGGAATACTGTAAGAAACATGGTAGGTAACACAAATAACACAAATGTGGTTTGTTGGGGGTGCCACCAACATGGACACATTTTTCGCTTCTGTGATAACAGACGTGTCCAATCGAATACACAAAATAATAGAGGTGCTCAGACTAGTACACAGAATAGAACTGTAAATAGTAGATCATCAAATGGGAATTATGGAGAGGTGCAGAGAAATTTTAGAAGGTCAGGAGATCAGGGAAATTGGCATCCCGCTTACTGAACAGGATCGGCAGTAGGGGGGAAGATAGTAAGGTCCAAAAGATGAATAAATATATTAAAAACCCAAATGATGAGTATAATAGGACATTTAGAAATAAAAAACATAAGAAGTGGCCTCAACTTGGGGAGATAAAACAGTTGTCACTAAATATGATTGATCCTAGTTCATGTATAATAGAAATAGGGAAATATAAAATTAGAACATTAGTTGACTCGGGAGCGCAAGTTAGCGTGATTAAAGAAACATTTTTATATCGAATATTAAAAATTTTTAAAATATTTAGAATTCAGGAGAATCTTCATTCGGTAACTGGACACAAATTAGAAGTGCTTGGACAAACGATGATAAATTTTAAATTAGGAGGGATAAATGTTAGGCATATGTTCCATGTGGTCAAGGATTTAAATAGAAATATGATATTGGGTAGAGATTTTTTATTGAAAAATGGGGTGAGACTTTTTTTTGATTTGCATAAATTAAAATTCCAAGATGTTTACGTAGATTTAGAAGAGGATATGCATGTGTCGACACTAGTTAGAGTCAAAACGACCATGAATTTGAAACCACAAACGGTTAATTTAATACAGGCAAAAATGAAAAAAAAATCCGTACTTTTCGGTTGGACAAACAGTTAAAATAACGGAATTAGAGAGAGAAATAATAGATGAACCTGGCTTGGAAGTCACCGATGGGTTAATAATATTAGATAAACACCTCAGCTTTCCAGTGATGCTCCTAAACAATACAGGAAAAAATATTACATTATATAGAGGCTGTGTAATCGCTAAAGTAGCGTATAATAATGATAACATGTTAACTATAGAAAAAGAAAACATGTTGGGAAATGATTATTCAGAAACTCCCATGGTCAGAAATAATGTCAGAAATAAGTATAAAAGAAGCTGGAAAAGACGAAATGATGAATTGATCCATACATTCAAAAAATATCCATCTCAAATAGATACAGTTGACAAAAGGACAAGAGAACAAGAATTGTTATCACAGTTAAAAGCCCCACCGGAGAATAAAGAAATATTAGAACAATTGGTGAAAGAAAATCAAGACGTTTTTGCAATTAATGATTTAGAATTGGGAAAAACTAGTACAGTTACAATGGAAATAGACACTGGAAATCATCCACCAATTAGTTTAAAACCATATAGAACTCCTTTAAGAAACAGAGAGATTGTAGAGAAGGCAATTGAAGATATGTTAAAAGCGGGAATAATAACAAGATCGAAGTCTGAGTGGTCATCTCCGATTGTAATTGTGACCAAAGTTGATGGTACACATCGATTCTGTTGTGACTATCGGGCGTTAAACAAAATCACTAAGAATGTAGCGTACCCATTGCCAGTAATTGATGATATTTTGGGTTTACTTAATGGCTCTACATTCTTCACTACACTAGACGCAAGATCAGGATTCTGGTGTATCCCGATGTCGGAGGATGCTCAAAAGAAAAGTGCTTTCTGTACTCATATGGGTTCTTACGAATTTTTATGAATGCCATTCGGAGTTCGTACAGCTCCATCTCACTATATGTTATTAATGAATGAAGTATTACATGGGTTTCAAAAGTTTGCGTTGGCATATATAGATGATATTTTAATATATACATCAGGAGACGTACAAGATCATCTAAAACAGGTAAAATTGGTATTTGACAGGCTAAGAAAACACGATGTTAAGTTGAAATTGAGTAAGTGTGAATTCTTAAAAACAGAAACCAAATATTTAGGGTACATTATTAGTAGAGAGGGAATTAAGCCTGATCAAAATAAAATTAAAGTGATTAGAGATTTATCTTCTCCGACCAACGTAAGAGAAGTTCGAGCTTTTATAGGTATGACCGGGTATTATCGACGTTTCGTTCCAAATTTTGCACAGATAGCAGAACCTATTATAAAATTGACCTGTAAATATGCAAGGTTTAAGTGGACTGAAGATTGTCAGAAGGCGTTCGATTTTTTAAAAAATAGCTTAACAACAGTTCCACTATTGGCACATCCAGATTTAAATAAACAATTAGTTTTGTATACAGATGCTTCAGATAATGCCATAGGAGCATGTTTAACACAACCGTATGAAGGAGAAGACTCAGGAATACCAGGAGTTAAAAATGAAAGACCAATCTATTTCCTGTCACATAGACTTAGCAAATCTCAGAGAAAATGGGCGACTATTGAGAAGGAGGCTTACGCTATACACTATGCTCTCCAAAAACTAAATTACTACTTACATAACGCCAATTTCATTATTAAAACTGATCACATGCCATTAAAGTCTATATTAGAAGCACCAATACAAAATAGGAAAATACAAACGTGGGCATTAAATTTACAGGGATACAATGCTAAAGTAGAGTATGTTTCAGGAAAACATAATACATGGGCTGATTTATTGTCTAGAATTCCACATACAACAACATCTGAAACCACTTCTCAAGATGAGGGAGAACCAGAAATTGACGACAGGAATTGGCAAGTAAATATATTAGATTCTGCTAAAATAAATTATAAAAGCTCACAGACAGAACAAGATTCTGAATCGATAGAGGAAGATACACAGTTGATGCATTTTGATATGAAAAATGAACAGGAATTAGATCCAAAAATAATACAGATAAAAAGAAAACTGAAAGAAACAGGGGAAAACAGTTTTAAAAGAAAATTTTTAGAACTACAAGAAGACAATCAATTATATTATGTCGATGAAAAAGGTGAGGGATTAAGAAAATATATTCCGAAACATTTAGAACGAGAAGTTTTAAAGGCATATCATGATAATAATGGTCATTTTGGACGAGATAAGTTAGTTAAGTCTATTGGCAGTAAATATTACTGGCCGAATTTATTTAAAAGCGTATATGAATATGTTGATGCATGTGAAAAGTGTAGGTTAAGAAACATGAAGATAATTAAATGTCCCTTACAAGATACAGATATTCCTCAATTTCCAATGCAGAAAGTAAGTTTGGATATTTCAGGTCCTCATCCAAAAACATTATCGGGAAATGTATATCTACTACATATCGTAGATTCATATAGTCTCTGGCCAGAAGTTTATCCAATTCCAGACAAGAGTTCTGATTCTGTTATAAATATGCTTTTACAAGAATTTATACCAAGGTTTGGGTGTCCACAAACAATACTTACAGACAATGGGAAAGAATTTGTAAATAGAAAGTTTGAAAAATTGTTAAAAGATTTGAATATAAAGCACATTAAAACTTCATACTACAGACCATCTTCGAATGCCAAAAATGAGAGACAACATAGAACATTGTACAATATACTGGCGAAAAATGTAGAAGAACACGATATGGATTGGGATCTTTATTTGGGAATAGCATTGGGGGCGATCCGTACACACCAAAATGAAGGAACAGGTTTCTCACCATTTTACCTAGTACATGGAAGAGAACCAATATTACCAATTGATAATTTATTAAAGCCTAGGAGAAAATATATGGGGGAGGATTTTCAGGAAACAAGGTTGCAAGAAATGCACAAAGCACATATACGTTTAAGAAATACTATAATTAAGGCTCGAGAAAGACAGAAGAAATACACAAATAAAAATGCACACTTACAAGAGTTTAACATAGGTGATAGAGTTTATTACAAAAAACATAGGAAAAACTCTAAGTTTGATGCTCATTGGGTCCCGGGATATTATATTTTAGAAAAAAAGGGTCCAGTATCATATACTATTAAAAATCAAATTACAGGGCATGTTGCACGTTCACATGTAGAGCACTTAAGACGGGATAATGAGGAAAAAGATGCAGAGGATAATAATAATTAATTATTATTCAGAAGAAATATTTTCAGATGAACAGATTATCAGACAAACGGAATATCCAATACCTATAGAAAATGGGAGAGAATTGGTACAAAAACAAATAATAACAGCATCTACTACTGGTGAACAAGAAGAAACAATACCAAAAACAATCGTGACAGAGGAAAACAACACGTATGACGGTTATAATAGTGAAGAATCAATCAAAGAAAAAATAGACGCTCCATTTATGAATACTAGACAGGCAGTAAAAAGAAAGTTAGATAGACAGAAAGAAAGAGAAATTAAGAGGCAAAGGAAATTTAGAGTAAATTCCTCAAGTGATGAAGATATGCCACTATTTGAAAACTCATTAAGACATCAAGATAGGAAGATTAGATTGGATTTAGAAAGGAAGAGATTAGCGGTTGCTAGTAATGGGTATACAGATGCGGAACAAGAGATGGATGAAGAGTCAGAAACTGATGAGGATGCTGATATGAAAGAAGATAATTCTCCTCGGGAGGATGACGATATTGATGTAGATATTGCACTTATAGAAAAAAATTTGGAGTTATTAAGAAAATGGAGAAGTGATAAATAGCGTGGTAGAATATTCTGCAGATTGCAGATAGAAGAAGAAGTTAGACACGGTATTTGTGAATTTCAAAGAAAGAAAGTTAGCAAATAACTTAATCAAGAGTTGTTGAGAGTTGTCGGGATGAGTAGACATAATATTGTAGTAAGTTAGGACTGATTGATATATGCTTTATTATCATTTTGATTTTTAAGTTTGAAGTGTTGAGTTTTTCTTAGACAGAAAATGATTGATTAGTAGTTATAATATATTATGGTGTACGTATATATGATTTTTCATTTCATCACATATGTTTAATTTGATTAATGTGTGGGGATAAAAATGATGTCAAAGAATGAGGGGGTTGATATTGTTTGCTCTATTGTTTTGACTTCAGTTGTTCTTTATAAAATGTGAGGATATGTTAACTTAGCAGTTTATTTTTACAAAACTTTGGTTTTATTTTTTTGAGTTACCCTGAGGGTGTTTAAAATAATTTTTGGGATGAGTTGTTTTTGGGAGCTTGCAGAAAATATGAAACATGGAGTAAGAGCCATGCTTCGTTGTACGAATTTTGTGACTTGAAGTTGAGTTGTTTAACGTGTATAACGGTTATAAATTGAGGGTGAAACATGATTGAGTTAAGGGGGAAGTTTTGGTGATTAGTGAAGTAACTCAGTATATAGTAGAGGAAGTAACAGAGGAGTATATTTAAAAGTGGCTGGGGTTGTCAGCAACAATTGATAATTACATGTGGGTTGGAAAGAGTTAAACCGTTAAAAATGGTTTGGGGGATTGAATTAGGGACTGCATTAGACGGTTCGTAAATACATGGATTTAAAGCCATGGATGAGGGGAATGACGGCCGATACTGGGTAAATGGGAGTTGAAATAGGAGCTGGGTTGAACAGCGTTTAATGGGAGAATATGGGGGGAATGCCAGGTTGAATTTTGGCATAAGTGGACTCTGGAAGAAGAACACTGTATTTGACAGTATATTAATAATTTGGAGGTTTTGAAAGAATGGTTGAACTTAACGAGGTGAATAATACAAAAGGTTGTAGTTTTGGATTAACATAACTTTTTGAAAAATTATTATTGACGGCAATGAAGATAAATTTTAAGAACTTTATTTTATAAAGTTTTGAGAATGCATGGGAAGAGAAATGTGATTACTTCTTACTTTTTTCTTACTTTCTAACTTTCTTAGGTGCGCACCAAACCAATCTAAACTAAACTTTTTTTTCTGTCTATCCTGGAATAGTGAGAATGTGAGTAAGTGAGAAAAAGATAAGGAAAATATCTTCAATTTTTGTCAATCATAATTTAGATGGACACTTTAAAAGCGGTTCGCTTATAGAGAGTTTTGTAGAGAGTTATTGTGGAGAATTTTATAGAGAATTTTGTAGAGAGTTTTGTATTATTGACATTGTATAAAGTATGTCTCTGGTTAGCGTTTGGCTATGATGAGATAGGAGGGTGAGATTTGAATTAGGAAATATATGTGAAGGGATTGTTGGGCAGATGTGGTATAGAACAGGAAATATTTCAGTAGAGTTAAGTGTTTAAGGGTTGGGGTTGAGACTTTTTCAGAGAAAAAGTCTTCTTGAAGAAGGGGAGGTATATAACAGTAAGGGAGTTAGCTTAGTAGTAGAGAGTTAATGAATGCTGCGCATTCATTAACTAATGGGGAAATCATAGTTAGTGAACGTGTGAGCACAAATGGGTTTAAGTATCCAGGGGTTGCACACACGTCACTTGGGATTCAGCCATGAAGGGATAAACAAATATGTCTGCATGTACATCGGCAGCATGAGAATGTAATGGATTCAACCAATAAACCTTTTATACAATACAACGCGGAGTTTGTCATCTGTAGTGATGTCAACCACTAACGATCTACGGTTAGGCCATGTTCACACTGTGATATCATCCCTCAAAGGAAGGCAGGGACAGTCCATAGCATTTTCCGCCATCCAAGGTTGCTTCCATAGTTGCAGGGCCAACACATAACGCCCTGGATCTGGGCTCACCGAGGGAGATCGTCACGTCCTGCTCATGGCTGCTTTAAATCCTCACTTCAATATATTGGTCATTTCGTTTCCCCGGGTCATTCCCGCACAAACCAGACAGGTTTGCAGACGGCATCCACTCAGCGAGTTTTCGGACATGTGCTTGTCGTTGCGCCCATCAGAGCTTTTCCAGGCACAACAGACATTCGGAAAACTACCCAGTCAGAGCTGTTCCGAACAAGAGCGGCATTCGGAAACTAGGTAGTCAGAGCTGTTCCTAGCACGGGAGACATTCGGACGAGACATTTCACTCGGACGTAATTGCGTAGTGTCAATTTTTAGTTTGCCACCCGTAGGGCGACACTTCCGACTTCAGCGGGCATTTTTTAATGAGGTTAGCCTTCCTCTGGTTTCGAGGCACGTTGGACTGTTGTGATGTCGCTAACATCTCAGCTGGTCAAGATAGAACGATGAACGACATTGTGGTCGGCCCTCAAGGGAAGGCAGGGGCAGACCATGAGCATTCCCTCGCTATCCAAGGAGGCTTCCATAATTACAGAGCCGGCACATATTGCTCTGTGACTGGGCTCACCCGAGGAGTTGCCACGTCCTGCTCATGGCTGCTTTAGTTCCTCACTTCCATGTGTTGGGCAACTCGTTTGCCACTGATCGCTCTAGCACACACCAGGGACGGTCAGACTGCAAGCGACACCAACTCGGTAAGCTTTTGCTTTTGACTTCGGACCACGCAATAGGTTCGCTCGCCGTGCGTTCCATTTTGCGTCATTGGGACGTTCTTCCACTTTTGTCTACACTCTCTATGAGTTAGATACAGTTTTCGCAGCCGTTTTCTTCGACTGGGGCACTTTGTTTGACTTTTTGTACTCGCTCACGAGGTAGGCTACTTGTGCTGCCGGCTCAGCACCTTACCTTCGTGCAACGTGAACGAGAAACGGCCTGGCC
Source organism: Cepaea nemoralis (assembly GCA_014155875.1). Lineage (NCBI taxonomy): Eukaryota > Metazoa > Mollusca > Gastropoda > Stylommatophora > Helicidae > Cepaea > Cepaea nemoralis. The sequence continues at coordinate 184,038 of JACEFZ010025282.1, forward strand.
CTCTCATCCGGGAATCTCATATCCCCCAGCTGAGAGCCTTCGAACTTCTATCAAACCTGAGCATGTAGCTTGCTCAGTATCACGCCTTTATTTTTCGAAAGGTGGCTATCGGCCCAGCTCTCAGGTCCGAGGGTTTGTGGCTTAGAGGCGTTCAGCCACAGCCCTCGACAGGGAGCCTTTAGTGTTTTGTCCGGACCAAGAACTTCTGCCTTCGTGTGCCTGATTTAAATTTTAGACTGCTATCCTCAGTCTCACCTGCAGAGCAGCAGGTTGTGTCTCTCTTAGTCTGGTCCCTATCCCATAAGCTGTCCGATATGTAGTTTTTCATCCATCAGCAAGCAAATAGGGTCGATGGGACACGCAAGCTCCCCCACCACGTCAAGGTGGAGACACATCGGGGGAGGGTCTTGGTTCAATCCCCAGCAGAAGCAGAATTTTTTTTTCCTATTATTACTTCTCAGGAGTCATTATCATCATCATGTGCCATGCCCATAAGCGGTGGTGATCATGTTTCATTATCTCACATAATCACCAGAGTTGTGGATCAGCTCTGTGTCCTTGTCTCAACCATGCCACGTGACCAAGCCATCCAGATATTTACTTCTCTGCCATCTCTTGTTCTTTTTCCATGAATCTTGTCAGTTTTCACAAAGTTCTCCAGTTATTTCTTCTTCTTTTTTCTGGAGTAAACCCAGACTCATAAAAAGAGTACAAGACCATTTACAGGGGGAGGCGGGGAAGATGGCATTGAGGAATGGAAGGGAACCATCCACCCCATATATCATGACCTAGAATATATGAAGACTGAGCATGTCACACTCCAATGACAGTATCTGCTTTGAGACTACATTTTTAACCCATATTATTAACCTAGCCCTGCTCCCCTCCCCTGAGCTAAACTGGTTGTAATGAAAAGAATCCAGCAGAGGTTTGAACCCAGACCAGTGTCCTGGTAATTGAGCTTAAACCCACAGTGCCACCACAGCTTCAATGTAAACAGGCTCAGCTTCTTTACTGATTGTCATAAATGGCAATTGTATACAATTAGGTTGTAGTGGCTACAAGGTGAAACTTGTCAACAAAGTGGGTCTGAGTTGTAATCACAACATCTTGTCTGACTCAATGTGGGTTTTGCATGCAGAGTGAACTCTGTTTTACCCCAGGTTTTCACAGCTGGACACAGGAAGGTCATGGCTGATCATCTTGGTTGAGTGTTACACTGACCAGTCAAGTTTGTAGTTGGCATATGTTCCCAGGATCCCATCACTTTTAGCAGTTTTTAGTTGAGGTTGTCTGCTTGTGAGTTGTGAAGCTACCGTGTAATTCTGTGCTACAAACAGCATTTGTGTATTCAAGATGTCATGTGCTGAATTATTGCGCTTCATCCAGAACTTTCTATGTTTTCTTAGAGGCAAGTATTATAACTACATGTATTATAACCACAAGTACATTACTTTTTCCCACACCTTGAGACCCACTGGGTATATGGTGCTAGTCCCATATTTAATAGATCAGTCAACAGAATCATGGATCAGCTGCATGCTCTTGTCTCGACTATGCCACATGGCTAAGCCATCCAGATATTAATACTTCTCTTGCCTTCCCCTTGTTCTTTTCCCATGAATCGCAGTTTTCACCAAGTTCTCCAGTTTTTTTGTTTTTTTTCTGGAGTCAACCCAGCCTCATAAATAGGGTTCCTGACAATTTCCAGGGGAGGAACGACAATGAGGAAGGGAAGTGGCCATCCAACTCATATATCATGGTATAGAATATGTGAAGGCTGAGCATTGATAGTATCTATCAGACTACCTTTTTACCCCATCTTATTAACCTGGGTCACCCCCAGAGCCAAACTGATTGTAAAATATAGGTTTGAACCCAGACCATACTCTTGGTAATAGAGCTTAGTCACCACAGCTTCATGTAAATAGGCTCAGCTTATTTACTGACAGCTGTATACGATATTTATTGTCAATGGTTTGTAGTTGCTACAGGGTGAAACTTAACTAAATGGGTCTGAGTTATAATCACAACAGACTGACTCAATGTGGGTGTTGCATGCATAGTCAACTGTGTTACCCCAGGTTTTCACAGCTGGACAAGGGAAAGTCATGGCTGGTCATCTTGGTTGAGTGTAACACTGACCAGTCAAGTTTGTAGTTGGCTTATGTTCCCAGGATCTCATCACTTTTAGCAGTTTTAGTTGAGGTTGTCTGCTTGTGAGTTGTAATTCTGTGCTACAAACAGCATTTGTGTATTCAAGATGTCATGTGCTGAATTATTGTCTCATCCAGAGCTTCCTATTTTTTTCTAAGAGGCACGTGTTATAACTAAAGGTAAATTACTTTCTCCCATACCTTCAGATCTGGGTATATGTTGCTAGCCACACATTTAATAGACCAGTTGACTCTTGAAGGAGGGTGTGGTCAGATTATGCTGACCACATTTATCTACTCCCCAAAGACATTCCCTTGTACTTGTTGTAAACTAGGTCAGCCTGTGAGCACATGTCGAATTTAACCAAGTGCCATGGGATGATAAATCTTAAGTGACTACCCGTATCTGCCATGGGGTTATATATCGCCAAAATGTTGTCTCAATTAAAATATCAATATAGTTTTCCCTAAGCAACCTCCTTTAATTTGATGTATAATGTCTGCAATAATAACTTTTAGGTCATATCTGTGACACCTATTTCCATTTTCTGCCATCCATTTTTGCTTCAAAAGTGTTACAAATTAGATATAGAAATTGTAACATTGACCTCCAGTTTCTTGACATTAATAAGTTTTTCTGTAAAATATTGTATCACTGACCTCCAGTTTCATGTTATTAAGTGCCATGGGATGATTAATCGTCTTAAGAAACGTCCTGTATCTGCCATGGGGTTATATACAGTAGTATTTCCTATGTAACTGTTACATTTGATATATAATACATGTCTGCTATCATATTAACTTTTTTAAGCCATAACAATGACACACCCCCTACTTCCCATTTTCCTGTCATCCATTTTTATTTGGTCCAAACCTACTTTTTGTTTGGCACTGAATCTGTTAATAACGGTGTTTTTCTGTTTAAAGCATATCATTGACCTCCAATTTCTTGATTTTAATGTGTTTTTCTTTTTAAATAAATTTTATCATTGACCTCCAGTTTCTTCATATTAATAACGGTGTTTTTCTGTGTAAAAATTGTATCATTGACCTCCAGTTTCTTGATATTAAGTGTTTTTCTGTGTAAAACTTGTATCATTAACCTCTATTTTCTTGATATTAATAACGGTGTTTTTCTGTAAAAAATTTAATCAACCTCAAGTTTTTTTATATTAAATAACGGTGTTTTTCTGTGTAGGCCGACTTCAAGCCACGGTCAGGTGTGCTTATGACAAGTTGCAAGAAATGGTAAGAATTATCTTCATTTATTATCATTAAGTGCCTTTCTGGCAGGCTTGGGCGATCATGCTTCTTCGTATGTCTTCAACAGCAAGTTATCTACATTCAAGTTGTATATTTTGAGTATTGTAGCAGATGTTTTATAGGTTTCTTTTTCTTCATTCATCCAATATTTTTTATGTTTTGGACATAATTACATTGTCAATTTGCAACACCACTCTCTCAAGGCCATGATGATCTGTCTGTTCTTTTACACTACACACACGTCTAAAGGGCCCCAACCACATCTGCCTTAAGAACCTCTGGCACAAAACTGGCAAAGTAAAGTAACATTGTTGGGAACATGCATCGTTCATGTGGCAACAAATGGAAGTCATTTGTTTTAATCAATGTTTTAACCGGCTTACTGCAGCAGTAGGCCGAACATTCTGTGCTGCAACTCCGGTCATTAGGTATAAAACCACACCGATTCCCACACCAGCAGTGAAAGAGCCTGTTCCTCTGTACACCAAAAACAATTATATTTACTAATTTACATGTAGGTGCCAGGCCTTCTACATCGGCAGAACAGAGAGACAGCTGAGCAAAAGAGTGTCAGAACACATACCTCAATGGGTCGACAAGATACGACACACAGGCGATGCGAGCCTAGTGGGGCCGACACACCGGAAGCCTCCAGCATCATCAATTGCTAGGCACATTCTCGAAAGCGGCCATGTGATTAATTTAACAGAGACGTTGTCTTTTGCGTGCTGTTTAACAGACACAATACTCGCTTGTTAAAGTTTGCAGAAGCAATAATGATCAATCAATGCTAGCCAGATTTGTGCAAACAGAAAGACATGTTAGTCAGCTTAAAATTACCATGGTAGACAATCGATATTACTGTGCGAACATGTGTATATTTCAGCTTGATGGATTTATCTAGTTAATTTACTTTACGTTGAGTGAATTCTGCAGTATGTACCTGACGAGATGCAGCGATATATGCCAGGCAATAAAACATGCTGTCTATTGTTTGTCTTCGTTATTCAAATTCACCACCGGAAAACATTGTTTTGAAATGGAAGTCAGCCATGGACCATTTTATGGTCACTAAAGAAGAAAACCAGGGCTTTTGAACTTGAATGTTACAGAAAAGTTCTCAGAATATCATGGACCAAGGAAAAGTAAAATACTGACATTCTAAGAACTGAATATCAGAGAAATACTACTCATAAACAGGATCATGTCTCAGAGATTGAAATATTGTGGTGATGTTAAACATGACTGGCTTGGAGAGAATAGTGATGGTTCCAACTAGAAGAGCCTGGGGTTGGCTAGTATGAAGATAGGCACATGAACTAGCAGATACTTTAGGCATGAGGGTGTGTACGAGGCAGGAGATGAAGATGGGCACATGAACTTGCAGACACTTTAGTCATGAGGGTGTGTGAGGCAATGGGTCGGCTAGCATGAAGATGGGTACATGAACTAGCAGACACTTTAGTCAAGATGTATGAGGCAGGAGATGAAGATGGGTATATGAACTTGCAGACACTTTAGTCATAAGGGTGTGTATGAGGCAGGAGATGAAGATGGGCGCATGAACTTGCAGACACTTTAGTCATGAGGGTGTGTATGAGGCAGGAGATGATGGGCACATGAACTTGCAGACACTTTAGTCATGAGGGTGTGTGAGGCAATGGGTCGGCTAGCATGAAGATGGGTACATGAACTTGCAGACACTTTAGTCATGATGTATGAGGCAGGAGATGAAGATGGGTACATGAACTTGCAGACACTTTAGTCATGAGGGTGTGTATGAGGCAGGAGATGAAGATGGGCGCATGAACTTGCAGACACTTTAGTCATGATGTATGAGGCAGGGGTCGGCTAGCATGAAGATAGGCACATGAACTTGCAGACACTTTAGTCATGAGGGTGTGTATGAGGCAGGAGATGAAGATGGGCACGTGAACTTACAGACACTTTAGTCATGAGGGTGTGTATGAGGCAGGAGATGAAGATGGGCACATGAACTTGCAGACACTTTAGACATGAGGGTGTGTATGAGGTAGGGGTTGGCTAGCATGAAGATGGGCACATGAACTTGCAGACACTTTAGACATGAGGGTATGTATGAGGTAGGGGTTGGCTAGCATGAAGATGGGCACATGAACTTGCAGACACTTTAGTCATGAGGGCGTGTATGAGGTAGGGGTTGGCTAGCATGAAGATGGGCACATGAACTTGCAGACACTTTACGCATGAGGGTGTGTATGAGGCAGGAGATGAAGATGGGCACATGAACTAGCAGACACTTTAGTCATAAGGGTGTGTATGAGGCAGAAGATGAAGATGGGCACATGAACTAGCAGACACTTTAGTCATGAGGGTGTGTTTGAGGCAGAAAATGAAGATGGGCAAATGAACTTGAAGACACTTTAGATATGAGGGTGTGTATGAGGTAGGGGTTGGCTAGCATGAAGATGGGCACTTGAACTTGCAGATACTTTAGTCATGAGGGTGTGTATGAGGCAGGAGTCGGCTAGCATGAAGATGGGCACATGAACTTGCAGACACTTTAGGCATGAGGGTGTGTATGAGGCAGGAGATGATGGGCACATGAACTTGCAGACACTTTAGACATGAGGGTGTGTATGAGGCAGGAGTCGGCTAGCATGAAGATGGGCACATGAACTTGCAGACACTTTACGCATGAGGGTGTGTATGAGGCAGGAGATGATGGGCACATGAACTTGCAGACACTTTAGACATGAGGGTGTGTATGAGGCAGGAGTCGGCTAGCATGAAGATGGGCACATGAACTTGCAGACACTTTACGCATGAGGGTGTGTATGGGGCAGGAGTCGGCTAGCATGAAGATGGGCACATGAACTTGCAGACACTTTACGCATGAGGGTGTGTATGAGGCAGGAGATGAAGATTGGCACATGAACTAGCAGACACTTTAGTCATGAGGGTGTGTATGAGGCAGAAGATGAAGATGGGCACATGAACTTGAAGACACTTTAGGCATGAGGGTGTGTATGAGGTAGGGGTTGGCTAGCATGAAGATGGGCACATGAACTTGCAGACACTTTACGCATGAGGGTGTGTATGAGGCAGGAGATGAAGATGGGCACATGAACTAGCAGACACTTTAGACGTGAGGGTATGTATGAGGCAGGAGATGAAGATGGGCACATGAACTAGCAGACACTTTAGTCATGAGGGTGTGTATGAGGCAGGAGATGAAGATGGGCACATGAACTTGAAGACACTTTAGGCATGAGGGTGTGTATGAGGCAGGAGATGAAGATGGGCACATGAACTTGCAGACACTTTACACATGAGGGTGTGTATGAGGCAGGGGTCGGCTAGCATGAAGATGGGTACATGAACTTGCAGACACTTTAGTCATGAGGGTGTGTATGAGGCAGGAGATGAAGATGGGTACATGAACTAGCAGACACTTTAGTCATGAGGGTGTGTATGAGGCAGGAGATGAAGATGGGCACATGAACTTGAAGACACTTTAGACATGAGGGTGTGTATGAGGCAGGAGTTGGCTAGCATGAAGATGGGTACATGAACTTGCAGACACTTTAGGCATGAGGGTGTGTATGAGGCAGGAGATGATGGGCTCATGAACTTGCAGACACTTTAGTCATGAGGGTGTGTATGAGGCAGGAGTCGGCTAGCATGAAGATGGGCACATGAACTTGCAGACACTTTACGCATGAGGGTGTGTATGAGGCAGGAGTCGGCTAGCATGAAGATGGGCACATGAACTTGCAGACACTTTACGCATGAGGGTGTGTATGAGGCAGGAGATGAAGATGGGCACATGAACTAGCAGACACTTTAGTCATGAGGGTGTGTATGAGGCAGAAGATGAAGATGGGCACATGAACTTGAAGACACTTTATGCATGAGGGTGTGTATGAGGTAGGGGTTGGCTAGCATGAAGATGGGCACATGAACTTGCAGACACTTTAGTCATGAGGGTGTGTATGAGGCAGGGGTCGGCTAGCATGAAGATGGGCACATGAACTTGCAGACACTTTAGTCATGAGGGTGTGTATGAGGCAGGAGATGAAGATGGGCACATGAACTTGCAGACACTTTAGACATGAGGGTGTGTATGAGGTAGGGGTTGGCTAGCATGAAGATGGGCACATGAACTTGCAGACACTTTAGACATGAGGGTGTGTATGAGGTAGGGGTTGGCTAGCATGAAGATGGGCACATGAACTTGCAGACACTTTAGTCATGAGGGTGTGTATGAGGTAGGGGTTGGCTAGCATGAAGATGGGCACATGAACTTGCAGACACTTTACGCATGAGGGTGTGTATGAGGCAGGAGATGAAGATGGGCACATGAACTAGCAGACACTTTAGTCATGAGGGTGTGTATGAGGCAGAAGATGAAGATGGGCACATGAACTAGCAGACACTTTAGTCATGAGGGTGTGTATGAGGCAGAAAATGAAGATGGGCAAATGAACTTGCAGACACTTTAGGCATGAGGGTGTGTATGAGACAGGAGATGAAGATGGGTACATGAACTTGCAGACACTTTAGACATGAGGGTGTATGAGGCAGGGAAACTGGCAACAGATCAAGAGGGGGGCTATGATGAGAGTGACTTTCTGCACAGGGCCTGCTGCAAGATCATTAGCAGTGTAGCAGTGGACAGTAGAGGCCATCAATGGACATCACAGCACACAGGGATACTGCTAGAGCAAGTAAAAAGTGTATATTATCTTGGGCATGTGGTAACGGATGATGGCATCATTGAAGACAATAAGAATGGCAAAAATGTTTTCAACAACATGAAATCATTGTCTAGATTTTTTTGGGGGGGGGTTTCATATAGAGATTCGATATGCTGATGATGCAGTATTGCTATCCACATCAAAGAATGGTATAGAAAACTTAATATCCTCAACCCAAATCCATCTATCATGTGCCATGCCGGTAAGCGTGAGCGGTCATGGTTTGCCATCTCACTCGATCACCAGAGTCGTGGATCAGCTCTGTGTTTCTGTCTCGACCATGCCACGAGGCCAAGCCATCCAGGTATTTGCTTCTAAGTCTCAAATAACCCAAATACTTCCCTTCCTTTGGGGCAACCCAAATAAATAGTTAAAATCACAACTTGTATCTTAACATAGCAAAAACAAAAATAATGCATACAAATAAAACTACTATGGAGAAAGAAATATATGTTAATGACGAAAGATTGGAGGTTGTGGAAAATTTTGAATATCTTGGGTCGTTGATTACTAACCATGGTGACACAATGAAAGAAATTAAAAGACGACTATCAATTGCTCTTCAAAGACTAAAACAACTGAATAAATTATGGAGTGGAACAGACAGAGCTACAAAAAAGATTTTTAAGAGCATGCATCTTTCCCATTGCAATGTACGCCTCTGAGACCTGGACACTTACTAAACAAGCTGAACAGCGCATAAATGCCTTTGATTACAAATGTTATAGACAGGTTCTAAGAATATCTTGGGTAAAGAAAAGAACAAATGGATCTATACTTTAAGAACTAAATATTGAAGAGGGTTGGCTATTAAAGATGATAAAACAAAGAAAATTGAAATATTTTGGTCACTTGAAACATCATGAAAGTTTGGAGAGAACAATAATGGACGATGCAGTCAACACCAGCATCTTTCAGCTGCTGTTCATGTACTAGGCAAGTTTTATGTTCAGTAGTTTGCCATTGATTTCTGAACGACCGGCTCACATATCTCCACACGTTACCAGCGTGGCGCGATCCGCTACTGAATCTCGAGTAGCTGTTTTCCCCACGTGGATATACGGTGGATATACAGGGTTACCAACAACGTCGTTAACTCCTTGGCCAGGGAGACCGGCCAGAGAGATTAACAATGCATTAAAAATGAGATTTATCAAATGTTATGTTTGAGTATATTCAACACTACTACTATATTACGCAGAAGCCTGGACAAATAACCAGCAATTAAATAGTCAGAGGCTTTGGAGATGTGGATATACAGAAGAATATGTTGTATTTCATGACAAATACAGAGGTTCTAGCAAAACTGGCAATGAAGAGAGCTGATGAAAGAAATAAAACCAGAAGCAAGTGAAATATCTTGGCTACGTTAAGATATAACTCTTATAAAACCCATACTGTAGGGTAAGGTTGTAGGGAAGTAAGCAGTAAGTATAAACTATTCAAGTGGGAAGATAACATCAAGTGATGGACAAACAGCAATCTGACAATGTACAATCAAGGTGTGATAGTGTTGGAGATCCATTGCAGCCAAAATTCATTGCAGAGACAGTACCTGATTGATTAACATAATAATGATTGTAACTAGTCTATATGCATATCATGGAACATTTACTAAATTTTCATAACTAAAAGCCAATCACATTTATATTTTCTTACATGTGCAGGCACTGCTGATCACTCAAAGGGAATTATCAGAATGGGAGTGTGTGCCCGATGAAATCTGGCTGCATGTTTTTAGCTTCCTGCCCAGGAGTGACCTGATCAACGTTATGTTGACGTCCAAATACTTTAACAGACTGGCAATTGATCAGACACTTTGTAAGTTGCTCAGTTCTGAAATGTGACAGTATAGTAATCAGGTGTCATCTTCACATTAGAGATTGTATGCAGTTGTTTGTTTTTCTGTCTGTTACTTTCTGTGATCCCTCTTGTTTATCGTAATGATGGATTTTGAAGCTATTTCCTGTCACTTATCAATTTTGGACAGATTTTTTTTAATTGTCCAGAGCTCCCAGGTCAACCCAGCCAAAGATGGCTACTAAGAAATGATTCGGGAAGTAAAGGCATTTGGCATGATACTGACCGCATCATCTGCTAAATCCTGACACGTCTGTACAAATATGGGTCCAGCACTGTATGCTCGTTGTGCCTCAGGGCATGTAAAATGGTGCTTTGGTTTATTGTACTTACATATTTTACTTACATAGTTTGCTTGCATAGTTTGCTTGCATATTGTACTTACTTATTTTACTTACATAGTTTGCTTGCATATTTTACTTACACACGTTACTGACATATTTTACTTTCATATTTTTCTGACATTTGACATATTTTCCTTGCATATTTTACTTACATATTTTACTTAGTTTAGTTTAGTCGACGAGTCACCATCACGGCACGCGGGTGTAACCCATAAATGCTCCGTTCCACTCCTGAGTCTTAAGAACCTCAGCTCAGTGCACATACTCGTAGCACCGGCAAGGATCCTAAAATACTTTGGGTAGATTTTTAACTCAAAATTTTGCCAGGGCAGTGACGTTAGGCTACTCTCTTTCGATTTCCAACTGCCAAGGGATTTTTTACGTGCGCAACAATACACACGGGCGTCCGATCTCACTACCCGAGACCAGGGAAAATTTTGTTACTAGAAGTCATCCTGAAAATATCCCGGCCCTCACTAGGGTTTGAACCCGGGACCTCCAGCACTCAAGGCAGACACAAGTCAAGACCACTCAGCACCCCTCCCCCATATATTTTACTTACATATTTTACTTACATATGTTATTTACATATTTTACTTAACATATTGTACTTACATATTTTACTGAACATATTTTACTTACATATTTTACTTAACATATTTTACTGAACATATTTTACTGACATATTTTGGATACCATATTTCTGCAGAATATACTAGATCACTCATCAAAACGGATGGCCGAATGGATAAGAGCACTCGCTATTAAACTTCTGGTGTGCTGATGCCAAGGTAGCGGGTTCATCCCCTATACTGGTCAGTTGGACAAAAGTTTTCTCCACCTGGCCTTGGAGACGTAAATTAAAAGTGCCTCTGCAGTTGGAGTGGGTTCGCCTAATGGCAAGGGGCTCTGGTAATAGGAAAAGCTAATTCACATGCAAACTTCAGCCCAGTCCACTAGAAGTAGTAACACGTGTATTGACTCCGCTTGAGTTCAAAGCCAGTGAAAACACATCAAAATCCTTTTAAAATATTAACAGAAGAGGTAGAATAGAGAAGTTAGCCTTGGCTGGGAAACCACTAAACAGAGGCATGGAAATAGATACATGGACAGTGTAAACAGAGCAACAAAGAATATAAACAAGTTCATTAAAATAGATGATGAGGACTAGAAAGACATTTTCATAGTGTTCCAAATCAGGCAGCAGAAGATTTCAGACACTGCAATCTTTTTAGTTGTTTGTCTGCTGCTGTGGACAGTCCACTTTATACTTTTTCTGGCCCTGCTTCCAATGCTGTACATGTAAACTAAGTATTAAATTTGAGAGGATCGACTTTATTGCACCAGTTTATTCCATTCGGTTAGATCTCTCTTTACAGAATGGTGAGCCGTTTGCTGAGAGCATCACACAGAGCACAAACTCCATAGCTTCAGTGATGACTCGCCTGGAATCTCCTTAAATTTTGCACAACTCAGTCCAGGCAATGAACCCGCTACCTTCAGAGCATAAGGCAGATGGTTAAACTTTGCCACTGAGAGACAGCATGTGTGTGTTTTAGAGAGACAGAAATAGAGAGGGAGAGAGAAAGAAAGAGACAGACAGAGACAGAGAGATTGTTAAATAAATTCAAATCAAAGGGGAATAACTATGAATTAAAATATTTAATTGGCTAGTCTGTTTATGGTGTCATGTCCCCAGTTTGACCTATCATGTAATCAGATCTAAAGTTTTTGTATATTATACTGTGCAGAAAGTCATGATAATGCAATGACTAACCTACTTGCCAACAAGTCCACTGGTCATGTGTTCCACTTGGAGGCAAAGTTTTGTTTCATTAACCTGAGCTCCCAGTAAAATGGGTACCAGGAATTGTCCTGGAAGTTATCGATGGCTGGTTTTATATTGACCTCATTACCCATCCAGTGGCAATTTGTCTACAACAAAACTGGGATTAGCACCATATACTCAGTAGAATTATTACATGTTACATTCAAATATACCACTGTCTGCAATTATCAATTGGTCTGCAAAAATAGACAAGTACCATATACCCAATGTCTTCAGGCATTTAAAAGGATCTTTTTTTTTCTAACAAGGTGGTGGTTTTTTGTTTACAAGGTGTCATTTTTTTTTTTTTTTACAAGGTATCGCTTTTTGTTTTGTTTTTAAACAAAATATCAATTGCTTTTTTTTGTATTTAAACAAGATATCACTTGTTTTTCTTTTACAAGGTTTAACTTTTTGTTTTTTAATGTTTAACTTTTTTTCGTTTACAAAATATCAGGGTTTTTTTTTTCAAAGTATCTTTTTTTTAAATCAAGATATCACTTTTTTACACTTTTTGTTGTTATTTAAACAAGCGATGTTTTGTCTTTATAAAGTATCACTTGTTTTTTTTACAGGGCATCACTTTTTGATTTACAAGGTGTCACTTTTTGTTTGTTTACAAAATATCAGGTTATTTTCAAGGTATCACTTTTTGTTTGTTTTATACAAGATATCAATAATTTGTTGCTTTCAAGATATCACTTGTTTTGTTTTTTTTTTGTTTTTTTTAACAAGATATGTTTTATTCTTAGAAGGTATCACTTTTAGTGTTTTTTACAAGGTTTTACTATAGCATTTGCTAGAGACAAGGAATGATGAGCTAATACAAGGCTTCTTAAGTTGTCAGCACACATCGACTCGTAAACAATAGCTACATAAGTCAGAATGCTAATGTTTCTTCTTCTTGCTGTCTTTTTTATTCTTCTCCATCTCCCAAAAGATGCTGGAGTTGACTGCTACATCTTGTAAAGGATATGCAACTAAAGTTTGTCATCAGTGCTATCAGTTATTAATCAGTTGGGGTATCTTCATTGCACTCCAGACAGGTCCATAGGTGCTCAGATCCTCCCCCCAGTATATGCATCAGCATCTGGTGGCTAATAGTGCCAGTTCTGTGTTGGTTGACGAGGCACCTCGTTTTCCCGATGTACTCTCGCGTCTGGCCGTACCAATTCTTACTCCCAAGTCTTTATCCTGGACAGCGATGTCAATTCACCGACGTCAAAGTCTTCTGTTCTCGACATATCTTTAAGGACGTTAATAAGTTTTACACGATCCATGGACTGGCCATCTACAGGGGGTGCAGAGCCAGCCAGTTTATCAGCTCGTTCATTTCCCTCGACTCCCGCATGTCCCGGGATGAAGATGGTGACTTTACGGACAACAGACTTCTGCAGCGACTCAGTCCACTGTCTACGTACAGATCCAGCTTTGACCTTCTGAATCATGCTCATTGAATCACTTAGTACACACATGTTGGTATAATGCTGTGATTCCAGCCATATGAAAGCCCGTGTAACTGCTATCACCTCCGTCATGCTGTTCGTGGTCAGAGTGGGCACCACTGGATTCTTGAATGGTTCGGCCCGCTGAATGGGCTGTAAATGCCCACGCACTTCTCTGCTGCTTTACAACAGATCCATCTGTATAGATGAGCACTTCAGGGCTATCTGAGTGTTCATAGATGAGCGTGTTGACCTCTGCATTGACAGCGGCAGGGTTCTGCTCTCTGCACCGTCTGTCGAGTGTGATAATGCAGAAGAAAGTGCACTTAAAAGCTGGAGGCACCGGCACCCATTTCTTGCCGGGATTGATACTGGTAAGACTGCAGACCTGTCTGACGACATCTTCCGCCCGACCCATCCATGATTTGCCTCTCTTTAGCCTGTCACCCTTTTCTCTGAATATAGCATCATGCAGAGGGTGCTGCTCATCTGCACCTATTTTTAAGTATGCATGAGCTCTCCAGATCTTGATCCTGTGGTTCATTGTTGGGAAGTCAAGGAGGTATCTCATTTCTACACAGGTGGTGTCTCTTGTGCAGCCCAAAATGATGTGCATGGCTTCCACTCTTCCAATCTGTGTCAGGCTGACAGTGATGATGGCCAGGGCATACTCAATGGGTGAAAGCACCAGTCCTTGGAACAGAAGTATTAGCAGTCTTTGCTCGATATTGGCAGTCGCCATGACTCTCATTGCTGACAAACCTTTTTGAGCTTTCGTTATGACATAGACACGATCTCTGTAAGACAGGCAACGATCAAGCCTCACGCCAAGATATGTCATTGACTGGGTTCTACTCAAAATGCTCCCATCCATTCTTACTGCCGGCACGTCTGTGTTTACAATATGGTTGTTTAGGGAGAACCATGTAACCGATGCCTTTGCAGAGTTAAGGGCACCGGCATCAGCGCACTGAAGAAATTCGATCTAGTTCGCCCTGCATATCATTGGCAACCGCCTATCTCGACCCTGTCGATACGCAGGAACACGTCAGCAAATGACAGAGTCCTACCCTCCCGTCCAACTGTTGTTAAGTGATCAGCACCGTATACGCGTTGAATAATACTGGTGACAGTGGTGAACCCTGCGGCAATCCTGGAGACATTGTTATCGGCTCTGAAGACCTACTCCCGCATCTTAGCACCACCTTCCTTTAGAGCAGGACTGCGGCTATCCATCGTACAAAGTGAGGATGCACTTTCAGTCTGAGAAGGGTTTGCATCAAGTGCTCGAAGGATACTCTATTGTATGCATCCTCTGTCTATGGTGGCCGCACATGTCTCTTCTCTGACCTGAAATCCTTCGTAAACATCTTGAGCAAAGACCGCCGCATTCAGCCATGACACTTTGTTACGTCTGTATCCTCCAAGTGTGGGCGGGAAGCAGCCGAGTTGTTACAAGCAAGTCTGTGTGCTATAATTTTCTCCAGTAGCTTGCCAGCAGTGTTCTGCATCGTAATGATTCTGTAGCCGCTTATCAGTGCTGTTATATGGATAACTCATCTATTAAAATGTATCATCAGTATTATTATACTGGATAACTCATCTACTAAAGGTCATCATCATTACTATTAAAGTCAGATACTAAAGTTTGTCATCAGTGTTATTATAGTAAACTCATATGCTAACGTTTTTCATCTGTTATTTTAGTATTAATCTCATCTACTAAAGTTTTTCATCTGTTATTTTAGTA
The DNA here is from genome assembly GCA_014155875.1 of Cepaea nemoralis. Classification (NCBI taxonomy): domain Eukaryota; kingdom Metazoa; phylum Mollusca; class Gastropoda; order Stylommatophora; family Helicidae; genus Cepaea; species Cepaea nemoralis. The sequence goes on from JACEFZ010025282.1 coordinate 199,423, forward strand.
GTAAACTCATCTACTAAAGTGTTTCATCTGTTATTTTACTAGTAAACTCATTAGCTAACGTTTTTCATCTTATTTTACTAGTAAACACATCTACTAAAGTTTTTCATCTGTTATTTTAGTAGTAAACTCATCTACTGAAGTTTTTCATGTTATTTTAGTAGTAAACCTCATCTCCTAAAGTTTTTCATCTGTTATTTTAGTAGTAAACTCATCTACTAAATTTTTCATCTATTTTAGTAGTAAACCTCATCTCTTAAAGTTTTTTAAGTTATTTGTTTCCATTATAGACCCTGTAACACATGGGTAATAACTCATCTACTCAAGTTTATCATCAATATATTATGATTGTTTGCTTCTGCAAATTATATTGCCAATGGTTATTTCTTTTCATTCAGGGAAATACATAACTGTGACGCCAAGGTACCAAATGACAGACTTAAGTTTGGCAACAATTGCTAAGCGTCGACCAGTATCCCTGGCCATGGTTAAGTGCCAAGGCAGTCAGGTAACTCTGGAGTGCCTGCACGACTTCTTCCGTGAAACCCAGGACCGGCTTAAGGTAAGGACACACCTTGTCGTTGATTTTCTTAAAATATTTATACATGACATTCTCTAAGTTCAAGTTCTATTATATGATTAACTAGAATCTCTGAACACATTCTGATGCTTTATGCCTCAAGAACAGATGTTTTGTCTCAATGAACAGATGTTTTCTGTCTCAGTGAACAGATGTGTTGTCTCAGTGAACAGATGTGTTGTCTCGGTGAACAGTTTTGCCTCAGTGAACAGATGTTTTGCCTCAGTGAACAGTGTCGTCTCAGTGAACAGATGTGTTGTCTCAGTAAACAGATGTTTTGTCTCAGTAAACAGATGTTTTGTCTCAGTAAACAGATGTTTTGTCTCGGTGAACAGATGTCTCAATAAACAGATGTTTTGTCTCAGTGAACAGATGTGTTGTCTCAGTGAACAGATGTGTTGTCTCAGTGAACAGATGTGTTGTCTCAGTGAACAGATGTGTTGTCTCAGTAAACAGTTTTGTCTCAGTGAACAGATGTATTGTCTCGGTGAACAGATGTGTTGTCTCGGTGAACAGATGTGTTGTCTCGGTGAAGTTTTGCCTCAGTGAACAGATGTTGCCTCAGTAAACAGATGTGTTGTCTCAGTAAACAGATGTGTTGTCTCAGTAAACAGATGTTGTCTCAGTAAACAGATGTTTTGTCTCAGTGAACAGATGTCTCAATAAACAGTTTTGTCTCAGTGAACAGATGTCTCAATAAACAGATGTTTTGTCTCAGTGAACAGATGTCTCAATAAACAGATGTTTTGTCTCAGTGAACAGATGTTGTCTCAGTAAACAGTTTTGTCTCAGTGAACAGATGTATTGTCTCGGTGAACAGATGTGTTGTCTCAGTAAACAGTTTTGTCTCAGTGAACAAGTGTCTCAGTAAACAGATGTTTTGTCTCAGTGAACATATGTGTTGTCTCAGTAAACAGTTTTGTGTCAGTGAACATGTGTTGTCTCAGTAAACAGATGTTTTGTCTCAGTGAACATATTTGTTGTCTCAGTAAACAGATGTTTTGTGTCAGTGAACATATGTGTTGTCTCAGTAAACAGATGTGTCTCAGTAAACAGTTTTGTCTCAGTGAACAGATGTCTCAGTAAACAGATGTTTTGTCTCAGTGAACTGATGTGTTGTCTCAGTAAACTGATGTTGTCTCAGTAAACAGATGTTTTGTCTCAGTAAATAGATGTGTTGTCTCAGGGAACATATGTTGTCTGTCTCAGGGACATATGCTTTCTGTCTTAAAGAACAGATGGGTTCTGTCTCAGGGAACAGATGTTTGAGTGTGGGACCAGGAAGCTGTGTAGTGTGGTGACTAGATGCTCATCTACTATGATCAAGGGTTCAATCCATATCATGATGGATTAAAATTTGTATTTGACCTGGTCTCCGAGGTGGACCCAGCCTAAATGTGTACCTAGAAATGGCTTGGGAAGTCAAGGTGGTGGCCAGAATGAGACTGACTACATGACCCAACAGTGTCATATGGTCTGTATAAATATGGGTCTAGCACTATATGTCCCAGGCATGAATAAAGGTCTAAATAAGAATCAATTCAAACAGTCAAGGCAACAGACAGTCAACATGACAGATGGTCAACACAACACATTCAACACGACTGACAGTCCATGTCAACACCACCTCCATGTCAACACCACAGCCAGTCATCACGTCCATGTCAACATCACATCCATGTCAACACAACAGCCAGTCATGTCCATGTCAACATCACGTCCATGTCAACATCATGTCAACATGTCCATGTCAACATCACGTCCATGTCAACATCACGTCCATGTCAACACAACAGCCAGTCAACACAACAGCCAGTCAACATGTCTGTCAACACAACCAGTCATCATGTCTATGTCAACATCACGTCTATGTCAACATCACATCCATGTCAACATCACATCCATGTCAACACATCCATGTCAACATCACATCCATGTCAACACAACCAGTCAACATGTCCATGTCAACATCACATCCATGTCAAAACAACCAGTCTACATCACGTCCATGTCAACATCACATCCATGTCAAAACAACCAGTCAACATCACATCCATGTCAACACAACATCCATGTCAACATCACATCCATGTCAACACAACCAGTCAACATCACGTCCATGTCAACATCACATCCATGTCAACACAACAACCAGTCATCACATCCATTTCAACACAACCAGTCAACATCATATCCATGTCAACATCACATCCAGTCAACATCACGTCTGTCAACACAACAACCAGTCAACATCACATCCATGTCAACACAACAACCAGTCATCACATCCATGTCAACACAACCAGTCATCACGTCCATGTCAACATCACATCTGTGTCAACACAACAACCAGTCATCACATCCATGTCAAAATCACCTCCATATCATCACATCCATGTCAACACAACCAGTCAACATGTCCATGTCAACACAACCAGTCATGTCCATGTCAACACAACCAGTCAACATCACGTCCATGTCAACACAATAACCAGTCATGTCCATGTCAACATCACGTCCATGTCAACACAACAGCCAGTCAATATGTCCATGTCAACACAACAGCCAGTCATGTCCATGTCAACATGTCCATGTCATCACATCCATGTCAACACAACAGCCAGTCAACATCATGTCCATGTCATCATGTCCATGTCAACATCACATCCATGTCAACATCATGTCCATGTCAACATCACGTCCATGTCAACATCACGTCCATGTCAAGACCACCACATGTCAAGACCACCACCATGTCAACATCACCTCCATGTCAACACAACAACCAGTCAACATCACATCCATGTCAACACAACAACCAGTCATCACATCCATGTCAACACAACCAGTCATCACATCCATGTCAACATCACATCCCATCCATGTCAACACAACAACCAGTCAACATCACATCCATGTCAACACCACGTCCATGTCAACACCACGTCCATGTCAACACCATGTCCATGTCAACACAACAGCCAGTCAACATCGTCTGTCAACACAACCAGTCATCACGTCCATGTCAACATGTCCATGTCAACATGTCCATGTCAACATCATGTCCATGTCAACATCACGTCCATGTCAACATCACGTCCATGTCAACAACAACCAGTCAACATCACATCCATGTCAACACAACCAGTCAACATCACATCCATGTCAACACAACCAGTCAACATCACATCCATGTCAACATCACATCCCATCCATGTCAACACAACAACCAGTCATCACATCCATGTCAACATCACATCCATGTCAACACAACCAGTCAACATGTCTGTCAACACAACCAGTCGTCAACATGTCTGTCAACACAACCAGTCATCACATCCATGTCAACACAACCAGTCATCACGTCCATGTCAACACAACAACCAGTCAACATCATGTCCATGTCAACATCACATCCCATCCATGTCAACACAACCAGTCAACATCACATCCATGTCAACATCACATCCCATCCATGTCAACATCACATCCGTGTGAACACAACCAGTCATCACATCCATGTCAACATCACCTCCATGTCAACATCACATCCATGTCAACACAACCAGTCATGTCCATGTCAACACAACAGCCAGTCAACATCACATCCATGTCAACACAATAACCAGTCATCACATCCATGTCAACACAATAACCAGTCATGTCCATGTCAACACAACAGCCAGTCATCACATCCATGTCAACACAATAACCAGTCAACATCATATCCATGTCAACACAACCAATCATGTCCATGTCAACATGTCCATGTCAACACAACAACCAGTCAACATTACATCTTTGTCAACACAACAACCAGTCATGTCCATGTCAACATCACGTCCATGTCAACATCACGTCCATGTCAATACAACCAGTCAACATCATGTCCACGTCAACATGTCCATGTCAACATGTCTATGCCAACATGTCCATGTCAACATGTCCATGTCAACTGTTCCCGTGCCTCTTCCCTAAACCCAGGAGCTGAACATCTGCTGCTGCAGCCAAGGATCGCTTGTTGGGACTGTGGTCCTGCAGGTGGCTGCCCTCTACTGCCAGCGGCTGACTCACCTGGACGCCAGTTATTGTAATGTCACTGACGACGCTCTTCTAGCCATGTCTGAATGTGCCAGGAGGTGAGTATCTCTTTCGTGTCTGGGTAATCTGATAAATGGTGGAGAAAGCAATGTTTTGTGTAGAATGGCTTGCTTCACTTCAGAGGTCATAAATTGTGAGAATTGTATGGATTTTTTGCCCTGGTCATGCGGAAATGCAAGGGGAATGAATAGACTGATAGGCTGGCAAGGAATGCACCTCTCGGTGGTAGATTACCTATGGACATGATAGAGGTGGTCGGGCGCCTGTGGGACCAGGTGGAGAAGGCAGTGGAACAGACTGAGCACCCATATGTGGAGAGAATATGGCGGGGAATCAGCAGGGGCTGTGGACGAATTCTCAAAACAGAGGTAAGACCAGAACTTTCAATCAGATGGCACTTGGAACCATTAGGACTCCTCGCTGGCTGTTGAACACTGGGACGGAGTATGTGTGGGAATGTCCTGAGTGCAATGATGTCGTTTCTTAACTCAACTTAATCTGATAAAGTACAGGCAGCTGGCCTATTACTGACCATATTACCCATCCATTTTTCACTCATAGAAAACATAAGAGCTGATACCATATCCCTCAGTTAATCGGATACCATCTCCACAGTGAAGGATAGCTGCAGTGGATCTCTGACACTGTCTCTCGCTTGATTGTAATTCTGTCAGATTGCTGTTCATCCATCTCTTGATGTTGTCTTCCCACTTGTATCGTTGTCTACCTCTTGCTTACCTACCTTCGACCTTACCCTCCAGTATGGTTTTTATGTGTGTGTCATTTAACATGGCCTATTTTTTATTTCTTTTATAAACTCTCTTCATTCCCAGTTTTTCTAGAATCTCTATTTGTTTTAAATGAAATACAACATATTCTTCTGTGTATCCACGTCACTCTGACTTTCTAATTGTTTGTTCATTGTCCAGGCTTCTTAAGCATATAGTATTGTCCACATGTCGGAGCTTCGATCCTAGACCAGTTGCCAACTAAGACTTTTAGGGCCTGGTCTGTCCTGCCACGACATTGTCTTTAGGTTGCATTTCATAACACCAGGAATAAGGTTTGCACCCTCTCAATTATGCTCCTCTGTTCAAAGCCATTGGCACAGTGTGGGGTGTCAGGTTTGGTGTGAACTGCCCAACATTCAGCGCTAACAGAAAGCAGGTAGTACCGTCTACTGTCATACGATAGCTGTCATGTCTGACTAAGACCTGATACTGAAATGTATCTTTAAACAATTATCAAAAAGGTTTATTAATGTGTGTTGTTTTTTTTAAACCAGATTTGAAAGCATCTGTTTAAACGGCTTTCAGTTATTGCAAGATTCCTCTTTACTGACTCTGTTGAGGAAACATGGACAGAGGTAAGATATATATATGTGGATATTGTCATATGTATTGTGTGGGCAGATGAGTGTTTGTGAGAGAAGGAGAGATAAGGTGGCATAATGTTCTGTGCACTTGCCTATCAGTATGGTATAGGTTCAGTGCCCTACTTTCATAGGATTTGTTTTGACTAGTTCTGATGGTCCAATAAATAAATGAACTGTGTAAGGAATATAACATGAAAGTTAGTATCAGTAAAACAGAGGTAATGACTATAACCAAAGTAGAAAAAACAGATTCATCTAAAAGAACACTCCCTGAAATAAGTAAAGAGCTTCAAGTATTTAGGAAGTATAATATCATCAAATGGCAAATCAGAAGATGAAATTGAAAATAGATGCAAACCAACTCATTGGACAAATGGCACCAATTCTAAAGAACAAAACATATCAAATCATACTTTAGAAAAGCACTCTACAACACTTCCTGCCAACTGTATGCTACCAATGTCAAACCTGAACAATGACAGAAAAAGGGAACAGAAAAATTATACAATGGAAATGAGATTCCTGGGAAAAATAATCAGAAATCCAGAAATGAAATCAGGACTAAAGTGGGGGGAGGAGTTAAATGGTTTGGCTATGTAACTAAATAACCATCTAACAGTATACCACAATAAGCAATGATGTACAGACCGAGGAGGCCGACCAGGTAAACGATGGGACAGAGGCAGTAAGAGTCCATGGGAATCACGATATATAAAGCCCATAAACAGGCATTCTCCCGCTGTTTATGCTTCACCTCAACACAAGATACAAGAGAACGATGAGATGAGTTCTGATGGTTGATTTGTGAGTGCTAACTTTCAAAATTGTCTAAGAAGGAAAGGCAGTTAGGATGGTAACTGGTCGCCTCACCCTTTGATGCAGTGGCTAGATTATATGACGGTCTAACACTTCCCTACCTTCTGTTAGTCCCACCCTTTGATGCAGTGTTTAAATTATGTGACGGTCTAACACTTCCCTGCCTTCTGTTAGTCTCACCCTTTGATGAAGTGGCTAAATTATGGGACAGTCTAACACTTCCCTACCTTCTGTTAGTCTCACCCTTTGATGCAGTGTTTAAATTATGTGATGGTCTAACACTTCCCTGCCTTCTGTTAGTCTCACCCTTTGATGAAGTGGCTAAATTATGGTACAGTCTAACACTTCCCTGCCTTCTGTTAGTCTCACCCTTTGATGAAGTGGCTAGATTATGTGACAGTTTAACATGTCCCTCTCTTCTGTTAGTCTAGAAGTTGTCTAAGAATTCAAGACAGCAAGGATGGTAACTGGTCGTCTCACCCTTTGATGCAGTGGCTAGATTATGTGGCGGTCTAACACTTCCCAACCTTCTGTTAGTCTCACCTTTTGATGCAGTGGTTAGATTGTGACGGTCTAACACTTCCCTACCTTCCATTAGTCTCACCCTTTGATGCAGTGGTTAGATTATATGACGGTCTAACACTTCCCTACCTTCCATTAGTCTCACCCTTTGATGCAGTGGCTAGATTATGTGACGGTCTAACACTTCCCTACCTTCCATTAGTCTCACCCTTTGATGCAGTGGCTAGATTATGTGACGGTCTAACACTTCCCTACCTTCCATTAGTCTCACCCTTTGATGCAGTGGTTAGATTATATGACGGTCTAACACTTCCCTACCTTCCATTAGTCTCACCCTTTGATGCAGTGGCTAAATTATGGGACAAACACTTCCGTACCTTCCGTGAGTCTCGCCCTTTGATGCAGTGGTTAGATTATGGTCGGTCTAACACTTCCCTACCTTCTGTAAGTATCACCCTTTGATGCAGTGGTTAGATTATATGACGGTCTAACACTTCCCTACCTTCCATTAGTCTCACCCTTTGATGCAGTGGCTAGATTATGGGACGGTCTAACACTTCCCTACCTTCCATTAGTCTCACCCTTTGATGCAGTGGTTAGATTATATGACGGTCTAACACTTGCCTACCTTCCATTATTCTCACCCTTTGATGCAGTGGCTAGATTATGGGACGGTCTAACACTTCCCTACCTTCCATTAGTCTCACCTTTTGATGCAGTGGTTAGATTATGTAGACGGTCTAACACTTCCCTACCTTCCGTTAGTCTCATCCTTTGATGCAGTGGTTAGATTATGTGACGGTCTAACATGTCCCTCCCTTCCGTTAGTCTAGAAGTTGTCTAAGAATTCAGGGCAGCAAGGATGGTAACTGGTTGTCTCACCCTTTGATGCAGTGGCTAGATTATGTGATGGTCTAACACTTCCCTACCTTCTGTTAGCAGTATCTGCCATGTGGCTGCCTGTAGGAATCTCTTGTAAGAGGGACAGTAGCTAACTGCTGCAGAGCTCTCACACAGTTTAAACAACCAAGCACAACTATATTGGAGATTGCAAAGAGCAGGCCTTTAAGCTGCTGCCCTGGCTAAATTATTACTGTTTCCCTGAAATTATGACCTATTACTAAAATAAGCCCTAGCATGATTTTTCAGGATGCTTTTAATATGACCTACCCCTAAAATAAGCCCTATTTAAGATTGTCATCTAGAATGAAGTTATTCAACATGCACTTACATTCAAGTACTTTGTTGATGGCATCGACTTTGTTAAATACCAACTCTCCAACATGATTGTCATGTATGAAACCGCAGTGTTTATGGGCCTAGGATCTCGAACGACAATTTATCACATAGAATTCGGGATTTAGAGAGTAACAATGTTCCAGAATAAGAGCATTTGAATAAATCTGGGCCCCCCCCTCCCCCCGCAAAAAAGACCCCCCCCCCCCCCCCCCCCCCCCCCCCCCCCCCCCCCCCCCCCCCCCCCCCGAAAGTAAACCCTAGATTTTTAAAGCTAAAATTAATATAAGATCTGGTCTTATTTTTGGAGATACACAGTAGAAAGAAAACCTACCTACAAGTAGATGGAGCCTGTTACTTGGATGGAATGTCTAGAGAAAGCCAAAACCTGACACTAGCATATGCCGAAGTCGGACACACTGACCGTTGAGGTGTATAACTAGGTGTGACGAAGATTGACATAGTTGGTCGTCACTTTGGCCTAATGTCCTCGCTCTAAAGGCATTTGTGTTGGCTCAGTCCATTGATTCACTATCTGTCTTAGGTGCAATGCCGGTCAACCTTCTGCTCATTCATTGCCCAGAGACATCCATTTTATAGTATATATGTTAATTATTAACAGATTCAGTGCCAACAAATAAAGTATGGTTGTACCAAATAAAAATGCATGGCAGAAAATGGGAAGTTGGGGTGTGACACTGTTATGACATAAAAGTTGTTAATATGGTAGGAGACATGTTATGTTATAAACACAATATTTCAGCAATATAAGTCCTTGGCAGATAACAGGAAATATTTAAGGCAATCATCTCATGACACTAAACCAGTAAAGTTGTCGGTTTTAATTAACTTGATACTTTTTTTTTGTTCATATGTAATTTACCTTGACTCTTTCAGCCTTCGGACGCTTGAACTGTATGCTTGCTTCACGCTAACTAAGGATGTATTTCCCATCATTGGGCAACTCTGCCCCAACTTGCGTCGACTGTGTCTAGGGAGTTGTGAAAAGGTTCGTATTGCTTCTGAGTTATATGATAATCATACACATTACCATTATCATCACTTTTAACATTCAGTGCTGAATAAAACGTAAGTTTGGACTGAACAAACATGGATGGCAGGTGATGGGAAGGAGGGATGTGTCAGTTATGATCTGTGAGTCGTAAGTCCCTGTGAGTCACCCCCCATAGTGCTCCGTTCCTGTGCCAGTGAATATCACAAAAAATGCTCCTCACTGTCCCATGTGAAAAGTAGAACAGGCAGCAGTCCCAACAAACAGCTCACGCAGGCATACATGCAAAAAGCTGCTGCCAGAATGCCAACACAGTTCGCCAGTAAAATCAGTTATGATCTAACAGTTGTTAATATGGTAGCAGACATGTTGTATTATCTACTCCGTGAAACATACTGTATGTATATTTCAATTGAGACATTTTACGATAACATTTTGACGATATATAAGCCCATGGCAGATATGGGAAGTCACTTAATCATCCCATGGCACTTAATTGGATTAGCAAAGGGCCCTTTTATGTCTTAGACACATTGGTCATATGATGCTAGACCTGTGTTTGGTGTGGCACATCGATCATATGGTGCTAGACCTGTTGGTAACTGGTCGAGAGTTGTGGCAGTATCACACTGTCCGCCTTTACTACTTAAACCCTGGTAGCCATTTTTGGACAGGTCGACCTTGGAGCCTAGATCAAATTTACAACCTGCTCCTACGTGGATTTGAACATATAACTAGCAGGCAAGTGTCCAATCACTAGGCTGTCATTATTACATCTTTGAGGAGCGACTGGCCAAGTAGCTAAGAATGTGGGGTTCTCCTTTGGGAGACCTAGATTTGAATCCTTGTTAAGGAGCAGCAATATATATAATCATCATCATCCAGTGCCTTGCCGTATGGCGTGGACAATCATGCCTCTCCACAAATTGTAATCTCCACGTCATGAATCAGTTCGTGTGTTGACTCCCTTCTTTGCCATGACACCAAGACTGTCAAGAATCTTATCCCACTGTCTTCTTCTATCTCTCTTTCAGCAAATCTTTCTGGTTGTCACAAAATAGTTTGTCTTCTCATAACTGGCCAAAGAACGATGACTGCCTCTTTCTAATGTTTGTGATAAAACGTCCTGATTGCTCATTTTGGCTGTCCAATTAATTTTCAGCATTCTTCTATAAAACCACATCTCCAAAGCTTCCATGGATTTTTTTGCCTGTGTACTAATTGTCCAGGTTTCGCAGCCATATGTTAAAACTGGTTCTGTGTAATATGCAAGAACTCTTAACTTTCAAGGACAGTGACTTATTGCACAAAATTTTCATTTGATAGAGTGCAGTCCCATAATCTAGCCACTGCATCAAAGGGTGAAACTAACATATATATCATATGTATTATATGAGAGAGAGAGAGAGAGAGAGTATGTGTGAAAGAGTGAGTGAGTGATAGAGGGTGTGAGTGAAATAGTGAAAGAGGCTATCTGAGGTTTAAGTACATTTAATATTCTATCATTGAAACAGTTAACAGATGTCGTCATGGCAGATTTATCCACATACTTGACAAATATTGAAGAACTAGATCTACGAGGATGCAAAAATGTAAGACATATGTAGCAGGGTTGTTTCTTGTTTGTCTTCTAAATGTTTGTCGAAAGCTGTCACTGCACACTGGTCATTGCTCATGAGTGCTCAGTCCTCCAAAGCAGCTGCCATCACAAAGTATTTCTGTTCATTGTTCTCTTGAGAGTTGGTTATATCTTATCTCTTGGCTTTTAAGGGAGCATAGACATGCTTGACCAGGCTTCAATCCCAATACGTGTGGCAAGTATGTCACCTCGGTATAAACCGGAGTCCATACAGCACTGATTACGAGGGGGCTTCAAATGAAAGCCTTAAGTGTGATAGAAATAATAATAACCTTGCCATTGTCTGGTAACCTGTCAATTGTTGTTAGGGATGTCGAGAGTGTTGAACATGTGACATGACAGTGCAGATGAACATGGTGACATAACAGTGCAGATGAATATGGTGACATAACAGTGCAGATGAATATGGTGACATAAGGATAGTTCAAAGGTGGCCACCCCACTTTTGACATGCACCACAGAGGAGCAGCATTCGTTTGTTGTATAACTAAACAGTCCTTCTGCGGGAACTGACAGGCAAATGAAATTGGAGACCTAGCGACACATGGAGAAAATTTGAGGCAGAGATAAATATGAGGACAATGAGCTGTAGGAGATGGCAGAAGATATGATGGCTTGGTGTGAGTTGGTTTTAGGGCCTCTAGTTCAGTGGAGGATACCACACAAAGCTGGTACATTTTTAATTCACCACACAAAGCTAGTTATTTTTAGGACTGACCTAGATCTGGCGGGATCATCGTTTTCAGAACAGAGATAACAGGATTCACTTACATCAAAGATGAGTATAGACAGATGATACATACACAAGATAAGACGAGTGGCACAAGATATTGATATACACTCCGAAAACACTGAGGGCCCTCTGGTCCCAAAAACATTTATTGCATCCATCGATCGGTCTAGCAGTCTACGACACTCAACCGGAAGTGATCAACAACACATTCAATTTATATTATTTATTTCAATACATACATTACACAATAGCACTTGCTTACCTTCTTCTTGCGAATGCAATTATATGTCGGTATCCTGTAATTAATAAATGCTGTGGCCCTTTTTAGGGCCCCCAAAATATCCCAGTTAGCATTCCTCAGTTGCATTGAGTATATCAACACACCCCTACACCCACTATGGAATCACCCTGATGTCACATGATTTCCCGGGAACTTCCAGGATTCCTTTGCTTGCGATGAATTAAAAATGAAGTACCAAAGCCCTTCTTCCAGCTGCTTGCTGATGCTCCATGGCAGGGCACTATATAATCATGTTGAGTATTATTGTCATCATCGTGTTCCCAGCAAACTGGCATAATCATACATGTCATTCTGCCTCTTTTCCCCACTGATCTTTCCAGTTGTCACCATGTTTTTCAATGCCTCTCTTCATGATACAAGAACGCAGTTTGTCTTCTTGTTATAGCTGCATATAATGTTCTAGTTTCACCAGCCTCTTCTATGCAGTCTTCGTTAGTTACCCTGGCAGTCAAAGTAGTCGTAATGCTCGTCTGAGGAACAACATCTCTGTTGCTTCTAAGCTCTTCCTAATTTGTCCATTCACTTTCCATGACTCACTGCTATACAGCAAAACAAGTTCAATACATTTCATCTCTTTATTATATTCAGTGATAGTGACTTATTGTATAAGATACTTTCCAATTTCTGAAATACAAATTTTACTTCACAATTCTGCTGTTAATCTCTGCTACACATCTTCCTTCTATTATTATGATTGCCCCTACGTATTTAAATCTATCAGCTTAGCTCTTATATATGATGTGTGCAGCTTTTGCTTTATGTTGAGTACACATAACACTGTATGACTGTTTTCAGTGAGAATCTGAATAAGCGTGTACAAAACCACTGATTATACATAACCAGGCCACTAGTGCTTGAGATAATTGTCCTGCTTGATTAGAATAGTTGTCCTGCTTGATTAGAGTAGTTGCCCCTGCTTGCCTCAGACACTATCATTATCATAATCAAAACATTTTCCTGTTGTGAATTAGAGTAGTCATGACAGGAACAATATATTGCATCATTTATTTCCTGGCACACTGCACTGTATCCCATCAAATACATACTACAGAAGAAATAAAGTAGCTTAAAAGTCGACAGTCGACTTCATTGCACCGGGTTTAATCCCATATGGCTATCTCTTTCTGCAGCGCTGGCTGCCGAAAGCATTGCACAAAGCACAAACTCCGTAGCTGCAGTGACGACCCCAGGAGTCTCTGAAAAAATGCACTCGTTAACCGAAGGACGCGGCCCGGAATTGAACCTACAACCTTCAGAGCCCGAGTCATATTGCTTGACCACTTTGCCACGGAGACTCCCTATTCTACAGAAGGTTTAACATATACAAGGTGTGGACTGCGCCTGGCCCTGTAGTCAGTAGGGTTAGGATCAGCCATCCTCTCCCAGGAGGGGGGAAAAGTGAAAATCAGTAGCCTGTCAATGACCAACAGACTACACATGTCAACCTCACCTTCCCATGTGAAGACAGGGAAACTGACCGTGAGGTCATGAGCCAACAAGGCTCTGGCTCGCCAGGGGGAGTGGACTTCCCTTGGTCAGATTTCTCTGTAAAACATGTGACTGGCCTAGCAAGCTTGCAGGGGATTTTCATACTGCTCTTAGAAAAATTAAGAATACTCAGTTTTTCTAGAAGAGCGAAATAAAGAAATCAGGACTAAAGTATGGGTTATAGCAGCACTAGATCTTATCAGAAGGCAGCAAGTTAAGGCAATGCTAACCCTAAAATATTAACTTCTATATTTAATTTCTATTCTGTTATGGTATAGGCTTTGATACTGAAGACTGCTGATTGATAAAATACTGTCAAATTGACTGTGCACTTAACAGTTGCTATGGAAACCAAGATAAACAGCAGTCGTGTTGATTTTCTTAACGAACCTCTAAAACAGTAATTTTTTAATGTACAGGCTAAATTCTTTAGTTTATATGTAAATAAATAGAAGTTTAGTAGAAAATGTTAATATCTCTTGGCATTCTTTTTCTTCATAATTTTAAAAATTTAATGAGATATTTCTTAGTGATTGTTTGACTGCTGCACAAAAACTAAATCTTAATTTCAAACATTGCTCTACTTATAATGTAAGTAATACAATGAAGAATAATTGCAATTTCATTCATATCTAACCAATAGTTTTGAAAAAAATTTTACCTAAATGTAAAAAACGTGCGAAATGAGAAAATGGAAAAAAACGAATTATTTTTGCGTTCTTTAATACTAATAGTTATCTTAATGCTTTAACAAGTTCTTTTACACAGAAAAACAGTTTACATGACAATTAGAACAATCCTGCTGCATATGCAGTTTGGCCTCTGATACACTGTCTCTTAGTTTGCTTTTGGGGGATCTTTGTGGTGTGTGAGTGGGGGTATGTGGGGTGGATGGGTAAGGGTATCTGTGGGTGTGGGTGGGATTATTTTGTGGTATCTGGGTGGGGGATATGTGTGTGGTGTGTAAGTGGGGATGTGTTGGTGAGGGATATGTGTGTGTGTGTGGTGCGTGGGTTGGGAATAGTGCGTGGTAGGAGGTGTATGTGATGTGCGGGTGGGGGATTGTGTGGTGGGGGATTAGGTTAAGGCATGTGTGGGTGGGTGGAAGTTGTATGTGTGGGTGGTGGTGTGTGTGAGTGGATTGGGGATGTATGGGTGGTTAGGGAGATGTGTGTGTGTGTGTGTGTGTGGGGGGGGGGGGGGGGGACATGTCAGTTGGTGGGGATGTGTGTGTATGGTTTGGGGATGTGTGTGGATGTGCGATGTGTGGGTTGGTGGGGGATTGTGTGTGTGGGTGGGGAATATGTTGTCAATGGAGATGTGGCTGGGGGAAGGGTGGTTTGAGGTGTGGGTGGGGAGAGGATGTGTGGGGTAGAATGTGGATGGGCGTGGGATGTGTGGGTTGGTGGGGGAATGTTTGTGGGTGGCGAGTGTGTTTTGGTTGGGGGATCAGGTGAGGGCAGTGTGTGTGGGTGGGGGATGTGCGGGAGGGGGATGGGTCGGTTGGTGGGGTATGTATGTGTCCCTTGGTGTGCGTGTGTGTCGGTAGGTGGGGGTGTGTATGTGTCTCTTGGTGCGCATTGTGTGGGTAGGTGGGGGTGTTGTGTGGGTGGGGTGATGTATGGATAGGTGGGAGATGGGCTTCATACCATGGTAATTAGCCTTGTTTATGTTTACAACATTCATTTCACAATGTTTATTTTTCTTCCTATGCAAATGTATACTGCTCTTGATGAACGAAAGACGAGTGATTGGAAGGGCCGAATGTAAGACGGGCCTGCGCGCCCAATTTGTGACCCTAATAAAGTTGATTTGATTTGATTTGATTTGACCTTCTTGTATTTCTCTCTTCTGCACCCAAGATGTTCCTAGCCTCTGCATATGCAGGCCTGTAGAAAATCCAAAAAACTGGGCAGTGTCTTGGGCAGCAGCAGCTCAAAGGTGAACTCTTCTTGCTGCAGTTACAACTGCAAACTGAACGCGCTTGCGTGAGGCAAAGTTGTCTTTAGTACAGCAAGCCCATATCAAGCTGTGTAAACACGCATTTGAATTCTGAGTTTGCCCTGACAATCTACTAAGTAGTTTAGTGTCAGACACCCTGTCATAAATTGGCAAAAGATATTTCTTAAGCTTGTCTCTGTTGAGCCATGTGTGTAACATCCTGTCATGTAGAGTGATTGATGCCTGACTGTTGTGCATGAGCATGTCGAACATACTTTACAGTTTGAGAGAAAACTGTCCTCCTGATCTTCTGACTTTGAATATAGTTTATTCGCTTTGTTGTGAAATGTTTTGTGATGAAGACCTTGCAGGTTCATATTTTCACAAAAATTATTGAATGTTATTGCACCCATCCCACAAACTAATGCAGAATATACAGACTGGCTGTTAATAGCAAAAGATATATCCCCATCGTTACTTCTTGCAGCTCGGTATCTTCCACAAACTTCACAAGAACAAACCTCTGCATGCACAGCTAATCCTTTGGCTTTCTTGTTGTCAGTTTCAAAAATAAAACTAGTATGTTTACATACTGGACAACATAACGTTTTGATGATTTCATCCAGTTCTGAACAAACTACTGCTCTGTGTTGAAGTGTTCCTTTTTGGTATAGATTGTCATCAATAGAAACATACTCCTTGCTGGAGGAGGTCATATATTCATAAGTATCTCTTTTAAATTGGCTTCTGGTTTTGTTTTTCTTGCAATAGTCACTTCCACAACTTTGAAAAGAACACAATGCTACTGAATCATTCAGACTCAGTCAAAAAAATTTGGAGATGGGATGCAGTTTTGTTTAGCTGGGTCGGATTAAGAATTTTCTGTAATTTTTAGACATTTTTGTAGGCTTTTCGGTGCTTACGAGCATTTGCCAGTTATTTACTTATGATTTCTTACGTTGAGCAGATGACTGGATGTTAAATTTCTTGGAACAAGGCATTTTTAAATTTGCGTGTCGATCGGTCGCCAAGCGAAAACACAACAAAACGGCCGTCTTGGAAATCCATGTGATAGTTTCAGCCAACGGGGATCACGCATTGCTTACGGTCTCACGAGGTGTTCCTTATATGGAAATTTACAGAAGATTATTGATTCGAAAAAAACAGTTGCACATAGAAGAGTTACCAATTACACGAATTTGGAGTTTCACAATTAGGGGAGATCGTGACCTTTACAGTGATATATGAAAGGTGTAAATAGCGCTTTGCCGAGATATCGTTGCTATGGTTTGAATAACATCAATTTCGTAACAATTTTCAATAAGTAAACAATTTGACACCTAGGGTGGGTTCAGTAAAATATGAATATTGCAAACTACTACCTAATCTGATAGAAGACATGCTAAGGTGTTTACAAATGAACTATACCAAAAATAACCAAACTGACTGAAAGATAAGTAGCGAAATGAATCCCTCTAACTGAAATACACTTTAAAAAATCTGCATATTTTCCACTGTTAAAACTACTCTTCTGACATTGGGAAATGACAATGTAGTTTTTTTTTTTTTTTTCAGTTGGAAGGATTCATGACACTACTTTTGTTAAAACTTTTTTTTCATTGGCGCCAGGCAATACATTGTCTTTATTATTAAAATTATCCTAGTCGTTATATTTCTGGTAATAATGATTGTGTATCGCTGCCTTCCTTATAATCCTCCAGCTGGGCGACGATTGTATAAACATAGTTGTGTATCAGTGCCCGCTTATTCACACTCTGATCCTGGCCAATTGTCACCGGATTTCAAACGCAACAGTAACATTGATCGCCGTGCGGTTGAAGAATACATTGCGGTGAGACTATATTCTTTATTTCTTATTTTATTTGATATTAACTCTCAATAAGATTTAGCTTTATTGTTTATTTTCACTAGATCAATGCTATATTATGTTAACTCATAATTGGAATATATATATATATATATATATATATATATATATATATATATATATATATATATATATATATATATTATATTATTATATTTTGTTAATTCTTTAGATCCATGCTTTATTATATTTTAACTCTTACAATATTTTCTTAACTCCTAATTAGATCAGTGCTTTATTATAGTTTATGTTAATTCTTAATTAGATCAGTGCTATATTATATTTTTACTGTTAATTAAATCAATGCTTTATTATATTTTAACTCTTACAATATTTTCTTAACTCCTAATTAGATCAGTGCTTTATTATATTTTATTTTGTCTTAATTAGATCAGTGCTTTGTTTTGTTATTCTTTAAGTAGAACAAGAAGATCAACTGTCGGAGTGACAGTAAAGTTTATTCTTGTCAGCCATTTGAACTGTATTAGTACTCAACGTAAAACTTGCCAAGACATCAACAACAGCAGTAAAATGCTGGTGTTGACAGCAATGTCATGTAAATAGGATACTGAATAATAATTTTAAAAAGTACAACGCAGCAAGCACACATAACAGACTTGCTGAAAACAAGACACTGCAGTGATGTAGTGTGGTAGAACACATTCCTCACTACATACGAATTATTATTTACTACTATTTAACACTACATACACAGAATAATAACAAAACAGACTCTGGCAACTCAGTAAATCCTAGAAGCTGCCCTCGTTGTCACCAGTGAGGCATCTTTTGGAAATCAGCCATGTAATTAACAGAAACAATGCATTTCATGTGCTGTTTAACACACACAATGGACGAATGTTAAGGGTGACAGAAGTCATTGCTTTTCTTATAGAAAGATCAGCTTTGTGCAAACAAAAAGACATGATAGTCAGTTTAAAATATCAATTGTAGACAATTAAATCTAATGTGGGAATATGTTGTGTTGTACATTTTAGCATGAAGGATTTATCACTTTGCTTTAGTTTATGTTGTGAGTCATGCAGTATGCACCTGTGATATAGTGAAATATGCCAGACAATTAATTACATCCATACGACAAGAACTGAATATTGAAGAAGGTTGGCTATTAAAGATGATAAAACAAAGAAAATTGATATATTTTGGTCACGTGAAACGTCTTGAAAGTTTGGAGAGAACAATTATGGATGGTATATGCCTGGGAAGAGAGGAAGAGGAAGGCCAAAGATAAGAATGTGGCAGATGATCTCCAGATGGGTGTATTGGACACTGGACATCTTGCTTATGACCAAGAGGTTTTCCGGATGGTTGTTATGAGTGAAGTTCTGCAAAGGACATGCTACTGAATGAATTAATTCTGCAATCTATTTCATTCCTTATTATTCAAATTTACTGTATGAAAATGTTTAGAATTTCTACATGTTTCCAGCTTACATGATGATGATGAATTGTTGGCTAATATAATTTATTTCAGTGTCCTTGATATGTGTGGCTGCAATAGAGTGACAGATGAGGGAGTATCCAATCTGGCCAAGATCTGTGGCAATCTAACAAATCTGGACATTAGCTCTACCAAATGCACCGGTGTAAGGTGAGATGAGGTTGTTAGCTAGTTGATCTGTCAGTTTAGTTAACTGGTTCATTAGCTAGTTTGTTAGTTAGCCATCCAGTCAGTCAGTCAATTAATTAGCTTTATCAGTCAGTCAGTTTAGTCGAGTCATTCAATTAACTTATTAGGTAGGTAGCTACGTAGGTATTTAGTTAATAAGTCAATCATTTAGTCATTCAATTAATTTATTAGTCACTCAGTCAGTTAATTAGTTACCATGTGCATTTAGTCCATCGCTTAGTCTGTCATTCAAGCAGGGTAGTGTGGGATGATGTGATTGGATGCACATGTGGAGAGATAATGAAATAAAAAGTTCCTAAACATCTTTCAACTTATTTTACGCCTTGTATTATCCAGCATAGACCCTCAAGCAGCTCACACCAGTCTCCTGTCTATTGCCATCTCCAACAGCTCCCTGCATGTCCTCAAGTTTGTCTTGTCTGTTTCTTGACCCCATGTGAGTTTTAGGCCTTCCTCTTTCTTTTGCCATGTGGTATCGAGAGAATGGACTAATATTTATCAGTATGTTATTGTATCTGTGTTACATGTAACAATATATGTCAAGTGTACAGCAGCTCACGTACAGCAGTAATATTTAACAGTATAAGTATCTGCTGGTGCGCCTCCATCAATCAAAATTTCTAATTACGAACTGGAGGTTTTCTATGTGTTTGCTTACTTGGGGTTGATATCAGATAATCTTTCCTTAGAGATAGAAATCGACAGACGCATTGGAAAGGCAGCCACAACACTTTCCAGACTAAGAGTTTGGGAGATCAGAACAGAGCATACAAAAGTTCAAGTATATAAAGCTTGTGTTAGCACACTACTCTATAGGTCTGAATCCTGGACCTTGTACTCACGACAGGAAAGAAAGTTGAACTTTTTCCACATGAGATGTCTGAGACGTATCCTGGGCATATCGTGGAAATACCATATAGCAAACAAACATGTGCTTGAAAGAGCAGATATTACCAGTGCACACCCTCCTCAAGCAGAGACGCCTCCGGTGGCTGGGCCACATATCTAAAATTGAGGATGAATGTATTCACAAAGATCTCCAAATGGAGAACTAGCCACATGGAAGAGGTCATCCGGAAGACCCCAAATGCGAAATAGGGATGTGTGTAAACAAGATATGAAAACCCTTGGTATAGATCAGACACACTGGAAAGAGTTGCAACAGACAGATGCTCCTGGAGAAATGTACAAAACAGACTGGTGCTCTTTGAGTGCACTCTGATCCAACAAACTGAGGATAGGAGGCAAAGGCATCAAATGCAGTCACCTACTGTGGGACCTGCCTTGTCTTACAGACGCGGAAACTCTGACAGAGATTGTCACTCTTGCATTGGACTATAGTCACCAGCGGCACTGCCAGGCACCTCCCCAGCGGCACAACTCTGTAGTCCTACAGGACAAAGAAGCCTACTACTACTATGTTACATGTAACAATATATGTCAACAGTGTACAGCAGCTCACATACAGCAATATTTAACAGTATGACATTGTATCTGTGTTACATGTAACAATATATGTCAAGTGTACAGCAGTTCACATAAGCAGTAATATTTAACAGTCTGACATTGTATCTGTGTTACATGTAACAATATATGTCAAGTGTACAGCAGTTCACATAAGCAGTAATATTTAACAGTATGACATTGTTTCTATGTTACATGTAACAATATATGTCAACAGTGTACAGCAGCTCACATACAGCAGTAATATTTAACAGTATGACATTGTTTCTGTGTTATATATAACAATGTATGTCAACAGCTCACATTTGTTTTTAATCCGATTTTACTGGACTTAGCAGTCAACACTAGCATTTTTCAGCTGCCATTGATTTCTTGGCAAGTTTTACGATCAGTAGTTTGCCATTGCTTTCTGTAACAATATATGCCAACAGTGTACAGCAGCTCACATACAGCAATAATATTTAACAGTATGACATTGTATCTGTTACATGTAACAATATATGCCAACAGTGTACAGATTCTGGCAGAGAGCAAGTGTAACCAGCACCTGGTCACAGTCAAGTTCAGCTTTTTGTCTAGGCTGACAGAGACCTGTCTCAGCAATTTTATACATCAGTGTCCCAGGTAATACATACTTTCATACTGGTGCTGTGTAGTGGTATGAGTTGTGTGTACCAAAGAGATCCTTATGTTAATTGAATATGTCCACATATATTCATTTGTTCTCTCTCTCTCTCTTTCTCTTTCTCTCTCTCTCTCTCTTCTCTCTCTCTCTCTCTCTCTCTCTCTCTCTCTCTCTCTCTCTCTCTCTCTCTCTCTCTCTCTCTCTCTCTCTCTCTCTCTCTCTCTCTCTCTCTCTCTCTCTCTCTCTCTCTCTCCTCTCTCTCTCTCTCTCTCTCTCTCTCTCTCTCTCTCTCTCTCTCTCTCTCTCTCTCTCTCTCTCTCTCTCTCTCTCTCTCTCTCTCTGTGTGTTGTTGTTTTTTTTAAAGTAATGCATTTCTGTGCTGTAATTGGGTTATGATGTCTATTATTTCAGATACTAATCATCACGTGTCATGCCAATAAGCATGGGCGGTCATGTTTTGCTATCTCACACCATCACAGTTGTGGATCCGCTTTGTGTTCATTTCTTTACCATTCCACATGGCCATGCCACCCAGATATTTACTTCCCTGCCTTCCCCTTGTTCTTTTCCCCTAAATCTTGCCAGTTGTCACCAAGTTCTATAAGTTTATTTCTTCTCATAACGTGGTGAAAAAACATTTCGACTGTCTATATTTAATTTCTCTAATCAGTTTATGGCTTTTTTTTCTTTGTTGTAGAACTTACTCATTGGTTTTTCTGTCTGCCCATGGTATTCTTTGCATTTTCCTCAGAAACCATATTTCCACATCGAAAAGATGTTTTTTCAGCTAGTCTGCTCATTGTCCACACTTCACATCGATAGTACAGGTGCTATGTAGAACCTCAACACCCTTTTTCTTGTTGCAAATGACACCTTTTATTGGCTGATGTTTTCCATTTTGCGAAAGGCTTACCTTTGCCATAACGTATCTTGTTCTAATCTCTTCAAAGCATTTCCCATCAGATGTTTTGAGTGTTCTGAGATAGTTGTACCAGTTCACTTGTTTAAGAATATTCTCATTTGCCCGTATATAACATTCTGGTATTTCTTTCTTCTTAGTGACAGCCACAATCTCTACCTTCTTACAATTTAATTTTAACCCTAGTTCACTATGTGCAACAAACACATCTACTAAATGTTGCAGATCCTGTTCATTGTCTGCACAGATCCTGTTCATTGTCTGCACAGATCCTGTTCATTGTCTGCAATCAATACATCTGCATATTTAATTTTATTAATGTTGTCATGCAATGGTGATTCCTCTATCTTCTAAGTTTCTAAACATATTTTCACTGTATAGGGAAAGATCTAGAGACACTACACATCCCTGTTGCAGACTTCTGTTAATTGGCTGATATTGACCTACTTCATTATCAATCTTTCTGGCAGCTTGTTTCCAATGTTTGTTTTTTTACAAGTGTAAAGTCACTAAAGTCTCTCCAATCAGTTTTTAGATACTGAATCTATTATTTATTCCTGTCTTTCTTCTCTCGCCTGTTAGGCTGCAGTCTGTCAACAATAAAATAACTCAAACTCATGGAGGAACCATGACCAACCTTGACATAATCGCAGCCGGCCAGTATGTGCTGTACCGAATCATGACCTGGTTATATGCACACCCTGCTGGTTTCTGAGCTAGGGGAGGGGAAGCAGAACTCTGCAACACGTTATCTGTGGAGTTGGTACTTTAGTACCGAGCTGGCAAGAAAATATCTAACCTGGCAGGTCTAGGAAATACATGGGTCAGTCATAATGGAAATAATGAGTAGAGTAGGTCTAGGAAATATATGGGTGACAATCATAATGGAAATCATGAGTAGAATAGGTCTAGGAAATACATGGGTGACAATCATAATGGAAATCATGAGTAGAATAGGTCTAGGAAATACATGGGTGACAATCATAATGGAAATCATGAGTAGAATAGGTCTAGGAAATTTATGGGTGACAATCATAATGGAAATCATGAGTAGAGTAGGTCTAGGAAAAACATGGGTGACAATCATAATGGAAATCATGAGTAGAATAGGTCTAGGAAATACATGGGTGACAATCATAATGGAAATCATGAGTAGAGTATGTCTAGGAAATACATAGGTGATAATCATAATGGAAATCATTAGTAAATTTGGTCTAGGAAATACATGGGTGACAATCATAATGGAAATCATTAGTAAAGTAGATCTAGGAAATACATGGGTGACAATCATAATGGAAATCATGAGTAAAGTAGGTCTAGGAAATACATGGGTGACAATCATAATGGAAATCATGAGTAGAGTAGGTATAGGAAATACATGGGTGACAATCATAATGGAAATCATGAGTAGAGTAGGTCTAGGAAATACATGGGTGACAATCATAATGGAAATCATGAGTAGAATAGGTCTAGGAAATACATAGGTGACAATCATAATGGAAATCATTAGTAAATTTGGTCTAGGAAATACATGGGTGACAATCATAATGGAAATCATTAGTAAAGTAGATCTAGGAAATACATGGGTGATAATCATAATGGAAATCATGAGTAAAGTAGGTCTAGGAAATACATGGGTGACAATCATAATGGAAATCATGAGTAGCACTAGTCTAGGAAATACATGGGTTATAATAACAGAAATATCTTAACTAACCTCACTCTGATAGACTCAAGCCCTTTTCAGGGTTCAAAATCTAAAGATGAAAACATCACTCTTAAGGATTAAAGCATATTCTTCTAGACGGTTAGATTTCTGTAAGGCAGTTCGGGATACACATGGTGCTGTTCCTAATTTTCATTGGGATGTGTTGTATGATATTCATTTTGTACGTTGTATGTTGTAAATTAACATATTAATAGTATCCTGATTGTCTAGACACACAGTGAAAATTAAAACCATTTTCTGAACTAAAAGAAAACGCACATGAGCACACGCAGTTTTTCCTAAATTTGGGCTGCAGGTTGTGTAGCAGGTGTGGTCTTTAAGTTTCTCCTTCTACTGCCCTGTATAGCAGGTGTGGTCTTTAAGGAGTTTCTCCTTCTACTGCCCTGTATAGCAGGTGTGGTCTTTAAGGAGTTTCTCCTTCTGCTGCCCTGTATAGCAGGTGTGGTCTTTGAGTTTCTCCTTCTGCTGCCCTGTATAGCAGGTGTGGTCTTTAAGCAGTGTCTCCTTCTACTGCCCTGTATAGCAGGTGTGGTCTTTAAGCAGTGTCTCCTTCTACTGCCCTGTATAGGTGTGGTCTTTAAGTTTCTCCTTCTGCTGCCCTGTATAGCAGGTGTGGTCTTTAAGCAGTGTCTCCTTCTACTGCCCTGTATAGCAGGTGTGGTCTTTAAGCAGTGTCTCCTTCTACTGCCCTGTATAGGTGTGGTCTTTAAGCAGTTTCTCCTTCTACTGCCCTGTATAGCAGGTGTGGTCTTTAAGCAGTTTCTCCTTGAACTGCCCTGTATAGCAGGTGTGGTCTTTAAGCAGTTTCTCCTTCTACTGCCCTGTATAGCAGGTGTGGTCTTTAAGCAGTGTCTCCTTCTACTGCCCTGTATAGGTGTGGTCTTTAAGCAGTTTCTCCTTCTACTGCCCTGTATAGGTGTGGTCTTTAAGCAGTGTCTCCTTCTACTGCCCTGTATAGGTGTGGTCTTTAAGCAGTGTCTCCTTCTGCTGCCCTGTATAGGTGTGGTCTTAAGCAGTGTCTCCTTCTACTGCCCTGTAGAGGTGTGGTCTTTAAGCAGTTTCTCCTTCTGCTGCCCTGTGTAGCAGGTGTGGTATTTAAGCAGTGTCTCCTTCTGCTGCCCTGTATAGCAGGTGTGGTCTTTAAGCAGTGTCTCCTTCTGCTGCCCTGTATAGGTGTGGTCTTTAAGCAGTGTCTCCTTCTGCTGCCCTGTATAGGTGTGGTCTTTAAGCAGTTCTCCTTCTGCTGCCCTGTGTAGCAGGTGTGTATTTAAGCAGTGTCTCCTTCTGCTGCCCTGTATAGCAGGTGTGGTATTTAAGTAGTGTCTCCTTCTGCTGCCCTGTATAGGTGTGGTCTTTAAGCAGTGTCTCCTTCTACTGCCCTGTATAGGTGTGATCTTTAAGCAGTTTCTCCTTCTGCTGCCCTGTGTAGCAGGTGTGGTATTTAAGCAGTGTCTCCTTCTGCTGCCCTGTATAGCAGGTGTGGTCTTTAAGCAGTGTCTCCTTCTGCTGCCCTGTATAGGTGTGGTCTTTAAGCAGTGTCTCCTTCTGCTGCCCTGTGTAGCAGGTGTGGTCTTTAAGCAGTGTCTCCTTCTACTGCCCTGTATAGGTGTGGTCTTTAAGCAGTGTCTCCTTCTACTGCCCTGTGTAGCAGGTGTGGTCTTTAAGCAGTGTCTCCTTCTGCTGCCCTGTGTAGCAGGTGTGGTATTTAAGCAGTGTCTCCTTCTGCTGCCCTGTATAGCAGGTGTGGTCTTTAAGCAGTGTCTCCTTCTACTGCCCTGTATAGCAGGTGTGGTATTTAAGCAGTGTCTCCTTCTACTGCCCTGTATAGGTGTGGTCTTTAAGCAGTGTCTCCTTCTACTGCCCTGTATAGCAGGTGTGGTCTTTAAGCAGTGTCTCCTTCTACTGCCCTGTATAGGTGTGGTCTTTAAGCAGTGTCTCCTTCTACTGCCCTGTATAGGTGTGGTCTTTAAGTTTCTCCTTCTGCTGCCCTGTATAGCAGGTGTGGTCTTTAAGCAGTGTCTCCTTCTACTGCCCTGTATAGCAGGTGTGGTCTTTAAGCAGTGTCTCCTTCTACTGCCCTGTATAGGTGTGGTCTTTAAGCAGTTTCTCCTTGAACTGCCCTGTATAGCAGGTGTGGTCTTTAAGCAGTTTCTCCTTCTACTGCCCTGTATAGCAGGTGTGGTCTTTAAGCAGTGTCTCCTTCTACTGCCCTGTATAGGTGTGGTCTTTAAGCAGTTTCTCCTTCTACTGCCCTGTATAGGTGTGGTCTTTAAGCAGTGTCTCCTTCTACTGCCCTGTATAGGTGTGGTCTTTAAGCAGTGTCTCCTTCTGCTGCCCTGTATAGGTGTGGTCTTTAAGCAGTGTCTCCTTCTACTGCCCTGTATAGGTGTGGTCTTTAAGCAGTTTCTCCTTCTGCTGCCCTGTGTAGCAGGTGTGGTATTTAAGCAGTGTCTCCTTCTGCTGCCCTGTATAGCAGGTGTGGTCTTTAAGCAGTGTCTCCTTCTGCTGCCCTGTATAGGTGTGGTCTTTAAGCAGTGTCTCCTTCTGCTGCCCTGTATAGGTGTGGTCTTTAAGCAGTTTCTCCTTCTGCTGCCCTGTGTAGCAGGTGTGGTATTTAAGCAGTGTCTCCTTCTGCTGCCCTGTATAGCAGGTGTGGTATTTAAGTAGTGTCTCCTTCTGCTGCCCTGTATAGGTGTGGTCTTTAAGCAGTGTCTCCTTCTACTGCCCTGTATAGCAGGTGTGGTATTTAAGCAGTGTCTCCTTCTACTGCCCTGTATAGGTGTGATCTTTAAGCAGTTTCTCCTTCTGCTGCCCTGTGTAGCAGGTGTGGTATTTAAGCAGTGTCTCCTTCTGCTGCCCTGTATAGCAGGTGTGGTCTTTAAGCAGTGTCTCCTTCTGCTGCCCTGTATAGGTGTGGTCTTTAAGCAGTGTCTCCTTCTGCTGCCCTGTGTAGCAGGTGTGGTCTTTAAGCAGTGTCTCCTTCTACTGCCCTGTATAGGTGTGGTCTTTAAGCAGTGTCTCCTTCTACTGCCCTGTGTAGCAGGTGTGGTCTTTAAGCAGTGTCTCCTTCTGCTGCCCTGTGTAGCAGGTGTGGTATTTAAGCAGTGTCTCCTTCTGCTGCCCTGTATAGCAGGTGTGGTCTTTAAGCAGTGTCTCCTTCTACTGCCCTGTATAGCAGGTGTGGTATTTAAGCAGTGTCTCCTTCTACTGCCCTGTATAGGTGTGGTCTTTAAGCAGTGGTCTCCTTCTACTGCCCTGTATAGCAGGTGTGGTCTTTAAGCAGTGTCTCCTTCTACTGCCCTGTATAGGTGTGGTCTTTAAGCAGTGTCTCCTTCTACTGCCCTGTATAGGTGTGGTCTTTAAGCAGTGTCTCCTTCTACTGCCCTGTATAGGTGTGGTCTTTAAGCAGTGTCTCCTTCTACTGCCCTGTATAGGTGTGGTCTTTAAGCAGTGTCTCCTTCTGCTGCCCTGTATAGCAGGTGTGGTCTTTAAGCAGTGTCTCCTTCTGCTGCCCTGTATAGCAGGTGTGGTCTTTAAGCAGTGTCTCCTTCTACTGCCCTGTATAGGTGTGGTCTTTAAGCAGTGTCTCCTTCTGCTGCCCTGTATAGGTGTGGTCTTTAAGCAGTTTCTCCTTCTGCTGCCCTGTATAGCAGGTGTGGTATTTAAGCAGTGTCTCCTTCTGCTGCCCTGTGTAGCAGGTGTGGTATTTAAGCAGTGTCTCCTTCTGCTGCCCTGTATAGCAGGTGTGGTCTTTAAGCAGTGTCTCCTTCTGCTGCCCTGTATAGCAGGTGTGGTCTTTAAGCAGTGTCTCCTTCTACTGCCCTGTATAGGTGTGGTCTTTAAGCAGTTTCTCCTTCTACTGCCCTGTATAGGTGTGGTCTTTAAGCAGTGTCTCCTTCTACTGCCCTGTATAGCAGGTGTGGTCTTTAAGCAGTTTCTCCTTGAACTGCCCTGTATAGGTGTGGTCTTTAAGCAGTGTCTCCTTCTGCTGCCCTGTATAGGTGTGGTCTTTAAGCAGTGTCTCCTTCTACTGCCCTGTATAGCAGGTGTGGTCTTTAAGCAGTTTCTCCTTGAACTGCCCTGTATAGGTGTGGTCTTTAAGCAGTGTCTCCTTCTACTGCCCTGTATAGCAGGTGTGGTCTTTAAGCAGTGTCTCCTTCTACTGCCCTGTATAGGTGTGGTCTTTAAGCAGTGTCTCCTTCTGCTGCCCTGTATAGCAGGTGTGGTATTTAAGCAGTGTCTCCTTCTACTGCCCTGTATAGCAGGTGTGGTATTTAAGCAGTTTCTCCTTCTGCTGCCCTGTATAGGTGTGGTCTTTAAGCAGTTTCTCCTTCTGCTGCCCTGTGTAGCAGGTGTGGTATTTAAGCAGTGTCTCCTTCTGCTGCCCTGTATAGCAGGTGTGGTCTTTAAGCAGTGTCTCCTTCTGCTGCCCTGTATAGCAGGTGTGGTCTTTAAGCAGTTTCTCCTTCTGCTGCCCTGTATAGGTGTGGTCTTTAAGCAGTTTCTCCTTCTACTGCCCTGTATAGCAGGTGTGGTATTTAAGCAGTGTCTCCTTCTACTGCCCTGTATAGCAGGTGTGGTCTTTAAGCAGTTTCTCCTTCTACTGCCCTGTATAGCAGGTGTGGTATTTAAGCAGTTTCTCCTTCTGCTGCCCTGTATAGCAGGTGTGGTATTTAAGCAGTGTCTCCTTCTGCTGCCCTGTATAGCAGGTGTGGTCTTTAAGCAGTGTCTCCTTCTGCTGCCCTGTATAGCAGGTGTGGTATTTAAGCAGTTTCTCCTTCTGCTGCCCTGTATAGCAGGTGTGGTATTTAAGCAGTTTCTCCTTCTACTGCCCTGTATAGCAGGTGTGGTATTTAAGCAGTGTCTCCTTCTGCTGCCCTGTATAGGTGTGGTCTTTAAGCAGTGTCTCCTTCTGCTGCCCTGTATAGCAGGTGTGGTCTTTAAGCAGTGTCTCCTTCTACTGCCCTGTATAGCAGGGTGTGGTCCTTTAAGCAGTGTCTCCTTCTACTGCCACTGTATAGCAGGTGTGGTCGTTAAGCAGTGTCTCCTTCTACTGCCCTGTATAGCAGGTGTGGTATTTAAGCAGTTTCTCCTTCTACTGCCCTGTATAGGTGTGGTCTTTAAGCAGTTTCTCCTTGAACTGCCCTGTATAGGTGTGGTCTTTAAGCAGTTTCTCCTTCTGCTGCCCTGTATAGCAGGTGTGGTCTTTAAGCAGTTTCTCCTTGAACTGCCCTGTATAGGTGTGGTCTTTAAGCAGTTTCTCCTTCTGCTGCCCTGTATAGCAGGTGTGGTCTTTAAGCAGTTTCTCCTTGAACTGCCCTGTATAGCAGGTGTGGTATTTAAGCAGTCTCTCCTTTTGCTGCCCTGTATAGCAGGTGTGGTATTTAAGCAGTTTCTCCTTCTGCTGCCCTGTATCCCCCATTGTATCCAACCAACACCAATCCGTCTTATCTTTTGCCATCACCTACAGCTCCTTCCTTTCTTCACATTATTATTCATTTGTCTATATTTGTCTCCATGTATTATTAGGTCTTTGCTATTTCCTATTATATATATAAAAAGGCTATATTGCCTTGTGGGTTCCAGACAAGAGAGTGTCTGGTTATGTCTTTAGGTTTCCTCTGTGTCCTAACAAGTGACAGCATCTTTTCCTCACCTCTAGTCACCAGAATTTTAATTCTTTCCATGAGCTCCACAAACAAGCTGAAAAACATCTGATGACTGTGGAAATGTGGTTTCTGAGGTGAATGAAAAGAATACCATGAACAGACAGAAAAACCAATGACCAAGTACTACAAGAAACAAATGAAAAATCATAAACTGATTAGAGAAATTAAACGTTGACAGTCAACATTTTTTGGTCACGTTATGAGAAGAAATACATTGGAGAACTTGGTGACAACTGGCAAGATTGAGAGGAAAAGAACAAGAGGAAGACAGAAGTAAATACCTGGATGGCTTGATCATGTGGTATTGTGGAGATGAACACTGAGCTGATTGACGCTTACTAGCATGGCACTTGATGAGCAACACATTGGCAATTCTGCGATAGTTTTAGGCCCCCCCCCCCCCCCCCCCCCCCCCCCCCCCCCCCCCCCCCCCCCCCCACCCCATTCTACGCAGGCACCAGTTAGTGAATGTGTGTAGTTTATGAGTACTTCTTGTAGTCACTTTCCGTTTCTGATTCATACAATATCAGGAAGTTAGCAGCCTGCACTGCACCATTCTCTGTGACCTTGCCCAAGTAACTGAGAGGGCTAATTGACCTGTAGTTGAACTTACTGGCTTTATCCTCTGCTGGCTTTCTAAGTGGAATAAAGCTTGATAATGATAACAGGGGAAGAGAACACGGAGAAAGCAGAGACGTAGATAGCTGGATGGTGGAGACAAGAACACTGAGCTGATCCACGACACTGATGATTGTGTGAGATGGTAACACATAACTGCCCGTGCTTATCAGCATGGTAAATGAAGATAACAGCTTCATGCCAGTTGTAACTCCAAGACTGTTGAAAAGTATTAAGACTTTTCATTTTATCAGGGGAAATATGTTTCATTGTGAATGATAACCTTTCCAGGAGTTACCTTCTCTTTGTTTACCTTAGTTCTAAATTCTGTTTGTGAAAATGTCTTCATGCAGAGATCTTGTGATTTTTTTTTTGGCTCTTCATATATGGGTTTCAACATATGAATTTGATACATGCTGTTGATCGCAAGATGTTGACAATCTTGATCATCAATGCCAGGCAGCAAGGCACTTGATTATGATGGTATGGTTCTCATTCACTTCTACAGCTTGCATGTGTCCATGTCCTTTGTTAGGCCATTAGTCTTTTCATGCCAGCTCCTTTAGATTTTGATCTTTTTTCTGATTTCAAAGGGTTTTGTGTTGTAATTGTGTGGTGTTCTGGTGGAGGGTTAGGCACCATGGCATTACGTACTTCTGGAGCCACAATATTGCAGTAGCTAGCATTCTTGCATATAAGCCTGTTGATCATGTGTTCGAATTCCCTTCAAGACGAGGAATTTTGTTCAGGGACCTGAGCTTCCATGTAAATCAAGCATAAACTGGGTACCAGCCAATTTCATGTGAGTCATGGCCTTTCAAGTTATGAATTGTCTAAAGACATGAAGTTACACAACATACCTAATATGCCTTAGGCGTGAGAAAGGGTCCTACTCACCATCTACTTAATGCATCTCATATCATGTTGAGGAGTACTTTATTTACTTTAGTTACCATCACACACTTCACTCAGTTCTGCATGTTCACTCCAGTACGGTTTGTACTCTCATTTACCGTATTCAGATTATTCAGCCAGTAAAGTTAAGAGTACAGACTTTGCAAAACATTTAAACTTGCTAGTTTAATATTTCTGACTTACCGCCATATATAAACATTTGTCTTTTTATACAGGTTTATGATAATTCTAGACTTTCCATATTTCATTACTTCTGATTGTATTTCTTTTTTTCTGTAGGTTAAAGTCAGTTCATGTTTATGGCTGCTCTCCTCTGAAAAATGTGGCCAGACTGCAGTCTACCAATCTTGAAGTTTCCATAGAAGGAGATTCACCCATGTTCACATCCTGACTTGTTACTCAGTGAAAATTGGTACACAGAGGTGCCAAAACTCCAGGTTTCTGGGGTCATTGAATTAATAGAGTAGGTCTAGGAAATAATGGTTAGTCATAATAGAAATAACGAATAGATTAGGTTAGGAATTACATGGGTGACAATCATAATAGAATACTGGGTAAGGCATAGGATATACACTTGCAGCCAGTTCTAAAAGAGAATAGAAAGTTAGAAACAGAAATGGAAAATGAAAACAGACAAGGTGCTTCAGAAAATGCCACAATGAAAAAGGCAAGAACTTTTGATTTTAATGGCCATGTTCTAAGAAGCAAGGAAAACTGCATTGGAAAGAACAGAGCAATTACTGAAAAATCTGAGATAGAAGACAATGGCGAAGATGGACATAAAGCTGGTAAAAGCAAGCTGCAACTGCAGAATGTAAAGACGCAGGATATATTATAAAAGAATTACTTTGTCAGAATTTGAAGATAGTAGATAAGCAGAAAATCTTACTAGTGAGCCAACAGGTAGTACAGAGCAGTTAGAAAGTGATGAAGACATTGATCCGCCATAACCATCTGGCTTTAAGCCATTTTCTGCTGCTAAACACACAGTAAATTCACCTTCAGTGCAGAAGTTAAAATTATCCGATTCCAAGAGTCGGGCAAGTGATAGTGTAGGTGACTGTTATTGGTCCACCTTTACCTCCTGGTTTTGTTCCATTGGGAGCTTCTGGATCACAGGGAACAGATGGTCAGAACAGTAGTGAAAGAACTCCTAAAGACAGCAGTAGTAATGCCAAGCTAATTGGTTCAGAACACGAGAGTGCTGATGAAGACCAAGACGATGTTGGTGCAGAAGACGACGATACTGCGGAAGATAATTCGCCGAGCAAGATTCCCTCCAGCCATGAAATTGTTCTCGATCACAGCCACCAAACTATCTCTGCTCTAGCTTTAGATCCCTCTGGGGCTCGGCGTGTCTGGTAGCTTTGATTTTGATGTCAAGCTCTGGGACTTTGCTGGCATGGATGCTTCTATGAAAAGTGTCAGATCACTGAGACCATGTGAATGTCATCAGACCAAAGGATTGGAATACAGCATCACAGGTGACAGCCTGCTGGTAACAGGCGATGCCCAGGTCAAAATAGACAGAGATGCCTTTGAGATCATGGAATGTGTCTAAGGTGATCAGTATTTAGTTGATCAGGCAAGCACAAAGGGGCACACAGCAGTACTTAACAATGGCCCTGGAATCCTAAATTGCAGAGAGTTTCTAACCTGTGCTAATGACATCACTCTTCGACTATGGGATGTCAACATTAAGCTAAAGCACAAAAATATAAAGACCAAAACAGCCGGTGGTCGAAGAACAGTGCCTACAGCATGTACCTACAGCAATGATGGGCATTATGTGGTGGCAGGTTGCAATGATGGTTCTATTCAACTATGGAACCTCAACAAACTCTTTTATGAATGTGGCGATACAAAACAAACATGCACTTGGAAATCAATAAGATGTCTCTTGCCTGTGGTTTCCTTATGACGGCACTACATTAGCATCAAGAAGCAGTGACCACACATTGAAGCTATGGGATCTTAGAAAATTTCAACAGCCTTTGGGAACAGCCAGTGGTTTAAATAATTGCTTTCCAATGACTGATTGTGCATTTAGTCCAGATGACAGATTACTAGTCACTGGGATCTCATTAAACAAAAATGAAACGGAAGGGGGAATTGTGTTCCTGGACAGGCAGTCACTGGAAATTGTCAAAGAGGTGCTTGTGTCCAATTCTAGTACAGTTTGTTTTCAGTGGCGTCCAAAACTGAACCTAATGGTTGTTGACTGTGGAGATGGAAGTGTGAAATTACTATGATCCACAGAAGATTCATAGGGGCGCCGTGCTTTGTGTTGTGAAGAAGGAAATGAAAGTCAAAACCGGCAGAAATTATGGCAGCTCAGAATATTATCACACTGTATGCTCTTCCCATGTTCAGACAAGGCAGACTAACAAGCACAAGAAAGCAAGAAGAAAAAGTCAGAAAGTCAAAAGCTATCGACCTGATTTACCTGTCAGGTCCAGGTACTGAAGGCCGGGTTGGTGCAAAGGGGGCCACATTGTCACAGCATGTCACTCAGCAGATGTTTCTAGAAAAGCAGATCCATACGAGAAAGATCCATGAGGGGCTATTTTGCGACATGCTAAAGAAGCTGCTGAGAATCCATATTGAGTTGATCCAGCATACAAAATAATTTTAGCCGACACCTGTGTTTAGGTTACCCGATGAAAATGATGAGATGATAATGACAAAGGGCCTTTGTGGAAAAAGAAACAAAATGCTTGATCAGATTGTGATGAACAGTTCCATTGTTCAGTTGGTGTTAGTTTTGTTTCATGTAATGAAAATATGTGTACGAATAATGATACATCTTAGCAGTAGTGGTTGAAATTATTTACTGATTTGCACAGATTCCTCCAGCCTTTAAGATGAACAACAATGGCACGACACTGAGCTTTGAATGTGTCTAGAAAATACAATTGATCATGATTTACAATCATAATAGAAATAATGAATACAGTAGGTCTAGGAAATACATGGGTTACAATCATATTAGAAAAGTAGAGCAGATGGACATACATGGGTTACAATCATAACAGAAATAGTGAATAGTTTGTCTAGGAAATACATGGGTTACAAACATAACAGAAATAATGAATAGAGTAGATCTAGGAAATATGGGTTACAATCATAATTGATATAATGAATAGACCAGATCTAGGAAATACATGGTTTACTGTCATAATAGAAGAATGGAGTAGGTCTAGGAAATACATGGTTTACAATCATAATTGAGATAGTGAATAGAGTAGGTCTAGGAAATATGTGGTTTACAATAATGATATCTTTGGAAACGAGGAAGAGAGCTGTGTTGCATAAAATGATTCAGTTGTGATTAATGGACGGTAAGAGAACATATAGAAATATGGTTTTACAGGAAAATGTTTTAATGGGAAACAGGTGATGAATATAGATGTTCTATGACCATCATTATCATGTGCCCTGCCGATTGGCATGGGAGTTCACGTATCTGAATAGATCTTGTCCACTGGTGTTCTGGATCTGTGACGATACCAGGAAAACTGAGACTACAGAAATCTCATCCCCTGGTCTGGATCTGTGAGGATACCAGGAAAACTGTCACAGACAGGACAGAAATAGTCAGCTTGGCTACAATATGAGAGGGAAGAATCTTGATATGATTGTCTCAACTGGTAGAGTTAGAGGACGACAAGGAGAAAACATCTAGTCAGTATGGGTTCATGGCATGGACAGATGCGAGTACATAACTAGAGAGTAATGGTGCTTTGGCTTTAGTCACCCATGTCAGCTGGCAAGGCACTTGATGATGATGAATGTTGTTTTTATTTGTTTAAAACTTAAAGCTGTATTGGTTTTAGCACCTCAAGAAGTTGCAAACCTTTTTTTTTTAATTTGTAAGGTATGATATGACTCCAAAACTAGAACATTCTCACTGACCCTGTGACCTAGTTGTAAGTTTTCATTTAACTCATTCCAGTATTAGATTTATTGACCATTTAATTTTGCATTGAAGTCTAATAGATTAGGGTTGGATTCATTGACCATCCATCCAGTTAAGTTAGTCTTAATGTTTTTTTTTTTTTTTTTTTTTGCTTTTTTTTTTAAAAAGTAGAATAGCTTTTAAACTTAAATTCACAATGTAAAAAATAAAATTTAACATTCAACTTATTCTAGCATTAGATTTACTAGCCATTTAATTTTGCCATGAAGTCTAATATTACACTGTCCAGCAGTTAGGGTTAAATTAGTTTTGTTTTTTTAT
Organism: Cepaea nemoralis; assembly: GCA_014155875.1. Lineage (NCBI taxonomy): Eukaryota > Metazoa > Mollusca > Gastropoda > Stylommatophora > Helicidae > Cepaea > Cepaea nemoralis. Next base: position 234,882 of record JACEFZ010025282.1, read on the forward strand.
TGATTTTTTTTTAAAATTGCCTTTTAAACTTTTAAATTCACATACATAAACAACATTTAACTAATTCCAGTATTAAATGTATGGGCAATTTAATTTTGCTGTAAGTCTAATATTAAATTATGGTTGGGTTCCTTGACCGCCCAGCCTTGAGTTATGTTAGTCTTCTGTTTTAAAAGAAAAAAAATGAAAAATTTTAATGTAATTCACAAATGTAAACAACGAAATCATGTGTGGTACTTAAGTGATTACTAAATGTTAATTTTTATTGATGTACATATACTTTAGTGTTTTACAGATACATTTTATGTTTTTAGGTTATTTGATTTGTTGGAGTTGTTGTCCGTGTACTATTATATTGTTTAATAATGTGGGATTTTTATGTTCTTATTTTTATATGTTGCAGGTTCAGAAGTCAGTCAGAATATAATTAATTTTAGTAACAACAAATCTCGTTATCATTAGTCAACCAGAATTTATTTAGATATAGGTATAAATAACCTGAGCCATGGCAGTGTAGTGGCTAGACACTCACCTGCCAGCTTCATGGGTTCAAATCTACAGCATGGTGGATTTTTACTATTGACTTTAGCTTCTAGGTTGATCCAGTTTAACTGATTCACTGCCAGCCCAAAAAATAGGTTTAGACCAAACAAAAATTCATGGGAAGAAATGTGTCACAATAATGATATTGTAGCAGATGTATTGTTTCATATATCGAATTAAAGGAGATTGCACAGGGAACATGACAGTGTTAATAATTATGCGAGGTGAGAAATATTAACAGTAATGATAGGTTTTGTAACAAAATTTTTAATTAAAGAGGTGACAATTATTTAAAATTTCTTCTTACCAAGGTGTCATTATTTGAAGATAATCCTGTTAGATTTACTAAATAATGATAAATAAACCACTTTTCTTCACCAATATCACTAGAACTGCCCCATAACACCAATAAAACACAATTAAAACACAATTTAAAGCACATCTTATTCACACAAAATTGGAAATAATTTAACTGAACACTGCACGTGGTATTAGTTTTAGAATCTTTCATAGTCCTTTAAATGAGAATAACTAATTTAAAATTGTTTAAAATGATAATTTGATGAAAATCTATGAAGTCGAGAACCAGAGGGCATTGCCATTTCTAAAATAATAAAAAGCAAACCACTTTCACAAAGCTTAATCCGCTTAAACCACTTCAACAAAGCTTATTCTGCGTGTCTTGTCTGATAAATTTAGAAGGCATATCTTTTCTGTGTGTAAACTTTCATTTACTGGCCACTAAACATTGCTGAAAATAAGAGAAATGAAACAAACAATGCACTGCCAATACTAAGCTGACACATCAGCTTCTGTCGGCTAGAGTAGTTCCATTAAGCCAACCTAATGGCTTGCGGCAGTCAACCAGTTAAATTGGCTACCAGGAAATGTCTTGAGTAAGTGAAGGTCACATCAACCGCCGATTTCTCTCTATAAATATGGGTCTAACACTATAAGCTCAGTGGGCCTTAAGGCATACAGAAGGGTCCTTGACTGACTTTAAAGTTTACTTCATGTTGTGATTATCCTCAGTTTTCTCTGAATCTTCATTTGTTCTTAAAGGGATCTTGGTTGCATATTGTTGTATGTTTGTTGCATATTGTTGTATGTTGGATGCTATTTACAACAAAGTTCTGATATTTGTACCTTTTGCTCAACACATCCAACTTCTGCTTGTCATTTGATAAGTCCAGATTTAAAAACAATGTATTCCCTTAGTGAACAACAAACACAGCAGCCACAAACATGTGCCACAATTTATTGCCTGGCATATTTCGCTGCATCTCATCAGGTACATACTGCAGAGTTATATATCATATGTGAAGTGAATACATGAATAATACTTCAGCTGAGTCAATTAAAAAGTCACAGGTATTGTTCGAATGTGGAGCATGTTATCTCCATGGTAAAAAATGCTTTTTGTATACTGTATTTGAGGAACCATTGATGATTGCTCAAATATAGTCAGGTGTTAGCAATTTTCAGTTCCAACCAGTTTAATGTAAACAGAGTTCATATTAAATTCAAAATTAACAGATGTTCCACATTCTAACAATACAATATATGTGACTGTTTTGTTTCAGCTTAAGTATCATATTATAACTCTGCAGTATGCACCTGACAAAATGCAGTGAAATATGCCAGGCAATAAATCATGCAACATGTTGTTTCTAGTTTGTATTTAAAGTTCCGTTTCACTTTCCCTCTTTTATTCTCAACTTCCTAGGCCAGACTGCAAGCAGTCCAGCTGTGAGGCACCAACTGCATTTCTCTTTTGCTTGTCTCATCCTGATATTATACTTGATCAGGCCAAACGTTCCTTCTCTCATTGGAAGTAAATACACAAACTCCATAGCTGTATTTATCAGTAATGGCTGCTGCTTTGGATTGGAACAGATAGAACAACAAAAGTTCTGAGTTCAAGGTTTATCATCATTGCCCTTGGGACATTCCTACACATGCACTGCCTCCTGTAGCCAATGATCTGTTGTCAAACTGATTGTACCAGTGGCAACCTAATTAAATGCCCGCCTGCACTTTCCCTTGGATTGTCATCTTATCTATCCCTGCTGACTCAGCCTTTCTGGTGTGAATTCTGTCTTTTTTGGATGCACATTTTGCAGTGACAAGATTTTGGGGCTATATAAACCCAAGGCAGATACAAGAAGTCGCTTATGACAATCATCCCATGCCACTTAATCAGTTAACGCATCAGTTGAAGTACATATGTGTCTGAATGTAAGTATTGCCGAAGATACTAAAATTTCATTGGACAAGAAAGGGGCTTGTCCAAAAAGAACTTAAATTTGAAGAATATTGTATAAGACAAATAAAATAGAGGAAAATGTAAATCGACATGAATGTCTGAGAAAAAAAAATTATGGAAGGTGTACTGGGGAAGCAAAGAACAGGAAGATTACAATGTTGGTAGACTCAAAATGTGTGAGATAATTATCACATGACAGTAACAAAGGCAAGACATCTGACCTATAACAAGAAATGTCCCAAGACTTGAGGTCTGCATGGACAAGGTGCTGGATGATGATGATGATGATGGCCACCTTCAGCTTGATGAATAGGCACTATCATGTGCCATGCCGATAAGCGTGGGCGGTCAAGTTTCGCCATCATATATGATCACCAGGTCATGGATCAGCTGTGTCCTTGTCTCGACTATACCATGTGGCCAAGCCATCTAGCTATTTACCTCTCTGCCTTCCCCTTTTCCCTTCCCCTCAATCTTGCCAGTTGTCACCAAGTTCTCCAATTTATTTGTTCAAAATATTCTCCAATTTTTTTTGTCCAAAAAATTGACTGTTAACAATTAGTTAATTAGTTAGGGAGGCTCCATGGTGAAGTGGTCAAGCCATCTGCCTTAGGCTGCGAAGGTTGTGGGTTCAATTCCAGGCTGCATCCTTTGGTTCATGGGTGCATTTTTTTTCGGAGACTCCTGTGGGTCATCGCTGAAGCTAGAGTTCATGCTTTGTGCGACGCTTTCAGCAGCCCGCGCTGCACAAAAATTCTGAGCCATATGGGATAACAACCCGGTGCAATGAAGTCAACCCTGTCTACTTTTAAGCAACTGTTAGTTAATGCCTGGTGGTAATCTGAAGACCAATCTGTGGTCACAACTATGGAGCTGGTGCTATGCATCATCTTTCTCATGGCAAGCATGCTATGGTTGCCATTATTGTTGTACTTGTTATTCCAGTTCTCTTTTCTAATGCTTGATGTACCATGAAAGTCAGTAGTTAGTGCACTTGTCTGCTGAGACAGGGTCTAGGTTCAAACCCCATCAGAGTTTTCTCCAACCAGCATGGCTCCTGAGTTCACCAAGTCTCATAAAAATCATTACCAGACTATTTGTAGAAATGTAGGTGGGATTCCCCACCGGTTGAGAACCACTGGTTTAGAATATATGAAGACCAAACACTTCATACCCCAATGGCTGTATCTACCATGAGACTATCTTACCAAGCAGCTCGGTGTAGAGTCCTTGTTAATATTAAAACAATCAAATATTCTGTCAGGAGTTAGTATAGTCTGTCCAGAAATGAATGCCTTCATTCACAATCATTTTGAAAACTGTCTGTTGCATCGTCATGAAATTTTACAGTAATGGTTTGGATGATGACACAAGGCTCTACGTGAGGAACTTGTCATAAGGCCAGTCCCATATCCCATGAGAAAATTAACTATTCAGCGCTAATGTTTCCATGTGAAGATGTAATACATTTAAACAACATGCACTTCATCTCTGTCCCGTAAATTATATACCGCATATAAACAAACTTTGAAATCTGCTGTCCAATCTCCAGAACATTTTTTTTTTTTTTTGTTAGGTGAACATGATAAGGTTATATGCTAAATCTCATCATTTTCCCTCAGTTGGTTACGGAGATATGGAATAATTTATATTGGGGCAGATAAAAGTAAACAAGACTATAGTAGTTTATTGTTGGTCTGAAGGTAAGCTCACTTTTGATCATAGAGCATAGAAAGCAAATATTGCTGATTTTCTTGGTTTTTAATTAAAGGTGCCATGTATTTTTTAATCACCTGTCTGTTGGATCAGTGGTTATGTGTTCAATTCTCAAGATGATTTTTTAGCATTGACCTGAGCTCCCTGGTACACCCAGCCTAAGATTGGTAGTAAGATTGGTGTTTTTAATGTACAAATATTTACAGTTGTCACTCAAGAGGTAAAGCAAGACAGACGTCTAATCAGATTGCAACGGGCACCATTAGTATTTGAACACTTTTCTTAACTCAAGTCAAGCACAAGTTAACTCAACTCAGCACAACTTAAGATGGGTACCCGGACATGTTCTGGGAAGTAAAGGCAGCCGACATGACATTGACCATGTCGCCCATCGTGTGCTAATTAATGTGTACAAATATGGGCTAGCAATATATACTCATGGATGTACGAGTTATTTATATTTTTTAGCTTCAATATTTTTAATGTAAAAATATTTATGTAGAATGTATAAATATTAATGTGGAAATGCTTTTTTTTTTCCTGTGGATCTCCTGAATGTTTGGGGAGATTTGATGTGATCAAGTTACATCCAAAGATACTGATCCTGTTCTGGATATTTTAGTTTAACATTCTTCAGGAGTGGTCTCGAGCAGTTAAGGAGATACCTGTGTGCACTGAAATGATTTTGGACCAAACCCAAATTGCGTATGTTCTAACTGTCCTTAGCTCTGTAATTTTCTTTCCTCCATAATTTCTTTTGCTTCACTTTTCTATTGACTGCCTTCATAAGTTCCTTAACTCCATACTTTTCTGTACTTTTCTTTCCTGTGTAATTTTTTTTTCTTGCATAATTTCCTATTCTCCATGATTTCCTTTCCTCCATAATTTCCTTTCCACCATAGTTTCCTTGTCTATAATTTTATTTCCTGTGTACTTTCTATTTCTTGCATAATTTATTTTCCTTCATAATTTCCTTATCTTCAATTTCCTTTCCTGTGTAATTTTCTTTCTTGCATAATTTCCTTTTCTCCATAATTTCCTTTTCTCCATAATTTCTTTGTCTATAATTTCTTTGTCTATAATTTCCTTTCTTGAAAATGTCCTTTCATCTATAATTTCCTTTCCTGTGTAATTTCCTTTGTTGCATAATTTCCTTTCCTCTGACATTTCTTTTCCTCAGCTATTTTCTTTTCCTCTAATTTTTTTTTTCCTCCATAAAATTGTTTCCTTTGTAATTTCCTTTTCTTAAAACACTTTTGCATAAAATTAGTTTTTGAGTAATTTCCAATTAATAATTGGCCAGTAATGAAAATGATTGACATTGAAATGCTGTGTTTAAATATGTCATGAATTCTCAAGTATTGATGCTTGACTTTGTACCATCAAGTTTGCTTCAAGAATCAATATTACATGTAATTTCCCAATGTAAAATGTGTAAAGTACATATTCAGGTATTTAAGTTAATAAAATCTGGTAACTGCATTAATAAAATCAGGTAATTACATCAGTAAACAACAGTAATTTTCAGTGTTTTATTCAACCCCTTTTCTACCTCTAGTAATGTATACATGGATGCCACAAACCGACAATGGTATGTTATTGTGTTGGCTCGTAACTGGTAATACAGCACATTCTTGCTTGAATAGAAACAAAAGACGCCAGACACCATGTCATGTTGATGTAGATTTTATTTAATGAGTGCACCCTGCTGCTCCAGTAACCCCCTGGCAGAGATAATGCTTTACTCAATGTGCCACTCGCTCAGTTCCTACACCGTGTTAGTCAGTCCGGGTGACCCTTGTCTCGCCAATCATGGCGTGTATTCTTCTGTCCATGTTACCTCTAAACGTTGTCACATCATGTAAGTCAGTTATCATGTTAATAAATTTACAATAAGAGTTAAACTTACATTTACTTAGTGAATATCATCCTACCGCACAATGTTACACCTCATATGTGGCTGTGAAATATTGTAGCACACACTTAGCGACTATACTGGTGAATCGCCCATACTGGTAACTTCTAGTAGGCATCAACAAGAGGATCATTTGTTCTCCAGTTCCCTCATTTCTAGCATTCAGCACAGCTAAATAAATTCAAGCGAGGAAATACAGGTATCATTAGCCTTCCTGACTGATGTTGACAGCCTGAGCCCTGAGTACTGAGTGACTCGCAAAAACTTGTCAACTTCTCAGCCTGTGTCCGCACTTTTTCCCCGTTATTACTGTAATATTCTTGCATATGTAGAATACTCGCAAGAGTCATCAGCACTCATACTCTACATGGCGGTGATATGAAGTTCTGCCATTGCCATTATTTGGCTTCGATTGGTCCGACCCCGAACACAGCCCAGACTCAAATGACCGCTTGGAGGACCCCCTGTCCCCTGCTCAGCGATCCACTTGCTCTTTCCCTGCCAAGCATGAATTTCTGAACTGGGTCGATCTTCATGCTAAATTTGTGAAGCTCTGGACTCTACTTTAGTCAACGCACCATGACCTGATCTAGGATCATGGCACTTGACACTTGATAAACTCTGTAGTACTTTATGGTGTTTTTTTTTTATTTTGCAAACATAATGAAACATTCAGTTTGTTGTATTTTGATTGTATAAACTCAGTGGCAAAGCAGGTATGGAGAAATAAATTCCAGTTTAACTGATTGTTCAGAAAAATGGACGGCTAGTTGCTGAACTAGCCAGTTTTGATTTATGCAGCGATATGTGTGCAACAGCTGGTTTTCTAGTGACGGACACTTCTATCGACGATGAACTGTAATTTTGGTGGCGTGACTGTTGTGTTGGCATTCTGGAGCGGCCTTATGCATGTATGCCTGTGCGTGCTGTTGGTTTGTCAGGACTGCTGTCTGTTCTATTTTACACTTGGAACACTGAGGAGCATATTGTGGAATATTCACTGGCACAGGAACGGAGTAGTATGGGGTGGCCCTTTGTCATGAAGTTGGAAATGTGACAGAGAAAATCAATGTTTTTGAATACTTTCTAAAGTGTTAGCCTGGTTTTGTTTTAGTTTTTCTTTTTAGTCATAGCCATCCTCTATAAGTACTGGAGAGTATTGAGGACAGATATCGTCTCGGCAGAGTGTACTTAGGGCACTTAAGTCTTCAGCTCAGTGAAGAGAAACTGTAAATGCACTTCGTAGATGTAGAGTATGAGCATCGCACTAAAGTGTGGCAATGCAGTTCTGGGGTCTGCATCCACAGGAATAGTGGCCAACTCTGCACAGTACTCACTGGTCCTGACGGCCATAAATTGCTGTCAAAGATATGTTATGTTGATGTGGAAACCAAAGAGAAACCACTACATCTTCCCAAGAAGGTTATGAGCATTTCTGGAATGTAGGAGTGAGATAGTTCAAAACTTCACACTAGTCTTTGCACTGCATAATATGACATGACTGTCTGTGCATTTTCTACCAAATTATAGTAGCTACTTAATGATCACCGGCTATGTGGCAAAGGGGTTACAGTCGCAATTCGTAATCCTAATTCGTAATCATGCATACCGTGTTTCGAAATACAGCTGCAGGCGATTTGGGAGCAGGCCGCCTTGTGTTTTTCATAAAATGGTATAAGTGCCGATTGTTCAGAAAGCAATGGCAAACTACCGAACGTAAATTTGCCAAGAAATTACGAACTGCAAAAACAATTCTGGGGTTGACTGCAACGTCCTGTAAACTATGCAACTACCTTAATTATTAGGAAGCCACAGCAGTTCAAATCCGCCTTGGGTTCCCAAGTGAGATTGGTCAGCCTAACATGGGTACTAATAATTGTTCTAGGGAGTCCAGATGGCTGGCAGGATGCTGATCACAGCTTCCATTGAGTACCAGTTGGTCTGTAAACATGTGAAGTTAACAATAGGCGGGAGTCAAGATGACTGGCAGGATGTGGATCACAGCTCCCATTGAGTACCAGTTGGTTTGTAATCATGTGAAGTTCACAACAGAAGGGGAGTCAAGATGGCTGCCAGGATGCGGATCACATCTTCCATTGAGTGAGATTGGTCAGCCTAACATGGGTACTAATAATTGTTGTTGGGAGTCCAGATGGCTGGCAGGATGCTGATCACAGCTTCCATTGAGTACCAGTTGGTCTGTAAACATGTGAAGTTAACAATAGGCGGGAGTCAAGATGACTGGCAGGATGTGGATCACAGCTCCCATTGAGTACCAGTTGGTTTGTAATCATGTGAAGTTCACAACAGAAGGGGAGTTGGCTGCCAGGATGCGGATCACATCTTCCATTGAGTACCAGTTGGTCTGTAAACATGTGAAGTTAACAATAGATGGGAGTCAAGATGGCTGGCAGGATGCGGATCACAGCTCCCATTGAGTACCAGTTGGTCTGTAAACATGTGAAGTTAACAATAGATGGGAGTCAAGATGACTGGCAGGATGTGGATCACAGCTTCCATTGAGTACCAGTTGGTCTGTAAACATGTGAAGTTAACAATAGATGGGAGTCAAGATGACTGGCAGGATGTGGATCACAGCTTCCATTGAGTACCAGTTGGTCTGTAAACATGTGAAGTTAACAAGATACCCAATAAGCCCTAAGGCATGTTAAAGAGGTGTATATAAATACTCAGCGGGAGAAGGGGGGCTGAGTGGTCTTGTAGTATGGTGTCCGCCTTGAGTACTGGAGGTCCCGGGTTCAAGTCCCGGTGAGGGCAGGGATTTTTTCATGTGGACTTCTAGTAACAAAATGTCCCCTAGTCTCTAGATAGTGAGATCGGACGTCCGTGTGTATTGTTGCGCAAATAAAAAATCCCTTGGCAGTTGGAAATCGAAAAAGAGTAGCCTAACAGCAAAATTTTGAGTTAAAAATCTACCCTAAGTATTTCAGGATCCTCGTCGGTGCTAGGAGTTCATGCACGGAGCTGAGATTGTCCGGACTCAGGCTTGAGTTAGGAGTTGAATGGGGCACTTTTGGGTTACACCCGTGTACCGTGATATTGATCCGTCAACTAAACTAAACTAAAACTAAAGAGGTATTTTACTTAATGGTAAAAGTTTTTAAGTTCATTTGTATGTAACAGTGCAATAGCTGATGAGTATTTGCATGTAACACTGCATAGCATTAGCTAGACGGGAGCCCAGGTGTTGTTGGATTGATAGCAACAAAATCCCTGGATAATCAAGCGCTAATTATTGTAAATACATCAGGCAAGGGAACTTGTAATGGATTGTCTTTCCGCTGGGCAGTGAAGAGAGTGACATTCTGCAAAGGGCTTGAGATGTGATGTTGAATAATGAGTGACTGTATAGTTCATCTCATTTATAACGCTGACTTTCATGGAAATTGGAGTTGAACAGTTAAAGTTATCAGCAGGTTGAAGCAAAGAAGTCTTCGCTAAATCACATATTTTACATATTTGGAGAATGTGGCTGGTTGGTTGGCTGCTTCGGTTGTTTCAAGTTTGGTTGATTGCTTAGTTGAGGTATTGTCTGGCTGGTTGGGAATCCTCTGGATAACTGAGTTATAGTGAGTTCAGCTAAAAACTTACATCACTACACTCAGGACATTGCCAGATGTGCTCCGTCCCCTCTTTCTCTTTCAACAGCCAGCGTAGAGTCATACTGCTAATCATTCCAACTGCCATCTGATTGAAAGTTCTCCTGGTCTTCCCTCTGTTTTGAGATTCGTCCAGAATCCTTGCCAACCCGCCGCCATATCATTCTCTCCACATACGGGCTATGTCTATTCCACCACTTTTTCCACAGGCGCACTACCACCACTCCCTTGTCCATAGGTAATCTCCCTTGTCCATAGGTAATCTCCCTTGTCCATAGGTAATCTCCCTTGTCCATAGGTAATCTACCACCGAGAGGTGTACGTCCTGCCAGCAAATCAGCCTGTTCATTACTCCCGCATGACCAGGGCACAACAAATTCACACAATTCTCGCAATCTTATGTTCTTTGCATAACGTTCCGGAGTCTTGAAAAGGGCTTGCATCTATCAAGGTCAGTTTGGTGCAGAGAAATATCTTCAGATCCGGTATCAAAGTATCATCCACATGTGGATAACTTGCAGAGTTCTGCTCTAAGTTTAGGAACAATCAGGCTTTTCTGCTGCGGAAAGTGATCGAACAATGGACCTGCCTAACATCCTGAATGCTCTCGGGGAGTTGGGATGAGTAAATGACTCAAAGAATGGGTGTAATTCTACAACTGTGACCAGATTGCTAGAATATCAAGTCAAATGGGGTCAAGCTAGATTAGAGAGCCATGCGGAAAGAAAATAGAAGAAATTTCAGCCAACGCAGAACTAATGTCATCAATCGCTACACGCTGATGGAAATAGAAGGGAGGATTTGAGCACTTATTAATAGTTTGATGTGCCATGGGCATGATCTGTTGACTGACAAACAATACAAAGGAACAAAAACATCAATTTTCTACTTTTTCCCAGCACTCTTTCTCTTTGACCAACATATTCTTAACTCTGAGGGAAATGAATTTATATATTCTACTTTCTATCAGAATATTCAGATTGTCACATTTTAAGAGCCAAAATGCCGGATATTTTCAAAATTATATAAAAGTCTCCAGGACAATCAGTTGGGTTTTTTTTTTTTTTTAATGATTACGGTTGGCAGCTCAACATCAAACGATGAAATCAGTGATGATCAACCGGTGGACTAGAACGAAAATGTACCATAATTTCTAGAATCAGAATATTGGCGATCGAATACAGCCTTTTTCGGCTGTAAAAATGATGCTGTATACTCAAAGATGACGTGACGTCCATCTTGCATCAATCTTGTACAAATCGGTACATGTTATTTTGTATGACAGTGATCATGGAATATGAACATCTTTTATGACAGTGATCATGGAATATGAACATCTCGTAAGACAGTGATCATGGAATATGAACATCTTGTATGACAGTGATCATGGAATATGAACATCTTGTATGACAGTGATCATGGAATATGAACATCTTGTATGACAGTGATCATGGAATATGAACATCTCGTAAGACAGTGATCATGGAATATGAACATCTTGTATGACAGTGATCATGGAATATGAACATCTCGTAAGACAGTGATCATGGAATATGAACATCTTGTATGACAGTGATCATGGAATATGAACATCTTGCATGACAGTGATCATGTAATATGAACATCTTGTATGACAGTTATCATGGAATGTGAACATCTTGTATGACAGTGATCATGTAATATGAACATCTTGTATGACAGTGATCATGGAATATGAACATCTTGTATGACAGTGATCATGGAATGTGAACATCTTGTATGACAGTGATCATGGAATGTGAACATCTTGTATGACAGTGATCATGTAATATGAACATCTTGTATGACAGTGATCATGGAATGTGAACATCTTGTATGACAGTGATCATGTAATATGAACATCTTGTATGACAGTGATCATGGAATATGAACATCTTGTATGACAGTGATCATGGAATGTGAACATCTTGTATGACAGTGATCATGGAATGTGAACATCTTGTATGACAGTCATCATGGAATATGAACATCTTGTATGACAGTGATCATGGAATGTGAACATCTTGTATGACAGTGATCATGGAATGTGAACATCTTGTATGACAGTGATCATGGAATGTGAACATCTTGTATGACAGTGATCATGTAATATGAACATCTTGTATGACAGTGATCATGTAATATGAACATCTTGTATGACAGTGATCATGTAATATGAACATCTTGTATGACAGTGATCATGGAATATGAACATCATGTAAGACTGATCATGGAATATGAACATCTTGTATGACAGTGATCATGGAATGTGAACATCTTGTATGACAGTGATCATGGAATATGAACATCTTGTATGACAGTGATCATGGAATGTGAACATCTTGTATGACAGTGATCATGGAATGTGAACATCTTGTATGACAGTGATCATGGAATGTGAACATCTTGTATGACAGTGATCATGGAATGTGAACATCTTGTATGACAGTGATCATGGAATGTGAACATCTTGTATGACAGTGATCATGGAATATGAACATCTTGTATGACAGTGATCATGGAATGTGAACATCTTGTATGACAGTGATCATGGAATGTGAACATCTTGTATGACAGTGATCATGGAATATGAACATCTTGTATGACAGTGATCATGGAATGTGAACATCTTGTATGACAGTGATCATGGAATGTGAACATCTTGTATGACAGTGATCATGTAATATGAACGCAGTAGGAAGTGCTTGGCAGCAAAGATGTGGTTTCTGGTATGAATAATGCGAATACCTTGAACTGCTGGAGTAGCTAACAATGAGTGTCTCAAATAAGTCAACGAAACTAATATTTAATACCTTATAGACAACAAAAAGAAAGATATAATGTTCTTTGGGTATGTGTGAGTAGGGAGTCTTTGGAGAGCAGGGGAGAGATAGGGAGCAAACAGCCCAGGAGCTACAGGCGACAGTAGACAAAGTGATTGACTGGTGCACTGAAATGAGTATTGTCATCCATCCGGAAAAGGCGGCTGTTTTGTGGTGCTCTTTGGACAACAGGATTGTGAGAGATGTCCCAAGCCTCACGATAGATGGTAGAAATGTCAGTAGAGAGAACAAACTGAAGTATCTGTCGATCACATTTGACAGTAGCCTATCCTTCAAAGACCATGTGGAGACGGTTGTGACAAGATCTCAAAAGGGACTCAGTGCACTTAAAACTATGGCTGCAATGGATATAGAGCAGAGAATGCTTTTCACACTATACCAGCACTTGATCCTCTCAGTAATTGATTATGGATTAGGTCTGCTCACTGTCTCAGAGAGTCAGCTGGTGAAGTTAGAGCGCATACAGAACGAAGCTATGCTGGTCATTCTGGGTTGCACTAGAGACACCCCAGTAGTGTGTATGCGTTACATCCTTGGTCTGCCGAGTGTTGCTGGTAGGCTCAAGGTGATGCAGGCGAAGGCATACCTCAGAATAGCTGCAGACACAGACCACCCACTGCATGAGGCGCTGGACGCAGTTAAGGGTCAGCGACTGATAAGAGGGAAATCATGGATGGCTCAGGCAGAGGATGCGATCAGACAGGTGTGCCCCTTGGAGAACATTAGGCGTGGAGAGGAGTGGGTCAGAATGCCAGGGAAGCAGTCAGAATTGTGCAGAGTTATAATCACATTAAGCCGGGAGTGCAGGGAGTGGCCAGCAGGGGCCACGGAAGTAGAAATCCAGCAACTAATTCAGGACAATGCTCACTCGGGTGATGTGATTATCTACACTGATGGTTCAGTGTCAAGAGTTGAGAAAAGTGGCTGGGGGTTCATAGCCAAAGCCAATGGTCAACGTTGGGGCAGGAGAGCCTGGCATATGATACCACAACATCCAGCTTAAGAATGGAGGTGGAGGCGGTCACTGCGGCTCTCCGCTGGATGGAGAATACGACACACACACACACACACACACACACACACACACACACACACACATCGTGATTGTAACTGACTCAGAAAGCATGCTGACGAGGGTGAGGGCGGGCAGGCTTCGTGCGGAGTGGCTTGTTTCGCTTCGGAGGTCACGGGTGACAAGCATCGCCTGGATCTTTTCTCCGGGGCATGCGGTGTGCTGGGAAATGAACAGGCGGACAGATTGGCTGGCTCTGCAGAACTTGGTGGAGTATTGATACATGACAAGGCAGACGTGGTTGCGGCCTTGTGGGAGCACGTGTACACCTGGAGGAGCAAATGGATTACCATAGTCTGGTAAGAATGAGACAACGAGGAGTGACGAGGGGATCTGGCCGACGCTCAACGCACAGAGGAAAGGCGAGACGGACATATAATCAGATTGCTACTGGTACTATTAGTGTTGGAACTCTTCGCTGGCTACTGAGGATGGGGACGGATCGCTTATGGGAATGCCCCGAATGCTGCGATGTCGATTCCTAAATCAATCAAGCAATCTTTGGAAAACACTGATGTCGGAAAAGACCAGGCGTTGAAGAGGCTTAAGAAATTATGCTAGAGGACCTAAGACGATGACATGGATGAATATTATCGCTAGAATATATCCAGAACACCAATAAGATACATGCTTATGATGTCGTGTCTGCCTTGCTCTTCCTCTGCTTATTCTTTCGTTCGCTTGAAATATTGTCTATATCTGCAATGTTCCATTGCATAAACTTCATTGTACGAGTAATTTGTAGCTTAGTCGGTGGTCCATAAAGTATATCTTCCAATGGTGTTTCTCAAGGCCAGAAGGTTTGCATTGACATGTCGCATTGAAGGCAGTCTTGGGGTAATTACCTGCTGTCTGTGGTGCCAATCCGTATGTGCCCATGCCTTGCTCAAACCTTAGTGTCGTCTCCTCCAACCTCCCACCCCACCCCTATAAGGCCAGCCAATTAGTCCCTTTCTCGGCTCTATCGTGACGCCCTATTATGACGAGTGCCTCGCTCATTTCCAGATGTAGGAAAGTTGTGTGTTTATTTAATGAAAACTTGGCGATGTGACTTCTCTCATCTCTGGGAGAGTTGAGGCAAGACTTGACATCACAACACTAGGGGCATTCCCATACGTGTTCTGTCTTTATGTGCACAGCCAGCGAAGAGCCCCAGTACTAATGGTACCAGTGGCAGTCTGATTATATGTCCCTCTGGCAATTCCTCGAAGTTTTGAGTGTCGGTCAGATCCTCTGGTCACTCCCTGAAGAATCATTTTCTGTAAGCCAGGATACTCTACCCGTTCTTCTGTACTATACACACGATCCCAAAGGGTCCCGATCACATCTGCCTTATCATGGACCAATACCCAACCGAGTGGTGCAGACCCAGCCAATCTGTCCACCTGCTCGCTTCCCACCACTAAGCCACTGGCATGTCCTGGAAAAGGGGGGGGGGATAATAGATGCTCTAAATGTTAGATAGTTCAATGGAAGCCTGCCTTCACCTTTCTCATCATACTTTGTGTGTCTATTACAATTATATGTGTGTGCTGTTTGTCTTCCGGCCAGCGGAACGCCGTCGTGACTACCTCCACCTCCATCCTCAGACTAGATGTTGGTTCTCAACCGGTGGGGAATTTCTCTCTCTCTCTCTCTCTCCCCCCCCCCCCCCCCCACAGGTGGGAATTTTAGGGTTTCCAGTGCGGGGATTAAGATTATTTCATTATGTCCCTTTGCAGAACCTCGCTGCCATAAAACTCTCCGGAAAACTGCTCGATCACGAGCAAGATGTCCCGCGTCCGATACACCCATCTGGAGATCATCTGCCACATCCTGCACCCATCTTCTCTTTTGCCTTCCTCTTACTCTCTTCCCAGGTATATACCCCTCCATTATTCTTTTCTCCAAACTTTCATGACCTTTCAAGTGACCAAAATATATAAATTTTCTTTGTTTTATCGTCTTTAATAGCCAACCCTCTTCAATATTCAGCTCTTGAAGTATGGATGCATTTGTTCTTTTCTTTACCCAAGATATTCTTAGAACCCGTCTATAACATTTATATTCAAAAGCATTTATGCGCTGTTCAGCTTGTATAGTAAGTGTCCAGGTCTCACACGCGTATGTTGCAACGGGAAAGATGCATGCTCTTAAAAATAAGATTATTTCAAGATCTCGTTAATACAAACACCGATTACTTGATATTGTTTTCCCCTCCATACTTTACGGTTCTGTACTTCTCGCCCATCTGAAATTCGTAACGTTTTATGTAGATGTCTAGACTTGTTCTAGGATATGTTATTAAATTAAGCTTCCTTGTTTACCTATACTGTGTAGGGGCCTGGGAGGGGGGATTTATAGGGAGGAAATACGAAAGGGGGGATGACATTCTGAACATATGGTGAAGGGGTGCATGGGCCAAAAAAGGTTGAGAACCACTGGACTGGATGTTGTGGTACCATGTACCTATTTTCACCTTTCTCATCATCTCTGGAAGAGTGGATCGTTTGTGTAAGCACTGTCGAACGACACAGATTACGTGCATTTATTTGCGCACTTTAAAGTTCTTTTAGCATGTTCGGAATGATAGAGTGCAGCACAACCTAAGCACATTTCATTTATACAAACGAGCTTTGTGGTGGTATACTATATGTGAATTTGAAGAAAAACATTCCGAGCAATCCCGTACAAGACGGCGGCACTATATATATATATATATATATATATATATATATATATATATATATATATATATATATATATATATATATATATATATATATATATATATATATATATATATATCCATTGGCACCTTGCCGTCTTGACAGACGATAGTTTGTGCTTCAAAAAGGCATAATAACTATTACCCATGGCGTTAGCGAATGTGACTATGTGACTGATTAGACCAATTCGCGCTGAAAATGTTCGTTCACAGTGGGTGCATGTGAACACGTGGTCATTTCCACCATCATGCACCATTTTACATCTCACACGCTCGGTGTATGACTTATCTGCAATAATTTTCTCCTTTGTCTTTATTCCATTTTTTATGCTTGCCCTCCATGCAACACGTTCAGCGGCGTCTTGCTCCCAATGTGCATTATCAATGCCTGTATCAATTATGTCCCGCTTACACACATCTTTGTATCGTAGTAGAGGCCGACCCTGAGATCTCATACCCATCTGCAATTCACCAAAACAGATGTTCTTTGGTATTCTATCATCATCTATCCTCCTAAGATGTCCTATCCATCTAAGTCTACGAAGACTGAGCATGGAATAAACCGTCACACAACCTGATCTTTCCAATACTTCAGTATTTGTGATTTTGTCTTGCCACTTAATACTAAGAAATCTTCCCAGACACCGTATATGAAAGCTGTTTAAACGTTTCTCTTGGTGTGAGAAAGTTATATATATATATATATATATATATATATATATATATATATATATATATATATCTCTTTACCATGAACGGACATACCATAGCAACGCCCATCTTTCAAGACCAGGAAGAGAAATTCTGTGAGCTTATAGCACCGTTGTTTTGTAGCCGGAATGTGTCCACTTCTTCCTTCTGTCTTCTTTCTTCTAACTAACCGCTACAAGCTGCGGGATTTACTGAGGAAGGGATCCTAGCACTTATGAACTGAATGGTTAGATGTGCAATGAGGATGATCTGTCGACTAACTAAACTAACTAACTAACTAACTAACTAACTAACTAACTTCTTCTATCTACCAAGATAACTGTTTGCACGACAGTTACTGTTATTGAAAAGAATAGTGCTTTTTTTAAGGGCTCGCGGTTCCTCAGTGGCCAGAGCCGCCCTATCAGGTCCCCACGTCTCTGTGTGTCATTCGGATGACCGCCTCTGCTGGTGACCCTGGCAAGATCAAGTGTAGATACTACACTTTGAACTTAGCCACAAGGCCGAGAACCGATAAAAAGAATTGTGATGGACCCATGTTTTGGCCTGATCTAGACCAGAGCAATACCTCATCATCGTGTGGCTGACCCTTTACAGAACGTCACGCTTCCCACGGCCAGATGATACTCTGGGTACCTTGCTACTTCCCCTACCATGTAGGTTAGGGGAGGATAGAAAATTCTTCTGTTCTTCCTATTCTGTATTTCACCTCTCTGTGGAATATAGGCCCGCAACCAAATATCACGCTTAGCTCTTTGTAGGCTAGTTTTCTACGAGATGAGGTAGTACTTCAAATTGTTACACCGACCCTCCTGTGTCGGGTCTTGCATGTTAGGTTGCTGCTGTGTTATATTTTTCTCTCTTATACACACAGGTAGCCATCGGGTGTATGGTTTGTTTTACTGGAGTCACTTTCCCTCTGGGCATCGTAGTGAAGTATAGTGACAGTGACATATCTATTCCTCGACAAGTATAGTGACAGTGACATATCTAATCCTCCACAAGTAAAGTGACAGTGACGTATTTAATCCTCCACAAGTATAGTGACAGTGACATATCTAATCCTCCACAAGTATAGTGACAGTGACATATCTAATCCTCCACAAGTATAGTGACAGTGACACATCTAATCCTCGACAAATATAGTGACAGTGACATATCTAATCCTCCACAAGTATAGTGACAGTGACATATTTAATCCTCCACAAGTATAGTGACAGTGACGTATCTAATCCTCCACAAGTATAGTAACAGTGACATATCTAATCCTCCACAAGTATAGTGACACTGACGTATCTAATCCTCGACAAGTATAGTGACATATCTAATCCTCCACAAGTATAGTAACAGTGACATATCTAATCCTCCACAAGTATAGTGACAGTGACATATCTAATCCTCCACAAGTATAGTAACAGTGACATATCTAATCCTCCACAAGTTTAGTGACAGTGACATATCTAATCCTCCACAAGTATAGTGACAGTGACATATCTAATCCTCCACAAGTATAGTAACAGTGACATATCTAATCCTCGACAAGTATAGTGACAGTGACATATTTAATCCTCCACAAGTATAGTAACAGTGACATATCTAATCCTCCACAAGTATAGTAACAGTGAAATATCTAATCCTCCACAAGTATAGTGACAGTGACATATCTATTCCTCCACAAGTATAGTGACAGTGACGTATCTAATCCTCCACAAGTATAGTGACAGTGACATATCTAATCCTCCACAAGTATAGTGACAGTGACATATCTAATCCTCCACAAGTATAGTGACAGTGACATATCTAATCCTCCACAAGTATAGTGACAGTGACATATCTAATCCTCCACAAGTATAGTGACAGTGACATTTCTAATCCTCCACAAGTATAGTGACAGTGACATATCTAATCCTCCATAAGTATAGTGACAGTGACATATCTAATCCTCCACAAGTATAGTGACAGTGACGTATCTAATCCGCCACAAGTATAGTGACAGTGACATATCTAATCCTCCACAAGTATAGTGACAGTGACATATCTAATCCTCCACAAGTATAGTGACAGTGACATTTCTAATCCTCCACAAGTATAGTGACAGTGACATATCTAATCCTCGACAAATGTAGTGACAGTGACATATCTAATCCTCCATAAGTATAGTGACAGTGACATATATAAGCCTCCACAAGTATAGTGACAGTGACGTATCTAATCCGCCACAAGTATAGTGACAGTGACATATCTAATCCTCGACAAGTATAGTGACAGTGACATATCTAATCCTCGACAAGTATAGTGACAGTGAAATATCTAATCCTCGACAAGTATAGTGACAGTGACATTTCTAATCCTCCACAAGTATAGTGACAGTGACATATCTAATCCTCCACAAGTATAGTGACAGTGACATATCTAATCCTCCACAAGTATAGTGACAGTGACACATCTAATCCTCGACAAATATAGTGACAGTGACATATCTAGTCCTCCACAAGTATAGTGACAGTGACATATTTAATCCTCCACAAGTATAGTGACAGTGACGTATCTAATCCTCCACAAGTATAGTAACAGTGACATATCTAATCCTCCACAAGTATAGTGACACTGACGTATCTAATCCTCGACAAGTATAGTGACATATCTAATCCTCCACAAGTATAGTAACAGTGACATATCTAATCCTCCACAAGTATAGTGACAGTGACATATCTAATCCTCCACAAGTATAGTGACAGTGACATATCTAATCCTCCACAAGTATAGTAACAGTGACATATCTAATCCTCCACAAGTATAGTGACAGTGACATATCTAATCCTCCACAAGTATAGTGACAGTGACATATCTAATCCTCCACAAGTATAGTGACAGTGACATATCTAATCCTCCACAAGTATAGTGACAGTGACATATCTAATCCTCCACAAGTATAGTGACAGTGACACATCTAATCCTCGACAAAGTATAGTGACAGGTGACATATCTAATCCTCCACAAGTATAGTGACAGTGACATATCTTAATCCTCCACAAGTATAGTGACAGTGACAGTATCTAATCCTCCACAAGTATAGTAACAGTGACATATCTAATCCTCCACAAGTATAGTGACACTGACGTATCTAATCCTCGACAAGTATAGTGACATATCTAATCCTCCACAAGTATAGTAACAGTGACATATCTAATCCTCCACAAGTATAGTGACAGTGACATATCTAATCCTCCACAAGTATAGTAACAGTGACATATCTAATCCTCCACAAGTTAGTGACAGTGACATATCTAATCCTCCACAAGTATAGTGACAGGTGACATATCTAATCCTCCACAAGTATAGTAACAGTGACATATCTAATCCTCGACAAGTATAGTGACAGTGACATATTTAATCCTCCACAAGTATAGTAACAGTGACATATCTAATCCTCCACAAGTATAGTAACAGTGAAATATCTAATCCTCCACAAGTATAGTGACAGTGACATATCTATTCCTCCACAAGTATAGTGACAGTGACGTATCTAATCCTCCACAAGTATAGTGACAGTGACATATCTAATCCTCCACAAGTATAGTGACAGTGACATATCTAATCCTCCACAAGTATAGTGACAGTGACATATCTAATCCTCCACAAGTATAGTGACAGTGACATATCTAATCCTCCACAAGTATAGTGACAGTGACATTTCTAATCCTCCACAAGTATAGTGACAGTGACATATCTAATCCTCCATAAGGTATAGTGACAGTGACATATCTAATCCTCCACAAGTATAGTGACAGTGACGTATCTAATCCGCCACAAGTATAGTGACAGTGACATATCTAATCCTCCACAAGTATAGTGACAGTGACATATCTAATCCTCCACAAGTATAGTGACAGTGACATTTCTAATCCTCCACAAGTATAGTGACAGTGACATATCTAATCCTCGACAAATGTAGTGACAGTGACATATCTAATCCTCCATAAGTATAGTGACAGTGACATATATAAGCCTCCACAAGTATAGTGACAGTGACGTATCTAATCCGCCACAAGTATAGTGACAGTGACATATCTAATCCTCGACAAGTATAGTGACAGTGACATATCTAATCCTCGACAAGTATAGTGACAGTGAAATATCTAATCCTCGACAAGTATAGTGACAGTGACATTTCTAATCCTCCACAAGTATAGTGACAGTGACATATCTAATCCTCCACAAGTATAGTGACAGTGACATATCTAATCCTCCACAAGTATAGTGACAGTGACACATCTAATCCGCGACAAATATAGTGACAGTGACATATCTAGTCCTCCACAAGTATAGTGACAGTGACATATCTAATCCTCCACAAGTATAGTGACAGTGACGTATCTAATCCTCCACAAGTATAGTAACAGTGACATATCTAATCCTCCACAAGTATAGTGACACTGACGTATCTAATCCTCGACAAGTATAGTGACATATCTAATCCTCCACAAGTATAGTGACAGTGACATATCTAATCCTCCACAAGTATAGTGACAGTGACATATCTAATCCTCCGACAAGTATAGTGACAGTGACATATCTAATCCTCCACAAGTATAGTAACAGTGACATATCTAATCCTCCATAAGTATAGTGACAGTGACATATATAATCCTCCACAAGTATAGTGGACAGTGACATATCTAATCCTCCACAAGTATAGTAACAGTGACATATCTAATCCTCGACAAGTATAGTGACAGTGACATATTTAATCCTCCACAAGTATAGTAACAGTGACATTCTAATCCTCCACAAGTATAGTAACAGTGAAATATCTAATCTCCACAAGTATAGTGACAGTGACATATCTATTCCTCCACAAGTATAGTGACAGTGACGTATCTAATCCTCCACAAGTATAGTGACAGTGACATATCTAATCCTCCACAAGTATAGTAACAGTGACATATCTAATCCTCCACAAGTATAGTGACAGTGACATATCTAATCATCCACAGTATAGTGACAGTGACATATCTAATCCTCCACAAGTATAGTGACAGTGACATATCTAATCCTCCACAAAGTATAGTGACAGTGACATATCTAATCCTCCATAAGTATAGTGACAGTGACATATCTAATCCTCCACAAGTATAGTGACAGTGACGTATCTAATCCGCCACAAGTATAGTGACAGTGACATATCTAATCCTCCACAAGTATAGTGACAGTGACATATCTAATCCTCCACAAGTATAGTGACAGTGACATTCTAATCCTCCACAAGTATAGTGACAGTGACATATCTAATCCTCGACAATGTAGTGACAGTGACATATCTAATCCTCCATAAGTATAGTGACAGTGACATATATAAGCCTCCATAAGTATAGTGACAGTGACGTATCTAATCCGCCACAAGTATAGTGACAGTGACATATCTAATCCTCGACAAGTATAGTGACAGTGACATATCTAATCCTCGACAAGTATAGTGACAGTGAAATATCTAATCCTCGACAAGTATAGTGACAGTGACATTTCTAATCCTCCACAAGTATAGTGACAGTGACATATCTAATCCTCGAAGAGTATAGTGACAGTGACATATCTAATCCTCCACAAGTATAGTGACAGTGACATTTCTAATCCTCCACAAGTATAGTGACAGTGACATATCTAATCCTCCATAAGTATAGGGACAGTGACGTATCTAATCCGCCACAAGTATAGTGACAGTGACATATCTAATCCTCGACAAGTATAGTGACAGTGACATATCTAATCCTCGACAAGTATAGTGACAGTGACATTTCTAATCTTCGACAAGTATAGTGACAGTGACGTATCTAATCCTCGACAAGTATAGTGACAGTGACATTTCTAATCCTCCTCAAGTATAGTGACAGTGACATATCTAATCCTCGACAAGTATAGTGACAGTGACATATCTAATCCTCCACAAGTATAGTGACAGTGACATTTCTAATCCTCCACAAGTATAGTGACAGTGACATATCTAATCCTCCACAAGTATAGAGACAGTGACGTATCTAATCCGCCACAAGTATAGTGACAGTGACATATCTAATCCTCCACAAGTATAGTGACAGTGACATATCTAATCCTCGACAAGTATAGTGACAGTGACATATCTAATCCTCCACAAGTATAGTGACAGTGACATATCTAATCCTCCACAAGTATAGTGACAGTGACATTTCTAATCCTCCACAAGTATAGTGACAGTGACATATCTAATCCTCCACAAGTATAGTGACAGTGACGTATCTAATCCGCCACAAGTATAGTAACAGTGACATATCTAATCCTCCACAAGTATAGTAACAGTGACATATCTAATCCTCCACAAGTATAGTAACAGTGACATATCTAATCCTCCACAAGTATAGTGACAGTGACGTATCTAATCCGCCACAAGTATAGTAACAGTGACATATCTAATCCTCCACAAGTATAGTGACAGTGACATATCTAATCCTCCACAAGTATAGTAACAGTGACATTTCTAATCCCCCACAAGTATAGTGAGAGTGACATATCTAATCCTCCACACGTATAATGACAGTGACATATCTAATCCTCCACAAGTATAGTGACAGTGACATATCTAATCCTCCACAAGTATAGTGACAGTGACGTATCTAATCCTCCACAAGTATAGTGACAGTGACATATCTAATCCTCCACAAGTATAGTGACAGTGACATATCTAATCCTCCACAAGTATAGTGACAGTGACTTATCTAATCCTCCACAAGTATAGTGACAGTGACATATCTAATCCTCCACAAGTATAGTGACAGTGACATTTCTAATCCTCCACAAGTATAGTGACAGTGACATATCTAATCCTCCATAAGTATAGTGACAGTGACATATCTAATCCTCCACAAGTATAGTGACAGTGACGTATCTAATCCGCCACAAGTATAGTGACAGTGACATATCTAATCCTCCACAAGCATAGTGACAATGACATATCTAATCCTCCACAAGTATAGTGACAGTGACATTTCTAATCCTCGACAAGTATAGTGACAGTGACATATCTAATCCTCGACAAATATAGTGACAGTGACATATCTAATCCTCCACAAGTATAGTGACAGTGACATATCTAATCCTCCACAAGTATAGTGACAGTGACATATCTAATCCTCCATAAGTATAGTGAAAGTGACATATCTAATCCTCCACAAGTATAGTGACAGTGACGTATCTAATCCGCCACAAGTATAGTGACAGTGACATATCTAATCCTCGACAAGTATAGTGACAGTGACATATCTAATCCTCGACAAGTATAGTGACAGTGACATATATCTAATCCTCGACAAGTATAGTGACAGTGACATTTCTAATCCTCCACAAGTATAGTGACAGTGACATATCTAATCCTCCACAAGTATAGTGACAGTGACATATCTAATCCTCCACAAGTATAGTGATAGTGACATTTCTAATCCTCCACAAGTATAGTGACAGTGACATTTCTAATCCTCCATAAGTATAGAGACAGTGACGTATCTAATCCGCCACAAGTATAGTGACAGTGACATATCTAATCCTCGACAAGTATAGTGACAGTGACATATCTAATCCTCGACAAGTATAGTGACAGTGACATATCTAATCCTCGACAAGTATAGTGACAGTGACATATCTAATCCTCGACAAGTATAGTGACAGTGACATTTCTAATCTTCGACAAGTATAGTGACAGTGACGTATCTAATCCTCGAAACGATGGAGCACCATGGTCTGGTAAGAATGAGACAACGATGTGAGACGAGGGGATCTGGCCGACGCTCGGCGCTCGGAGGAAAGGCGAGACGGACATATAATCAGATTGCTACTGGAACTATTAGTGTTGGAACTCTTCGCTGGCTGCTGAGGATGGGGACGGAGCGCTTATGGGAATGTCCTAAATGCTGTGATGTCGGTTCCTAAATCAATCAATCAATCAATCAATCCTCGAAACGTATAGTGACAGTGACATATCTAATCCTCCACAAGTATAGTCACAGTGACATTTCTAATCCCCCACAAGTATAGTGAGAGTGACATATCTAATCCTCCACAAGTATAGTGACAGTGACATATCTAATCCTCCACAAATATAGTGACAGTGACGTATCTAATCCGCCACAAGTATAGTGACAGTGACGTATCTAATCCGCCACAAGTATAGTGACAGTGACATATCTAATCCTCCACAAGTATAGTGACAGTGACGTATCTAATCCTCCACAAGTATAGTGACAGTGACATATCTAATCCTCCGCAAGTATAGTGACAGTGACATATCTAATCCTCCACAAGTATAGTGACAGTGACATATCTAATCCTCCATAAGTATAGTGACAGTGACATATCTAATCCTCCACAAGTATAGTGACAGTGACATTTCTAATCCTCCACAAGTATAGTGACAGTGACATATCTAATCCTCCATAAGTATAGTGACAGTGACATATCTAATCCTCTACAAGTATAGTGACAGTGACGTATCTAATCCGCCACAAGTATAGTGACAGTGACATATCTAATCCTCCACAAGTATAGTGACAGTGACATATCTAATCCTCCACAAGTATAGTGACAGTGACATTTCTAATCCTCCACAAGTATATTGACAGTGACATATCTAATCCTCAACAAATGTAGTGACAGTGACATATCTAATCCTCCATAAGTATAGTGACAGTGACATATATAATCCTCCACAAGTATAGTGACAGTGACGTATCTAATCCGCCACAAGTATAGTGACAGTGACATATCTAATCCTCGACAAGTATAGTGACATTGAAATATCTAATCCTCGACAAGTATAGTGACAGTGACATTTCTAATCCTCCACAAGTATAGTGACAGTGACATATCTAATCCTCGACAAGTATAGTGACAGTGACATATCTAATCCTCCACAAGTATAGTGACAGTGACATTTCTAATCCTCCACAAGTATAGTGACAGTGACATATCTAATCCTCCATAAGTATAGAGACAGTGACGTATCTAATCCGCCACAAGTATAGTGACAGTGACATATCTAATCCTCCACAAGTATAGTGACAGTGACATATCTACTCCTCGACAAGTATAGTGACAGTGACATATCTAATCCTCGACAAGTATAGTGACAGTGACATATCTAATCCTCCACAAGTATAGTGACAGTGACATTTATAATCCTCGACAAGTAGAGTGACAGTGACAATATCGAATCCTCCACAAGTAATAGTGCGTGACATTTCCTAATCTCCACAGTAGAGGGAAAGTGACATAATAGATCCTACCATAAGTAGAGAGACAGTGACGTATCTATCCGCCACAGTATACACGTGACCAGTGACATATCTAACCTCTCACAGTAGAGTGACAGTGACAAATCTATCCGTCCACATAGTATAAGTGACAGTGAATAGCTAATCCCGACCAGTATGTGACAGTGACTATCTATCCGTGACAATATATGACAGTGACATAGCTAATCCTCACAAGGATAGTGACAAAGTTACGTAATAATCCGCAACAACAGTATAGTAACACAGTGACATATCTAATCATCCACAAGTATATGAAGTGACAATCTAATCCTCCACAAGTATAGTGACAGTGACGTATCTAATCCGCACAAGTATAGTACAGATGACATCATCTAAAGCCACAGTATAGTAACATGACATATTATCCTCCTACAATATATGTGAAGTGACTTTCTAATCCTCACAATATATTCACAGTGACATATCTAATCCTGCAACAAAATGAGTGACAGTGACATATCTAATCCCATAAGTTATAGTGACGTGAACATATATTATCCTCCACAAGTATAGTGACAGTGACGTATCTAATCCGCCACAAGTATAGTGACAGTGACATATCTAATCCTCGACAAGTATAGTGACAGTGACATATCTAATCCTCGACAAGTATAGTGACAGTGAAATATCTAATCCTCGACAGTATAGTGACAGTGACATTTCGAATCCTCCACAAGTATAGTGACAGTGACATATCTAATCCGCGACAAGTATAGTGACAGTGACATATCTAATCCTCCACAAGTATAGTGACAGTGACATTTCTAATCCTCCACAAGTATAGTGACGTGACATATCTAATCCTCCATAAGTATAGAGACAGTGGACGGTATCTAATCCGCCACAAGTATAGTGACAGTGACATATCTAATCCTACACAAGTATAGTGACAGTGACATATCTACTCCTCGGACAAGTATAGTGACAGTGACATATCTAATCCTCGCAAGTATAGTGACGGGACATATCTAATCCTCCACAAGTATAGTGACAGTGACATATCTATCCTCCACAAGTATAGTGACAGTGACATATCTAATCATGCCACAAGTATAGTGACAGTGACATATCTAATCCTCCACAAGTATAGTGAACAGTGACATATCTAATCCTCCATAAGTATAGATACAGTGACGTATCTAATCCTCCACAAGTATAGTGACAGTGACATATCTAATCCTCCACAAGTATAGTGACAGTGACATATCTAATCCTCGACAAGTATAGTGACAGTGACATATCTAATCCTTGACAAGTATAGTGACAGTGACATATCTAATCCTCGACAAGTATAGTGACAGTGAATATTCTAATCCTCCACAAGTATAGTGACAGTGACATATCTAATCCTCCACAAGTATAGTGACGTGACATATCTAATCCTCCACAAGTATAAGTGACAGTGACATATCTAATCCTCCACAAGTATAGTGACAGTGACTAGCTATCCTCCACAGTATAGATAACAGTGACATATCTAATCCTCCACAAGTATAGTGACAGTGACGTATCTAATCCGCCCAAGTATAGTAACAGTGACATATATTAATCCTCCACAAGTATAGTGACAGTGACATATCTAATCCTCCACAAGTATAGTGACAATGACATATCTAATCCTCCACAGTATAGTGACAGTGACATTTTTAATCTCCACAAGTATAGTGACAGTGACATATCTAATCCTCGACAAAATATGTGATAGTGACATATCTAATCTCCACAAGTATAGTGCAGTGACATATCTAATCTCACAAGTATAGTGACAGTGGACATATCTAATCCCCATAGTATAGTGACATGACATATCTAATCCTCCACAAGTATAGTGACAGTGACGTATCTAATCAGCCACAAGTATAGTGACAGTGACATATCTAATCCTCGACAAGTATAGTGACAGTGACATATCTAATCCTCGACAAGTATAGTGACAGTAACATTTCTAATCCTCCACAAGTATAGTGACAGTGACATATCTATCCTCGACAAGTATAGTGACAGTGACATATCTAATCCTCCACAAGTATAGTGACAGTGACATTCTAATCCTCCACAAGTATAGTGACAGTGACATTCTAATCCTCCACAAGTATAGTGACAGTGACGTATCTAATCCTCCACAGTATAGTGACAGTGACATATCTAATCCTCGCAAGTATATGACAGTGACATATCTAATCCTCGACAAGTATAGTGACAGTGACATATCTAATCCTCGACAAGTATAGTGGACAGTGACATTTCTAATCTTCGCAAGTATAGTGACAGTGACGTATCTAATCCTCGAAACGTATGGACAGTGTCTGGTACAATGAGACAACGAGGTGGACGAGGATCTGGCCGCTCGCGCTCGGAGGAAAGAGAGACGGACATATATCAGATTGCTACTGGACTATAGTGTTGGAACTCTTCGCTGGCTGCGAAGGATGGGGACAGCGCTTATGGGAATGATCCTGAGTCTGTATGTCGGTTCCTAAATCAATCAATCAATCAGTCAATCCTCGAAACGTATAGTGACAGTGACATATCTAATCCTCGACAAGTATAGTGACAGTGACATATCTAATCCTCCACAAGTATAGTGACAGTGACATATCTAATCCTCCACAAGTATAGTGACAGTGACATATCTAATCCTCCACAAGTATAGTGACAGTGACATTTCTAATCCTCCACAAGTATAGTGACAGTGACATATCTAATTCTCCATAAGTATAGGTGACAGTGACATATCTAATCCTCCACAAGTATAGTGACACTGACGTATCTAATCCGCCCACAAGTATAGTGACAGTGACATATCTAATCCTCCACAAGTATAGTGGACAATGACATATCTAATCCTCCACAAGTATAAGTGACAGTGACATTTCTAATCCTCCACAAGTATAGTGACAGTGACATATCTAATCCTCCACAAGTATAGTAACAGTGACATATCTAATCCTCCACAAGTATAGTGACAGTGACATATCTAATCCTCCACAAGTATAGTGACAGTGACGTATCTAATCCGCCACAAGTATAGTGACAGTGACATATCTAATCCTCCACAAGTATAGTGACAATGACATATCTAATCCTCCACAAGTATAGTGACAGTGACATTTCTAATCCTCCACAAGTATAGTGACAGTGACATATCTAATCCTCGACAAATATAGTGACAGTGACATATCTAATCCTCCACAAGTATAGTGACAGTGACATATCTAATCCTCCACAAGTATAGTGTCAGTGACATATCTATTCCTCCATAAGTATAGTGACAGTGACATATCTAATCCTCCACAAGTATAGTGACAGTGACGTATCTAATCCGCCACAAGTATAGTGACAGTGACATATCTAATCCTCGACAAGTATAGTGACAGTGACATATCTAATCCTCGACAAGTATAGTGACAGTGACATATCTAATCCTCGACAAGTATAGTGACAGTGACATATCTAATCCTCCACAAGTATAGTGACAGTGACATATCTAATCCTCGACAAGTATAGTGACAGTGACATATCTAATCCTCGACAAGTATAGTGACAGTGACATTTCTAATCCTCCACAAGTATAGTGACAGTGACATTTCTAATCCTCCATAAGTATAGAGACAGTGACGTATCTAATCCGCCACAAGTATAGTGACAGTGACATATCTAATCCTCGACAAGTATAGTGACAGTGACATATCTAATCCTCGACAAGTATAGTGACAGTGACATATCTAATCCTCGACAAGTATAGTGACAGTGACATATCTAATCCTCGACAAGTATAGTGACAGTGACATTTCTAATCTTCGACAAGTATAGTGACAGTGACGTATCTAATCCTCGAAACGATGGAGCACCATGGTCTGGTAAGAATGAGACAACGAGGTGTGACGAGGGGATCTGGCCGACGCTCGGCGCTCGGAGGAAAGGCGAGACGGACATATAATCAGATTGCTACTGGAACTATTAGTGTTGGAACTCTTCGCTGGCTGCTGAGGATGGGGACGGAGCGCTTATGGGAATGTCCTGAATGCTGTGATGTCGGTTCCTAAATCAATCAATCAATCAATCAATCCTCGAAACGTATAGTGACAGTGACATATCTAATCCTCGA
Source organism: Cepaea nemoralis (assembly GCA_014155875.1). Taxonomy (NCBI): domain Eukaryota; kingdom Metazoa; phylum Mollusca; class Gastropoda; order Stylommatophora; family Helicidae; genus Cepaea; species Cepaea nemoralis. Next base: position 265,739 of record JACEFZ010025282.1, read on the forward strand.
CAAGTATAGTGACAGTGACATATCTAATCCTCGACAAGGAGACATTACCAACCTAGGCTTCATCTTGGCCAGGTCGTTTGTGTTGTGTTACAGCATGAGGTGGTTACATTCCAGAATGCCTCTCCCCAGATGTGAATTTCCAGTTCCTGTATTACACGCAGCAAACGCCTGTGAGACCTGGATACTTGCTAAACAACCCATACATGCCTTTGAATATAAATGTTATAGATGGGTTCTGGATCTTGGATACAGAAAAAGAACAAATGCATCCACATGACAAGATCTGAATATTTAAAAAGGTTGGCTACTAAGGACCATAAAACAAAGAAAATTGAAATATTTTGGTCACTTCAAACGTCATGAAAGTTTGGAGAGAACAATAATGGAGGGGTATGTGCTTGGGAAGAGAGGAAGAGGAAGGCCAAAGAGAATATGGGTGCATCATGTGGCAGATGACCTCCAGATGGGTGTATAGGACCCGGGACATCTTGCTTATGACCGAGACGTTTTCCGGAAGGTTGTTATGGAAGCGAGATTCTGCAAGGGACATGCTACCGAGTGAGTGAGTGAGTGAGTGAGTGAGTGAGTGAGTGAGAGGGTGAGTGAGTGAGTGAGTGAGTGAGTGAGTGAGTGAGTGAGTGAGTGAGTGAGTGAGTGAGTGAGTGAGTGAGTGAGTGAGTGAGTGAATGAATGAATGAATGATTACACGCCCTGCTGATTTCCATATAAAACTTGTTTTGCTGTTTGGCAGTGGATCTTGGAATTAAAATGAACAAATTATGAAGAAATCGGAGGCAACAGAGATATGGTTCCTAAAACGAATGTTGCGAATTATTGGACTGCCAGGGTAACTAACGACGCTTGCCTGAAAGAGGCTAATGAAACTAGAACATTATACACAACAATAAGAATGAGACAAACAGCTTTCTTCGGTCATGTGATGAGAAGAGAGGTATTGTAGAACATCGTGATGACTGGAAAGATCGAGGGGAAGAGAGGTAGATACGGACCAAGTGAAATTATGCTGAATGGATTGAGACGATGGCATGGAGGAATATCAGCAGAAGAGTTGACCCAGAACACCACAGACTGAGATGCGCGGAGAGACATGAACGCCAGCTGGCTGAGCACTTGATGATGATGACGAATTCCTGAGCTTTGAGAGGTGAAGAAGGTCTCTGTAAACCGGTTCTCGTGGAGATAATAGTATGTCCAGAAATGAATGCCGTCATTCACGATCAGTTATTTTAACAACTGTCTGTTGCATCGTTATGAAATTTTTCCTGCCGTCTTATATTTACCCCCACCCAAGGAATATGTCTTTGATAGATCCAAAAGCAACTTAAATCATGGAAAGCGGCGCCATTTCTTTGATGTTTTGGTGAAACACTAGTGATTTCTCGCTAACAAACTTGTTTTACAGTAATGAATGCCCCGCCAATTCAGATGACGACACAAGGCGTATCCGGATTCGTATGGGGGTGGGTGCAATGTCTACTCTGCTGAGACGGAACATGATTACCTGTTTTGCACGACGAATATAGCTGTGAATGTCTCTGTAGTGGGCTTCCTTCATAACGGTCAAGATGTTGGTCCTCTTTTCATTGAAGTTTATAGAATTATTCGTATGTTCGTGTGTTGTCCCCTCATTTGACAATGTGTTTCTTCTCACGTTTCTTGTTATGCCACAATATGTCAGTTCCCACCACAGTATTACTCTTCGGTTGGTATTCAATGCGTCTAGAGCTTCTTTTTTTTTTCAACGCCAGTTATTTGTCACCGTTCAGGGCTTACTGAATTGAAAATTCATCACTATGGAATACAAACTGTTGCTATTGACAAGTTGTATTGTTTGTGCCGATGCTGTCATGTTAAGGGCCTGCAATTCTTCTTCTGAATAGTTGGAGCAAAAATATTCAAGTAGGTGTGCATGTGGATTAATGTCTGCGATCTGCCCAGACCTTAATCTGTGTCGCACGATTCCAGTAGGTTGATGGCTGCTCTCGGTTGCATAAAATTCAATCCATCCTTTCTCCAGTAGTCATCTTCCTCTTTCAACACATGGTCCTCACATTTTTTCCACTAACTTTTATCAGTATTTAATAACTCGAACTGGGTTAGTATCTTGACGTCAGACAATTTGAATATAGTAATGTCAGCTGCCACCTGTCCTTTAATTTTAGCCCACACAAAATCCATAAGGTTAAAATGAGAATGGTATGGTGGAAGTCTCAAGCACCCATGACGATGCTCTTCTATCAACTTATCGATTTGATATTTCTTGCTGTTTGGCGTCTGTTTTACAAGGGACAACAATTCTAGCTAGAAATACGTTTCTGGAAATGGTATGTTTTCCATTCGGAGCCGTATCTTTATTGCCCCCTTTGTGCACGATGCTGTAGGTATTTTGTCTTCTTGGGCAACAACATTGATATCATGAATTGTCCATAGTTGGACACGACGGTCTATCTAGGGATGGAAGCACTGTATTCTCGAGCCAATCTCTAAATACATTACCATTCATCTTATTATGATAATCCCTATCTCTGTGGCTAAGGGCTTGCGAACGCGGTTTGTGAGCCCATATACCCGGGTTCGAAATACGGCGGTGCTGGTTTTTTCGAAAAAGCTATGGGGACCGGTCGTTCTGAAATCAATGGCAAACTACTGAATATAACACTTGCCTAGTACATCAACAGCAGCTGAAAATGCTGGTGTTGACTGCAACGTCCCGTAAGGGATACGCAACAAATTTTTATTTTTATCTGCTCCTCATGGCTCCTAAATGCGGTTGCTCGCAAAGGATATTTCTACCTCCCTTGTACTTTCTAAAAGTGAAGCCTAATGTCCTTATAATTTTCCACAAAGTTGTTTTGGATAGCTCTATGTTCTTTCTCAACCAAACCCTAAGTTTTCTTACAGTCACTGTTTCTTTGGCATCCAACATTTTTATAATAGCTCGCCTTATGACATCCTTGTCAAAACTATCTACAATAGCCTTTCTGCCTACCGTTTTGTTATTGCGTGGTGGTTTAATTCCAGATTCTTGCACCCATCGACGAAATTACCGTTTGCTCAATCCCAATGCATGCATTGTTCTTTTTTTTCGGAATTTGTAATAGTATAAATAGTACGAATAGTGATAGTATAATAGTGCAATAGTATAATAGAATAGTAATAGTAAAATAGTACGGCTGGACGCCGTGGCTAAGGTCTTGCGAACGCAGTGTGTGAGCCCGTATACCCGGGTTCGAAACACAGTGGTGCTGGTTTTTCGAAAAAGGTATAGGTGCCGGTCGTTCAGAAAGCAATGGCAAACTACTGAACGTAAAATTTGCCCAGGATTCACGAACAGCAAAAATGCTGGGATTGACTGCTACGTCCTGTGAAGGACATGCAACTAAATTTTTATTTTGTAATAGTATGAAACAGTTTCCTGCGATCAGCTTCTTGACAAAAATATGTGTACAACTTCAAAGCGATGCTTTGAAGTGTATAAAATTTCACATTCAGTCCCATTGAGCAATATTCACACATTCCAATGTTAGCAATAAGTGGTAAGATTTTTAAAAAAAAACATAATAATCAGGTTTTATGAAAGGACCCACATTGACGACACCTTTGAGCACTCCCAGTTTAAACAGTGCGGGATTCTTGCTATAAGGTCAATCCCGTGAACCACTGAGAATATTCAACATTGAACGCTGATTTTCTGACTGAAGGTGTAATACATTTAAAATTATGGACTTAATCCGTGACCTGTAAATTATATATCGCATATAAACAAACATTGAAATCTGCTGTACAATCTCCAGAACAAAAAGTTTTTGTTAGGTGGACATAATGATAAGGTTATATGCTAAATCTCATCATTTTCCCTCATTTGGTTACTGAGATATGGATTTTTATACGGAGGCAACCAAATGTAAATTTACTATAGTAACAAAATTTCCCCTGGTCTCTAGAGTAGTGAGATCGGACGCCCGTGTGTATTGTTGGGCACGTAAAACATCCCTTGGCAGTTGGAAATCGAAAAAAGTAGCCTAACGAATTAAAAATCTATCCAAAGTATTTAGGGATCTTCGCTGGTGCTACGAAGTTCGTGCGTGCACTGAGCTGAGATTCTCCGGACTCAGGCTTGTGTTAGAAGTAGAACGGAGCACTTATGGCAAGTTATGGGTTACACCCGTGTGCCGTGATGTTGATCCGTCGACTAAACTAAACTAAACTAAACTAAACTAAACTCAAGTCGTATAATGGATTCGCAACCAAACAACCAACCAACTGGAGTCGCTAACTTGGAGGTCCAATTTCTAACGTGGAAGAAGAAAAAATAGAAGAACTAGATCCCAGATTACTACTAATAGGTAAATCGTGCGCAACCACAACTTTGGTTGACTGCCAAATACCCCCTGCTTGGTTGTGTAAATCATCCTGTTGCACAGATCGGTGCGATAGTTGCCTGCAGTTGTTTCACGCAAGATCCGAAATGACTACAACCAATTATCGGGAAAGTACCGTTTGATGTCGTTAGCCGAAAGAAATCCGAAACACGAGAATGCCGTTTAACGGGAATTTCAGTGATAGCGTACTACTATTTCAGTTCTCCAGTGGGAAACGCAATACGACTGGCAATTCTTTCAACTATTGTTAATGCTTTTCTTTTCTTTACGTGCTGTGGGTGTCGATCATTACCTGCAATTTGTTTCTCCTATTAAAGGTGGGGATGCGAGATTTTATCCCGTGGAGCAATTACGAAGCTATTGATACTGTAATATCTCATTAAAGCTATCAGTGGCTTCTGTTCATGGGGCATTTTGTTTCTAAGTGGGGAGATGGGGGACGGGGTGGTGAGATAGGGGAATATGGGGTTGGGGAGATGGGGGACGGGGTGGGTGATGGGGTAGGGTGGGAAATAAGGGGACGGGGTGGGGAGATGGAAGAATATGGATGTGGGGAGATGGGGGACGGGGTGGGGAGATGGAGGACGGGAGTTGGGAGATAAGGGGACGGGTGGAGAGATGGAAGAATATGGAGGTGGGGAGATCGGGGACACGGGTGAGGAGATGGGGACGAGGTGGGGAGATGGGGTAGGGTGATGGGGGATTGAGTAGGGAGATGGGGGACGGAGAGATGGGGGACGGGGTAGGGAGATGGGGAACACAGGTGGGGGACGGGGTTGGGAGATGGGGATGGGGTGGATGATGGGGGACGAGGGTGGTGAGATAGGGGGACGGGGTGGGGAGATGAGAGAATATGGAAGTGGGGGGCCTGAGGAAATAAAGACGGGGTGGGGAGACGGGGAGACGGAGTGGGAAGATGGGGCGGGGAGATGGGGACAGGGGAAAACAAATGATATAAGTACACGAAAAACACTACATAAAATATGAATATAAAAGTTACTTATGTGTATCCATGTTGTGGACTTTACGGTTATATACGTGGCAATCCTTGATCTGTGTAAACAGCAGTCCTCCTCTTGCACGTTTGTCATTCTTTCTGGGAGCGCGTGAATAATGCAGAAGAACAGATGGGCTATTATCATATTATGTTCTAGAGAGAATGAGGGAGCAGGAAGTGGTCAGAATATCTGGTCGACAACTGTCACTCAGAGGTAAAGCAAGACGGGCTCTAACGGACACCATTAGAATTGGGGGACTCTACACTGGCTGCTGAATGTGTTGACTGATCACTTATTCTTATGGCTTGGGAATACCCCGAGTGCAATGATGTCGGTTCTTGACTCAAGAGTAACCCAGTAGGTCAAAGGTCATGCCTGAACATGGGCGCATTAATTTTAAGTTACCAAAAAGATCCAATCAATATTAACTAAATTGTCTAGAAATATTCTTCTGAGAAAAGAAGAATTTATCCCGAACAAAACGACGCGTTATTTAACATCAGCATTGTGTATGCTCTTCACAAATAATTCAAAAACAGCCAAATAATATTGGGACGTTATGGTAGTGGGGTTGCAGGCATGGCCGGGTTGTTTATAAACTTGTCAGATAAAAATAACCACAAGAATTCCTGATAACGTGGCTTTTACAAGACTGACTCAAGATGATCGGGATTTATCTGTTTTCTCGGAAAGTGCAGCAAGCACTTCGTTAGATATAAAGTAAAATAGAATCAGGCTGACACGATTGTAGAGTGGAGTCGTTATTTAAGATTGAAGTTGAAGTTGAAGTTTACAAGACAGGCCGGGCGGTCACCGGCGTGTAGAACAACTACAGAAGTTGAGCGGTGAAGTTGTATGTATTAAAATTAATGTAGGTAAACAGTTTACTAAACTATAAATGATCATTGTTGACAGGTTACAACTTTAATACCACTAGAATATTCCAGAAACTGTTTATTTACTCAGATGCACTAGCAGACAACTGCCTGCTGCTGTCTAATCTGTTCATTTATTGAATATTGTGCCAGTGTGAAGTGAAGTAACTAGGCGCAGGTGATTTGTTTGAGGTGGTTGGTTATGTTATTGCGGAGCTGTTAAACTTTGAGTTACTTTAGTTTATAAGTTTGAGAAGGTCTGCGTTTACTGCTACTTGAACTCTTGTGCTGCCATTATGCAAAAGCACGACAAGCTGTATTTTCCTGTACCAGGAATATCACTCCAAGGTAAGTTACAACTTACACTTACTTACACTAACAATCATGTAATACTTGTTTGTTGTTAAGTTGTGTTCTTGTTAACAAGTTAGTCTGGTAGTACGGTAGTAATAGTAGTATTAACTTCAAGTGGTAGTACAGAGTATAAACTAAGTACTCGGTAGTACTTATTTAATTGCATAGCTTAATTCTTAGCTTAAAGAAACATACATACATATGTATGTTGTCTGCTATTTTGTTATGTTATACCATATATCGTAGTCGTTTTCATCCATCCATTCATTCCTTCTGTATTCAATACTGTATTATTGTCTGCAACACCCTGTAATAAAGTCACTTACTGCTGATGATATTCCTCCATACCACCATCTCAATCCATCCAGCATCATTTCTCTTGGTCTGCCTCTGCCTCTCTTCCACTCGATCTTTCCAATTGTCAAGATATTCTTGGCATCCTTAACCCACACACACAAAATATATGTGTGACCATAATCAAGTGCGTTGCCAACTTGTGTGGTAGACCATGCTTCTCCACCGATGTACATAGAGCCTGTTCTTTTGTATGGATGTGAAACTTGGACAATGTGCAGTCAAGCTGAAAAACATCTGATGGCTACAGAAATGTGGTTTCTGAGGAAAATGCAAAGAGTACCATGGACAGATAGAAAAAGTTAAAACCAATGACCAAGTACTACAGGAGACAAATGAAAATCGTAGACTGATTAGAGAAATTAGACGAAGGCAGTCAAAATTGTTTGGACATGTTATGAGAAGAAATGGATTGGAGAACTTATTGACAACTGGCAAGATCGAAGGGAACAGACCGAGAGGAAAATACCTGGATGGTCTGGCCACATGGCATGCACGAGACAGGAACACTGAGCTGATCCACGACTCTGGTGATCGAGTGAAATGGCGAGTCATGACCGTGCACGCTTTCCGGCATGGCACATGATATATATATATATATATATATATATATATATATATATATATATATATATATATATATATATATATACCAATACCTGTTCGTGCCATAACAAAAGGCTGTCAAGAACCTTCTCTCGCCATCTTCCCCTATCACTCTCCACAAATCTTTTCAGTTGTCGCAAAATGTTTTAATTTTTCTCTTATAATGTAGCCAGACATCATGACTGATCCTTTCTTATGCTGTTAACAGTTGTCTTTGCTGTCTTGGCCTCTTTCAACATGTTTAGATTATTTATTTTGGCTGTCCAATGAATTGAGTGTTCTTCTGTAAAAACACATCTCTGAGGTTGTAGAGGATTTTGTTGCTTATTTACTAATTTAAATGTTTTATTTGGTAGTTTCAGGATTTAAGGTTTGAAGATTTGAGCACAACCCACTACTGGTAAAGCTGATCATATTCTGGAACTAACCTTGGGCCTTTTCCACATCAGATTGGAAGCACTAGACTTGAGTTTCACTCTCGTTTGAGCTCGTCAGTAGTGCATATCCTTGACTGGACCCAGGATCAAACTCTAGATCACTGACGTGAGGTGGTTGTGTAACCACTTAATCACGCGGCTCATGCTAGACGTGACCAAAATATCAAACTAGAATATCACATTACCCATAGTAGGCTATAGCCCAAAGTTTGCCTGATCACCACGAGTGACATCCATCAATCGATGTAGCCCCGAATGATTGGCTCAAACGAGAGCAAAATTTTAGTCTAGTGCTTCCAGTCTGATGTGGACAAGGCCCAAGGTTCTTACCAGAATATGAGCAGCTTTGCCAGTAATCTAATTGTGCAGGATTATTTGGCACAATGATGTGTGTAAGCGGGACATGATTTATATTGTACCTTGGGAGCAAGTCATTACTAATTGCTTTGCAGGGAAGGAAAGGATCAGGAATGGAATAAAGAAAGAGGAGAAAATTATTGCTGACAGGTCACACACCAAGCGTGTGAGACGTCAGATGGTGCGTGATGGTGGAAATGACTGCGTTCACATGCATCCATTGTGGACGAACATTTACAGAAAAAATTGGTCTGATCAGTCACATTCGCTAGCACCATGGGCTGTAGTTATTATGCCTTTCTTAACTGATTCGGTGCCAATCAAAAATTGGGTTTGTACCCCAAAAAAAATGATGGCATAAATGGGAAGTAGGGTAGTGTCACAATAATGATGTAAAGATTGTTAAAATGGTAGATATATTGTATTCTATATCAAATTAAAGGAGAGTGCACAAAGAACACATCAGTACTTTTAGAAGAGGTTAGAAATATCCTAATAAAATTGTTAGATTTTGTAACAAAAATGTAAAAGAAAGGGGTGACAATTATTAAAAATTCCCACTTACCAAGGCACAACTTCACTGTCTTTGATGATAATGTAATTAAATTTACTCCATAATGATGAATGCACCACTTTTCTTCACCAATATCACAAGAACCGCTCCTTAATACCATCAAAACACAATTATAACATCATATTATGAAGCACATAATTTTCACACAAAATTGAAAAAGTCAGGAAATCACATGGCAGATTTGTGCTCATTAGAATGAGAATCACTATATACACAATTTTCTATTTGGTTATAATTATTTAAATACTGCTCAGCTTATTTTTGATATACAAGTAAACTTAGGGGCACAAGTGTGGCCCATCAGAATCTTTCATAGACCTTTAAATCAGAATAACCATCAACTAAAATGGTTAAGACTGATAATCTGATGTAAATCGACGAGTTTGAGAACCAGTGGGCGTTCATCATCATCATCATCATCAAGTGCCCTGCCAGTTGGCGTAGGCGTTTGTGGCTCTCCACAGATCTCGGTCTTTGGTGTTCTGGATCACCTCTGCTGATGGTATTCCTCCATGCCACTGTCTCAATCCATCCAGCATAATTTCTCTTGGTCTTCCTCTGCCTCTTTTCCCCTCAATCTTTCCAGTTGTCATGATGTTCTCCAATGCCTCTCTTCTCATCACATGACTAAAAAAAAAGCTGTTTGTCTCTTTCTTATTGTATATAATGTTCTAGTTTCATTAGCCTCCTTCAGGCAATTGTTGTTGTTACTCTGGCAGTCCAAGGAATTTGCAACAGTCATCTCAGGAACCACATCTCTGTTGTTTCTAAGTTCTTCCTAAATTGTTCATTTACATTCCAAGATTCATTGCCATACAGCAAAACTGGTTCTAAAATGCATTTCAGCACTCTTTTTCTTACATTCAGTGATAGTGACATATTGCATATGATACTCTTCATTTTCTGAAATGCTACCTTTGCTTGCAGTAGGTGTTGCCATTTCTAAAATCAGAAAATTTACCACAGTTTAACAAGAAAGTTTTCTCAAATTTGAGAAACTACATGCTTCTTTTCTGACATTTTGGAAAGGCAGATCTAAAATTGTAGAAGATACAGGAAATGAAACAAATCATGAAAGAATAAATAATGAGCTGATTAATGGGCTCAGGCAGTGAATCATTTAAGTACGATGTAACAAACTATCATCTGTCAAGACGGTAAGGTGCCAGTAAGTGTCCAGGATTCATGGCCATAGGTTAAAGCTGGTTCTGTGAACAATGTCAGCATGCACATGAGTGAACTATGTTGGGAATATGCTGATGTGGAAAAACATCATCGCCCACACCAGACATCAAGACACTAGATTATGAAATCATACACATGTAAACCAGGTCTGAAACAGTTAAGTTACATAGACTTTGATGTATTGAATGTTTTTAAAGCTTCACAGCAATTTGTAATGTTTCATATTGCAGATCTCCTTGACTGGCAGAATTTAGATGAGCGGAATCATTGCCACATGACTCGTCGCAACGAGAAGAATGATTTCAAGCCTCACATAAACATAACACAGTGAAGATGAGAATATGTTTAGGAAATGCTTCGGTAATACTGTAATAATTAATGATGAAGAGATAGCACTGTTCCGTATCGGAAAGGAAGTTTTTGCTGTACAAGCCAAATGTCCACATCTTGGTATGTATGGATGTTTGTTTTCTAGTATTTTGTCATGTTATTATTTTTCTCCTTAGTATATTCTTGTTAATTTGTCATGTCATCTCTTCTGTATTCATTCATTCGTTAGTCGTTTGTCGTGGTTCCAACATCACAGCAAAGGGTCATCCCCATTATGCTCCGCTCCCGTGCCAGTGAATATCACATAAAATGTTCCTCACTACCTCATATGAAAAATGGAAAAGACAGGAGTCTCGACAAACAACGGCCCGCTCAGGCACACTGTACATAATCCACCGTCAGAATGTCAGCACAAAAATCCTCTATGAACAGTACAGTTCACCCCTATGGAATTGGCAGCCACTTTCCCAACCATATGTTCACCTACAAAGTCTCGATGTCTCTAGATGTTGTTCCGTGTCTAGATGTTTTCTAGCCACCACGCCATTTTTTCTCCGAAATGTAGATGACACAACAAAACAACCTTGAACAGGTGTAAAGAAACATTTGACTGTACATAATGCCATTGCCAGAATGCCAACACAAAAGTCCTCGAAAACACAGTTCATCATCAATGGAAACAGCAGTTACTAGCAAAACCAGCAGACACACATTTCCGCATAAGGCAAGAGATCCGGTCGCTTCATTCAAAAGCATGTCCTTTGCAGAACCTCGCTCCCATAACAACCTTCCGGAAAACTTCTTGATCACAAGCAAGATGTCCCTCATCCGATACACCCATTTGGAGATTATCCGCCACATCCTGCAGCCATCCTCTCTTCGGCATTCCTCTTCCTCTCTTCCCAAGCACATACCTCTCTATTATTATTCTCTCCAAACTTTGATGACGTTTCAGGTGACCAAAATATTTCAATTTTCTTTGTTTTATCGTCTTTAATAGCCAACCCTCTTCAGTATTCAGCTCTTGAAGTATGTATGGGTGCATTTGTTCTTTTCTTTACCCAAGATATTCTTAGAACCCATCTATAACATTTATATTCAAAAACATTTATGCGCTGTTCAGTTTGTTTAGTAAGTGTCCAGGTCTCACAGACGTATGTTGCAATGGGAAAGATGCATACTCTTAAAAATCAAATTTTTGTAGTTCTATCTGTCCCACTCCATAATTTATTCAGTTGTTTTAGTCTTTGAAGAGCAATTGATAGTCGTCGTTTAATTTCTTTCATTGTGTCATCATTATTGGTAATCAATGACCCAAGATATTCAAAATTTTCCACCACCTCCACCACCTCTTCCCAAGCACATACCTCTCCATTATTGTTCTCTCCAAACTTTCATGACATTTTAACATATATTTCCTTCTCCATAGTAGTTTTATCTGTATGCATTATTTTTGTGTTTGCTATGTTAAGATATAAGTTGTGGTTTTCACTATTTCTTTGGGTTGAGATTATTAAGTTTTCTATACAATTCTGTGATGTGGATAGTAATACTGTATCATCAACATATCGAATCTATGGTATTTCATGACCACTGATATTTAGGGCATCATTTTGTTCCCTGGTTATATCATCTCTGACATTTCTCATATTTTCGGCATACAGGTTAAATAGATAGGGTGACAGCACACAGCCCTAATGGACTTCTTGCTTGATGTCAAACTTCTTCTGTATAGTTGCTTTATATCAATTTCCTGTGTAGTTTTGTTGTTTTTATTTTGTTTGTTAGTGCCATGATCCTATATCAAGTCATGGAGTGCTGACAGTGTAGAGTCCTGAGCTTCATGCAATTTTGCAGGAAATGAGCAAACTAGGTAGCTGGGCAGGGGACATTGTCTCCTCCCAGCAGTCATTCAAGTTTGGGCCGAGTTTGGGGTCGGACCGGTTTAAGCCGAATAATGGCTATGGCAGAACTTCACTTTGCCACCAATTAGAGTGTGAATGCAGATGGTGTCTGCAAGTCTTCTATGTTGACAGAGTTTGAATGCAGATGTTATTGCAAGTATATTAGATTGAAGATTTTAGTGAAGTGTTTACCGACATTGTTTAAGACTATGTTGAAGTGTTTTAAAGCGTTGTGAAGACAATACAATGTATCCAAACTGCATCGATGTTATGATAGTTCAATGTGGAGTTGTATCAGTTATCACATAATATGCGTACAAAGATTGAACAAACGAACGAACAAACAGACTTTATTTTTAAAGGGTAACAAATTGGGCAAGCAGGCCCGTCTTACATTCGGCCCTTCCAGTCACTCATCTTTCATTCATCAGTGCATAGAACATTCACATAGGAAAAAACATTGTCAAATGAATGTTGTAAACATAAACAATGCATGTTACCATGTTATGAGACAAATCCCTCACCCACCTATCCGTATCCATCCGCGCATCTCCCACACACACATCCACCACCCAACCACACACATACCCCCAGGCACATACATGCCCTCATCCATCCACCTATCCCCCACCCACACCTCCCACACACACCCCTACCTACACCATCTCCACACCCACATATAAACACATCTCCCACCCACCACACATCCCCCAACACACATCCCCCACCCACCCACACACAAACCCAGGCACACATGCATGCACCCACCCACACATCCCCCTACCTTCACACATCTCCTCACACACACACACATCCCCCACCCATCCCATAACCTACCAACACTCACCCACCCACATATCCTTCACCACCCGTCCACACACACCCAACCACCCAGCCAAACACACACCCCCCATCCACACACATATTCCCGCCAACTCACACATTGACATCCTTTGAGCCTTGGGAGAGGCCTCTTGACATTTAAAGTGAAAGTAAAAGATAACATAGTCAGCCGCCAACACTCAGTCAGTCTTGGAGAACGCAGGAAGTATTGCTATAGTCCAGCTCAATTAGCTAATAAGTTATGTCAGCTACAATATGATGTTGCAAGTTGCGATGTCAACTGTTAACACAGCTATAAATAAAATAACGCATTGGCATATAAAATACTACTGTAATACTGTTAGAAGCGCAGTGGCAAATAGTCTTCTTGCTGTTTTTAAATTAGGTCTTCCTCATAGCTTTTATTCACCTTAATTTTTTAGTCTAGTTTTGTTACTTAATTTTTCCCTGACTCTCTGTGGCGAAATGGTTATGCCACATGCCTCACTCTACAAAGGTTGTGGGTTCAATTCTGAGCTACTTCATTCAATTCACGGGTGCAGTTTTCTCAGATTCATGAGGCTCATCCCTGGAGCTACAGTTTGTGCTTTGAGTGAAGCTTTTTGCAGACCGTCCTGCGGAAAGAGACTGAGCCTTCTGGGATAAGACCCAGTGCAGTGAAGTTAGTTGTGTTGCCTTTGAAACCCCCCTGTTTTAAACCTTGATTTTTCATCATCATCATGTGCCATGCCGATACGCATGGGCGGTCATGTCTCGCCATCTCATTCAATCACCAGAGTCATGGATAAACTCTGTGTTTTTGTCTTAACCATGCCACATGGCCAAGTCATCCAGGTGTTTACTTCTCTGCCTTCCCCTTGTTCTCTTCCCCTCGATCTTGCCAGTTGTAACCAAGTTCTCCAATTTATTTCTTCTTATAATGTGAGCAAAATATGTTGATTGTCTACGTCTAATTTCTTTAATCAGTTTACGATTTTCATTTGTTTCTTGTAGGACTTGTTCATTGGTTTTTCTGTCTGTCCATGGTATTCTTTGCATTTTCCTCAGAAACCACATTTCCACAGCCATCAGATGTTTTTCAGCTTGTCTGCTTATTGTCCACGCTTCACATCCATACAAAAGCATAGGTTCTATGTAACACCTCAACACTCTTTTTCTTGTTGATTTGTCAGTGCAGCATTTATACTGAGTTTTTCTACACAGCTTATTTCCTCCTCCTTCTGCCTGTCATGTCCCAATAGAACATAAGCTCTCAATCATCTCACCCCAACCCCTTCATAGACATCTGTATGATTAGTTAGATATTGCAGCTGAGTTTTCTACAGGATGAGAAAGCTAGTCTCACACCATTCCTCCTTGGCTGGCTCTTATGGCATGCATGATAGGTTCATCATCAACATCATCATGTGCCATGCCGGTAAGCTTGCGCGGTTATGTTTTGCAATCTTACATGATCACCAGAGTCGTGGATCAGCTCTGTGTTCTTGTCCAGACATGGCATGTGGTCAAGCCATCCAGGTATTTACTACAAAACATGATAGGTTACATTGTTGCTATTCATTGCGTCCCTTATGAGCCCCGAACACAAAAGGGCGCAGCTTTTATTGAGTTAAGTCAAGAACTGACATCACAGCACTTGGGACATTCCCATAAGTACTCAGTCCTCGTCTGCAACAGCCAGCGCAGAGTCCCAATACTAGTGGTACCAGTAGCAGTCTGATTACATGTCTGTCTGGCCTGTCCTTGGAGTACTGAGTGTCGGCCAGATCCCCTGGTCACTCCCTGTAGCACCATTCTCTCCAAGCCACGATGATCTACCTGTTCTTCTGCCCTAAACACGCTATTCCAAATGGCTTCTTTTATTCACCTGGTAAACAAGGAAAATATTAACCTGAGGCTATAGAAAACCTCACAATGAAGACAGGGGCATAGTTGTTAGTGGACTTGCCTTCTAAGATAGTCGTCTGGGTTCAGTTCTTAGTAGAGGCAGAGTTATTGTTTTCTGATCAGTACAGTTTTGGGCTCGACCCACCTAATAAAAATTGGTACTAGACATCATTAAGTGAAGTGCATTTCCTTCAAGTCTGGCTCAGTACATCCAACTTTCACGAGCATTTCTGTCAGTTTGCTTTCCCCAGCCTTTGTCCCCAGTCTACCCACAAGGCAGCAGGTTTGTGTCTCTCTTCATCTGGTTCCTGTTCATTGACCTGTTCGACATGAGAGACCTTACCTGTAGCTCTTGGTAGCGTAGCTACTGCTAGGATCACATCTGTCCAGACAGATCATGTGCTAGGGACCAGATGAAATGAGATACAAACCTGCTGCCTTGTATTAGGAGCGTTCATTTGAAATCCGTTCGTGCCACACCACGCATAATTGCGTACGCTGAACATGATCATGTCATTGTCATGTGATAAGTACTGACCAATGAATAAAAGAGCACATGCTTATCGTCCCATGATGCATAGGTTCTGTTTCTGACCATTGAGAAAATGGCCGGGTTGATCCAAAATCCGTCCAAAGAAGCTCAAAGAGCGGTGATTCAGTTTCATTCATTTGAAGGATGTTGACCAGTGGACATTCATCGAAGAATGCAGGCAATGTACGATAACAAATGTGTGTCGAAGACAACAGTGACAGACTGGGCACGAATGTTTTGGAAAGGACGTCAGTTCACGACAGATCTTCGACGGCCTGGGTCAAGCGCATATTGTTGCAACAGAAAAAACCATTGCCAAAATTGATGCAGCAGTACAGATGAACCATTGTCAAAGCATACGTTCACTAGCGAAAGAATTTGATGTGTTTAGTTGGGACAATTCAAAACGTTGTTCGTAAGAAACTGCATTATCGGAAGGTGTGTTCACAGTGGGTACCACGGATGTTGACCGACCACCAAAAAGAGGAACGCATGGGATGGTGTTTGAACCACTTGCTGCCTTACAGAGTGGAGGGTGATGCATTTATCTTCCGCATAGTAGCAGGCGATGAATCATCGTGTCACCATTTTGAGCCAAGCAGCAAAAGAGAGAATGCAATGGAAGCATGCTGGATCACCAAAAGCCAAAAATAATTCAAGTTACAGGTTTCTGCTGGCAAGGTTATGCTGAGTGCCACATTTTTTTACCATGAAGTGCTATTGTTGGCCGACTTTAAAGAACCTGGTGTCAACATCAGCGCTACCCACTACTTGCAAACACTAGACAAGCTGCAAAAAGCCATCAAGAATAAACCACCCGGCATGCTTTCTCACTGTGTGATTTTGTTGCACGATAATGCACGTCCGCATGTCGCAAAGATTGTGCAGGAAGCATTAGCAAGGAAGAAGTGGAAAATTCTGCAAAATCCAGCCTATAGTCCTGATTTGTCACCATGTGATTTTTATTTGTTCGGACCTCTAAAAAAATGCTCTCAAGGGGCAACGATTTCACACAGATGCAGATGTAATGAACGCAGTAAACACTTGGTGCAGTGAGCAACCACAATCTTTTTTTGTGGACGGCATTCGCTGCCTACTTAAGCAATGGGATGCTTGCTTGAATGCCTACAGCGACTTCTTCTGACAAACCCGTGGTGGATAATTCATTCAAAATGAATGCTTTGTTTAATTCTACCACACCTGTTAATGTTTCTTTCATGCTTTTGTAATAAAGCCATTGGAACAGGTTTCAAATGAACGACCCTTATAGGTAGACTGGGGACAGTCAAAGGCTAGGGAAAGAAAATGCAAAAATATGCTTGTCAAAATCTTCAGAGCTGCGAGGATAACAAAAAAGTGCAATGTAACTTGTTTTATAATTATGATGTAATGAATTAAAGGAAAGCAGAATGGTGCTAATCCTGTAGAGTCCCACCAGATGTGGATAATGTCACTTATCGAGACATAGTTCTTAGAATGTGTTCCTAGAACCGTGCAATAACTTCTGTTAACCAATAACCATTTATAACGTTGATATTTTAAATCATTTGTGGTGTAGTTAAGTTAGTTGCATATCCTTTTGCAGTCAACACCAGCTTTTGTTTTTACTGTTGTTGATGTTTTGGTAAGTTTACATTGAGTAGTTTGCCATTGCTTTCTGAATGACTGGCAACCATACCATTTCGTAAAAAAACCAGTGCAACGTCGTCTGCTGTGTGGTGTAGTAATATGTATTTATTATTTGTATATAGGGTGTTTATAAAGTCTCACTACACTTTGTAGGTGGGTCAAACATGAAAAATGAAGAACATGACATCATAAAAAATATGTGCTAAAAATTCATTAAATTAGTTACAATAGTCATTGCTATGGTGTAACGCTGTTTTAGGGAAGCTGGAAAGTACCAATGAATCATTATAAGGTAATGGAAAAGTCTACCACAGGCTTCAAGACATGACTTACATGTCTATTCATATTGTCCAATATCGTCTGCAATGTGTCTGTTGTTATTTTCGTGTGTATCGACCACCATTTCGAAACACTTGTTTAACCAAATAAATTTTTTCTTCCGTTGATAACACCATTCTGTTTGGGGTGCAAAGAATTACTCCAGCAGATGACGGACTGTGGAGCACATTTTTTTATGATGTAATGTACTTCAGCTGCGTGGTGAAGGAGTTACAGACGCAGTTCATAATCCCGCATACCCACATTCGAAACACAGCTGTGGGCGATTTGGCAGCAGACTGCCTTACATTTTTTTATGAAATGGTATGGGTGCCAGTCGTTCAGAAAGTAATGGCAAACTACTGGGGTTGACTGCCACGTCCTGTAAAGGATATGCAACTAACATTTTTTAAACATGTACTTCATTTTTCAAATTCATTCTACATACAAATTGCAGTGAAAATTTACAAACACCCTGTTTAAGACGATTTATTTTGTATTATTATTTAATTGTTAATTTCATGAAAGAGTTATATATATATATATATGTGTGTGTATTGTTATTTGTTATTTACATCAAAGACTTATTTATTTATTTTATTATTATTCAATTATTACTTTCATCAGACTTATTTATATTTGTATTATTATCTAATTGTTATTTTCATCAACAGGTGGTCCTTTGCACCTGGCAGATATTGAGGAACTGGTCCCTGGGCAGATTGGTGTCAAGTGCCCATGGCACAAATGGACTTTTGATATTGTATCTGGAATATGTGTCAGTCCTAAAGAACGAGATATTGTAGCAAAAACATTTCCTGTCAGGGTAGATAAACGTGGCCAGATATGTGTTGGATTTGACTCGTTCGGTCCATCAGCATTTGCAGAAATGGATTTCTAAATCATCAGTTTCTGGGAAATTGGCTGTCTGTTGAGATATTAATATGGCTGTGGAAATAATTCTGTCACAAACGTGTCTTACTGGGTTTGCCAAAGTTCATGCACATTTTTACATTTTAATTATTTAAAATTTTTAAAGGTTATAATTGAACATGTATTTGTTCATTTTTATCAAAGTCATGTGTCAGTGAGGATTACATGAGAGACAGTATTGCAGATACAGGTAATCTGTTTCAAGCAAACAAAAGAAGAAGAGGAGGACAAGGCCCGAAAATGGGTTCAGAGGTAGGCTAATATGATCAATCAGTCATGAAACACCGGGTATAGTGAGGACAGAGTTTTGCTAGCTTTGATCAGATGTAGATAACCTGATTTGTGATTATTGTACGGATTATCTTTTTTGTAGCTTCCTTGGTTCGTAAGTACTCAGAGGTTGCTGTTGTAGCAGAGATCTGGCTATGCCTAACGGAGTGATCAGCTGCCATGTTCTACCAATTTTCTAACTCAGTACTATAGTTCTTTTTCTGAGAATTCCAGGATATCTTTGTATCAATTTGGCATGGGCTGTCTGTCGTAGGGAGATATCTCAACTAAAGTTTTCTTGAATACCAAGACAACAAAAACATTGGTTCTATCAAATTTAAAAAAAAGGACACCAAAATGTAACATTAGTTAGTTGCATATCCTATATAGGACGTCGCAGTCAACCCCATCATTTTTTGGCTGTTGGTGATTTCTTGGCAAGTTTACATTCAGAAGTTTGCCATTGCTTTCTGAATGACTGGCACTCATCTTTGTATGAAGGAAGCCAACGCAGGGGGATCTGCTTCTGAATTGCCAGCAGCTGTGTTTCAAACCTGGTATGCAGGACTATGAATTGCATTCGTAACCCCTTTGCCACAGCGCCGGCATGTAATATTACAGTCCTGCAACTTTACATACGTGGAGAGGCATGACAATCACTGGAAAGTTGACCAACAGTCTGTGGATACATCACATCATGAAGAGATACCCACAACTCATTACTAGTACACACTCACCCACAACCCATTATTCCTACACACTCATGTATTGTATTTACATCCACTAGGGCACTGCCTGTAGTTTTTTTATCATCATCCACTGCCTTGCTGGATGGTGTGAGCGATCATGCCACTCCACAAATTACCATCTCCGACGTCATGGATCAATTTGTGTGTTGACTCCCTTTCGTGCCGTGACACAAAACTCTAGAATCTTCTCATGCTGTCTCTTTCCGCAAATTTTTCCGGTTGTGACATGTTCCAGTTTTTGTGTTTTCATAATGTGGCCCCAAAAAAATGAAGATTGCTTCTTTCTAATGTTTGTGATAAGTTGTCTTTGCCACTCCGCTTCCCTTAAAACATCCTGATTGCTTTGATATAATTTCAGTATTGTTGTTGTTTTTTGTCTTCTTGATCAACGATAAAAGGGAACTAGTCACCCTACCTCAATGTCATGACCTAGAATATGTGAGTCCAAATCCTAACAGCAGTATCAGCTGTGGGACTGGATTTATTGTAATCACCTGTCAGCAACTTCCTCAAGGTCTACAAGCAGGACAATGTAAATATTTCTTGTAAACACATTTATCAATTGCTTGTCAATCATTTTCACGTTATTGAAACTGTTATTTATTTTATTTTTAAATGTTGCATCGTCCTTGCAGGACGTTGTTATCAACCCCATGTTGATTTTATTGATAACTGTACGTTCATTAGTTTGGTTTAACATTGCTTTCTACATGAGAGATCAACGCTGAAGGCCAACTTAATGCCACTGTAGGGGTTGAACCGCTGGCCTCACCATCAGTGAACCGGAAGTTTCAGAGCAAGTGCTCTTATCCTTCTTACTCTACTTTCGATGTAATTAACATGAGGGACGTAACTGCTCTTGCATGTATGTTTCTGTCAATCCTATGTTGTTTATGTATATTACTGTTATTTTATTTATTAATATTTCTGTGTGATCCTTCATTTCCCTGAAACAAATTCAGTTTATCAAGAGCTTGTGTTAATTAGATTATGTTTACCTTGAGTATGTTTGAGTCAGATTTTATTTGCCCAGAAATTATTGTTTCTTAGTTTTTCAGTGATTTTTTTTTTTTAAAGAATGCTTCTTAATTTTAACCTTGTACATTGAGAATGTTTAATTTTGGTAATTGGTGGGTTAATGAACCTCTTTGTGTGGTCATTTTACCAATTTTTTTTTTTTTTTTTTTGGATAAACAGTAACTAGTGGTAACATAGGATGAAATTATACTCGAACGAACAAACGCTGTGCCACCCACTATCCCATAATGATACTTCTGAGAATTAGGTTGTAGTCTATTAACAATGAATGCCTGAAGCTTGTTAGTTAGTTGCATATCCTTAACAGGGCGTCACAATCAAACCCAGCATTGTTTGGCTGTTTATGATCTCTTGGCAAGTTTATGTTCAGTAGTTTGCCATTGCTTTCTGAATGACCGGCACCCATACTATTTTATAAAAAAATCAACGCAATGTGGTCTGCTGCCAAATCACCTACAGTTGTGTTTCGTATGTGGTGTGCGGGATGATGAGCTGCGTCCCTAACACCTTCACCATGGAGGTGGCTCTGAAGCTTGTGGAGACATGACCAATAGAGGCCTCATCCCAATCACATCATATGTTTTCTTCTTCTTTTGCCTTCAAGATTTCTACTGGACTATAGGCCCACAGCCATGCAAACACTGTGTAGGCCAGTTAAGGTTGGTTGGATGTTGGCTGGTATTTTCTGTGATGTGAGAGGTAGCCATTCACAGACCAATCCTCTGTAGTTAGTTGCCTTTGACTATTCTTGACTTCCTCTTTGGGGCTTCAGTAGCACGTGGGGGATGTTGTATGTGCTGTGCTGATTCATGACCTGGTGACATCCTAATACGCCTGTCCATAGGTGTGAAGTTTCCGTACCAATCTTTTGCACACCCTGTTGGTTACTGGGCTTGGGGAGAGGAAGGAGGGCTCTCAACACAGTCCCCATGGAGATGGCACTTTGGTACTGCGTCTGGAGAACAGTCTCCACATTAACCTCACTTCGGTAGAGCCGAACTGAACAGCTGCATCGGACGCCAGAAGACAGGTTCAGCCTTGCAAGGGATTCACAGTCCATCAGGCATGGGTCCTGTCATGGGCCTCTTGTGTAGTCACATTGCTGATGTTAGCTTGATAAACCAGGGGAGGGGGAGGACTGCTCTGTGATGAAGTGGTTATGCTATCCGCCTTGTGTTCCAAAGGTTGTGGGTTTGATTCTGGACTTCTTTATATCGGCTCACAAATGCAATTTTCCTGGAGGCTCAGGGGGGTCATTGCTGGAGCTACAGAATTTGTGCTTTGTGTGATGCTTTTGACAGGCTGCCCTGCGGAATGAGACCGATCTGTATGGGATAATACCCGGTGCAGTGAAGACAATCCTTTCATCTTTAAATTTGATAAACTCTACAGATAACCCTTACTATAAACAGGAATATAGCACTACAGGATGCTGGATTTGTGCCCTTTAATGTCTACACCAGCAAAGTCGCAGTTATTGAGACACCAGGTGCTGGTAGATTCTTGACATTTGCAGATGATGTGCTGGTGTACAGACAGGACAGGGACAGGGAAAGTTTGGCTAAAGACTTACAGATGGCAGTAAACAGGGTGGCAGAGTGGTGCAGGGACGCAGGGGCCGTTTTAAACCCAGACAAGGCATTGGTTGTGTGGTACTCCCTAGATAACCAGATTGTGAAGGCAGAGTCCCATGTATTATAGTGAATGGGTGTCCTCTTAGTAGCGAGAGTAAATTGAAGTACTTGGGTATCACCTTTGACAGGTGTATGTCTTTTAAGGATCATGTGGAGGCTTTGGTGGTGAAGGCTGGTAGGGGACCAAATAATTTCTTTCATTGAGTATGGTTTGGGGCTGCTGTCAATATCGAAGAGCCAGCTTGAAAAGTTTGAGTGCATACAGAATGCGACCATGCAGGTGATCCTGGGGTGCACAAAGGACACACCAATTATATGCATGAGGCATATCCTGGTGCTACCAACAGTGGCGGATAGGCATAGGGTTCTTCAAGCCAAATAGTACCTGAGAGTTGCTGCAGACAGGGATCACCTCCTGCATGAAGCCATGGATATTTTCAAGGGTAATAGACTAAGACAAGGCAGGTCCTGGATGGCACAGGCAGAACTTTTATAAGTCAGGTGTGTGATCTAGAGACCATCATTCGTGAGAAAGAGTGGATTGAAGTACCGGCAGACAAGACGGACTGGCACAATGTAATAGTGACACTGGGTCATGAGTGCAGAGAATGGGCAATGGGCTGCACAGAGTTTGAGGTGCAACAACTGATACAGAGTAATACACATCAAGGTAACGTAGTGATCTATACTGATGAGTCAGTGGTGAGAAACAGACGGAGTGGTTGGAGTTTCATTGGGAAGGCAAATGGACAATTCTAAAAAAGGAGAGTCTGGCATATGAGGCTAAAACCTCCAGCATGAGAATGGAGGTGGAAGTAGTCACAGTGGCATTCCATTGGTTAGAGGAGTGTGTGACTCTTTGCTGGCTGTTGAATGAGGGGATGGAGCACGTATGGAATGTCCTGAGTGCAGTGATGTCAGTTCTTATCTAAACTCAACACCCCAACTATGTGTAGCATTTCTATTCTAGAAATGTATTCTGGGCAGATGCCTGTTCTTTTCCATATCCAACTTTAACTGGATTTTTTAACATGTTCAACATGCACACAGTCCTGTCCTCCAAGTTTTTCACACTTGTCTGAGTAGCCTAGACATGCAGTTCCCTACCAAAGGATCACAGTGCAATTTACTAGCCTTTTCTTACTTTATACAAATCCACTTCGAGAATCAAACCTGATCTGCATGAGTCAAAGTTGAACATAACCTTTATACCATCCTGCCACCAGTTATATGTGTTGTACTCACTCAAAGGTGGACATGATAACCTTGATACCATCCTGCCACCAGTTTGATGTGTTTTACTCAACCAAAGCTGGACATGATAACCTTTATACCATCCTGCCACCAGTTATATGTGTTGTACTCACTCAAATGTGGACATGATAACCATTATACCATCCTTCCACCAATTCTGTGTATTTTACTCACTCAAATGTGGACATGATAACCATTATACCATCCTTCCACCAATTCTGTGTATTTTACTCACTCAAATGTGGACATGATAACCATTATACCATCCTTCCACCAATTCTATGTGTTGTACTCACTCAAAGGTGGACATGATAACCCGTACACCACCCTGCCCTGACAGATTTTTGAGTGTGGGCCAGCTTTCCCCATTATCTGTCCCTATCTGTCAGGTGAACGTCACCAACTTCTGAGGAAGACATATGAATGTGAGTCAATGACTATTTCACGATCACTAAAGACATTTGAAACTTTTGACTGAAATGTTATAGAACAGTTAGAATATAATGGACCAAGAAGAAGAAACATACATTCTACAATATCTGAGTGTTGATGAAAACTGGCTCAGTATCTTGTCTCGGAAACTGGAATACTTTGGCCACATTAAACATCACAGTGGTTTGAAAAGAACAGATGGAAGGTCTGGTTACTCGGACAAGAGGCAGGAGGTTGAAGAGCGCGAAGATGGACACATGACATTGCAGACACCTTGGGCATAAGGCAGGAAAACAAGACAAGGGATGGAGAGACTTGTCATCAGGCCATTGTGAGAACGGCGATGAGGAAACAGTTTTCTTGCAGTTGAGTTGAGTCAAGAACCGACATCACTGCACTCAGGACATCCTCATGCGTTCTTTCTCCTCATCTGCAACAGCCAGCAAAGAGTCCCAGTACTAATGGTATCTCTGGTCACTGACATCACATCACTCGAGACATTCCCATACAGGATCCGTCATCACCAACAGCCAGTGAAGAGCCCCAATGTTAATGGTATCTATGGTCACTCCCTGCTGCAAGATTCTCTCCAGGCTGTGATGATCTACCCGCTCTGATGCAGTTTTAGTTATGAAGTCACATTCATGCTGTTTTATTGAACACTGTAAAATGTTGATGTACATATCATTCACTTCATTCTTTGTGATACTTGGAAACATGTGCTTGTCTTGTTCAGCATTCATATGTGTTATAGTTCAGTGCTGACTTTATTTATATCATTGTCATATTCCACATTGGGTCTCTCTGAGCTTTAAAACAAAGTTAGTGGCATGTCCTTTACAGGACGTTTCAGTCAACCCAGCATTATTTGGCGGTTTGTGATTTATTGGCAAGTTTACGTTCAGTAGTTTGCCATTGCTTGTATTAAAAGCAGCGCAAGGCAGTCTGCTTTCAAATCACCATAGCTGTGTTTCAAACATGGTGTGAGGTATTACAAATTTTGTTCTTATCCCCTTCGCCACAACTCCGACAGAGTTTTAAAAGTGAGCCCAAAATGTGCACAATAGCCACTGTCTGTTTGCACATCATCATCATCTTCCACTTTTGCTGTCAAGTGTTGTGGGGAGGTATAGTTGACATTCTATCACACTGGATAGAGTTATTCCGTGTGATTGTGCAATGTCTTTGATGTTGCCAATCCATTTTCTTCTCGGACACATGCTTGCTGTCGTATCAGATCTTCTTTGATGTATCGCCAATGCTGGTAGCTGAGGGTGTTACATTCTAACGAGATGGCCGAACCATTTGATCTTCTGCCTTGAAATATATGTGGCACAAGGTGTTGATCCCACTGTCTGTCTGATAACAATAATAAAATCATTTCTTATTCAGTCTTGGATTGTCAAGTTGACAGCTCTTCTCAGGAATCTGATCTTGTAGATGTTGATTTTGCCTAACCATGATTCGGATAATTGATGTTGTAAATTATATTGTAAAATGTAAAATATGACTTTGTACAATTGTAAAATGTAAACTTGACATTCAGGCCTATTTGTCTTTCGGCCTGTTTCTTGTTCTTGTTTTCTTTCTATTTCTCTTGTTTAACTTCTTTCTATCTTATTCTTTTCCTCTATTTAAAGGTCTGCCTGTTGTTTTATAACTTCATTGCTCTCATTTCCTTTTTGTATTTGTCTATCTCAATGTTTATGTTCTCTCGCTGTTCAATGCAACTTTCTTTATGTCCCCTGTTGTCATTTTCTGTCTTTATTTTCTATAAACTTCATTCTCTCTTAGTCTCTGCATGTTGTTATTGCTTCTTGTTTTGATCATTTCAGTGCTCACATTTTCTTCTTGTATGTCGCTGTTCAATTTTTAAGTTTTCTCCGTCAATGCCTATGCATCTTTCTTCTGTTCTCTTTTTCTTTCTTTCTTTTCTTCTGTTCTCTCGCTGTCTGTGTGTGCTTCTTCCTTCTTCTCGTGTAGTCTTTGCTGTCACTTGTATTTCAAGAACAGGTTGTGAATAAAATGTGTTCATTATTCAGGAACACAGATATATTTGTGTACATTGATGAGCACTTATTAAAGTTGTTCTGAATTATTTTATATCCCTTGTAGTGTTATTTTTAGTGCTATTACATATGTATCGGCTCCGTGGCGAAAGGAAGTTTTGGATGCTGTTCCGTAATTCCTACAAATTCGTGCTCCAAACACTAGCTGTGGGCAATTTGACAGCAGACTGCCTTACATTAATTTTTTATGGAATGGTATGGGTGCCAGTCGTTCAGAAAGCAATGGCAAACTACTGATCGTTAACTTGCCCAGGAATCACAAACAGCCAAAAAAAATGCTGGGGTTTATTGCTGTGTCCTGTAAAAGATATGCAACTATTATGTTTGTACAGTGAGTTTTATATAGTGCTAGCTCTACATTGTAACTCAGTCAGCACTCTATGAAGTGAAGTACCTGATCACAGGGGCAGCGTGCTAGCCTAAGACACTACTGCAGCTGCTATAGATTGAGTGTTACTGAAGAAAGTCATAATGATCTTTGTCATTGGTTTATAAGGAATCAGTCTCTTTGCAGAATGTGGCTTAGATATTAACATCCAAAAAATGAAAACTATGATAATGTAACTATCTGTGGAAAGGAGAGGTCGTCAATGTAACATCACAGCAAATGGAGAGATAGTAGAACAAAGTCACAAGTTTCTCCTATCTTGGACATGTGATGACAGATGACAGCAGAAGCGAAACAGAAATCAAACAGAGAATAGGAAGGGCCAAAAATGCTCTCAATGTCATGAAATCAGTATTAACATTTACAGAGATTAATAACGCATTAAAAATGAGAATTATCAAATGCTACGTATATTCAACGCTACTGTATGGCGTGGAAGCCTGGACATTGAACAAGCAATTAGAAAGTCGAATAAAGGCCCCGGAGATGTGGATATACAGACGAACATGTGGTATTTCATGGAAACAAAACCAATCAAATACAGAGGTTCTAGAAACACTGGGAATGTAAAGAGAGTCGATGAAATAAATAAAAAGGAGGCAAGTAAAATATTTAGGTCACGTTAAAAGACGGACACTCGTATAAAAACCATCTTGGAGAGTGGCTAAGGCAGGCGAGCATGAGGTAGACAAGGAAACAAGTGGGAAGGTAAGAGATGGACAAACAGCAATCTGGCAGAATGTGAGAGGGCGAGAGACAGACAGTGTTGGAGATCCATTGCAGCCAACCTTCATTGTGGAGACGGCACCTGATTGATTGAGTCTCTGTGCAGACTCAATGCCATGATTCTTCAAGAAGCCTACAGACAATGATCTCATCACAGCTCATACAATCCACAATACCAGAAAAGAACCAATGAGTGTATATCTTAGTCACACTTCTTTCTTCATACAACCTCTATCCCCCATTGGGGCATGGTCCTCAAACAACTCACCCCAAGCCCTCCTTTCCTTAGCTATCCCACGCAGCTCTGCCCACGCCCTCCACTATTGTTATATTTCTGTTTCTACTTCTCTTTCTCCTGTGTTTTAGGTCTTCCTCTATTTCTAAGTGCTACATAGAACCTGTACGTTTGTGTGGATGTGAAACATGGACAATGGACAGACAATCTGACAAACATCTAATGGCAGTGGAAATGTGGTTTCTGATGGAAATGCAAAAAATACCATGAAGAGACAGAAAACCCAATGGGCGAGTGCTACAAGAAACAGATGAAAACTGTAAAATGATTAGAGAAATTAGAAGTAGACAGCCAGATTTTTTGGGCACGTTATGAGAAGAAATAAACTGGAGAACTTGGTGACGACTGGCAAGATTTTGGTGAAAAGGACAAGGGGAAGGCAGAGTTAAATATCTAGATGGATTGGCCACTTGGCATAATCGAGGGGGAAAAAACGCAAAGCTCATCCACGACTCCGGTGTTCGTGTGAGATGGCGAAACATGATCATTCATTAATTCATTCATTCATTTTTATGCGGACACCAGGGATGCAGTTAGAGAGGAGTTATCTGGCACCACGAAGAATATGCAGTATGAAGACATCATACGGGGTGGAAGATGTTAAACACATTTTGAAAAAGGCAAAAGACACGGCACCAGGGCCCGATGGGGTCAGGTATGGCTACATGAAGGGTTTGAGCGAAGCAGACCTGGAGGAGATGACCGACTGCTTTAACCAGAGCATTAGGACAGCATCAGTACCGCAGGATTGGGTGCCCAGCTATCTCATCCCTCTCCCAAAACCATTCAAGGATCAGTCAAAGCTTAGCGGCTTTAGAATCATCACCCTTCAAAATACATTTGGGAAGGTTCTAGAGAAGATAGTCGCTGTCAAGCTGCAAGAGTTTTTGGAAAGCGGGAAGCTTCTTCCAAGAGGCCTGGGGAGCTACAGGCCAGGAAAAGATACCTGGTCAAATGCAGCCACTTTTGCCTTTGACGTTTATGAGGGGTTCCAGAGTAGACAAGAAACGATGGCGGCAGCGCTTGATCTCGAGGATGCGTACAATAGAGTTCGATATGATATTTTGATGACCGCACTGATGGAGAAGGGGTCAATCCCTGGTTGGTGAACTGGATAGCAGCCGTCTTGCACTCTCATCGGGTTGCTCTTCGTCTGGGTGCATGGACCCCAGAGCCACATATTTTAACCCCGGGACTGCCACAGGGATCTGCAGTCGTGCTCTTTAATGTGTATACGAGCAAGATTGCAAACCTAGAAGCACCAGGGGTTGGAAGAATACTAACATTTGCAGATGATATTCTTGCATATATGCAGGGGAGAGATAGGGAGCAAACAGCCCAGGAGCTACAGGCGACAGTAGACAAAGTGATTGACTGGTGCACTGAAATGAGTGCTGTCATCCACCCGGAAAAGGCGGCTGTTTTGTGGTGCTCTCTGGACAACAGGATTGTGAGAGCGGATGTCCCAAGCCTCGCGATAGATGGTAGAAATGTCAGCAGAGAGAACAAACTGAAGTATCTGGGGATCACATTTGACAGGAGCCTATCCTTCAAGGACCATGTGGAGACGGTTGTGACAAGATCTCAAAAGGGACTCAGTGCACTTAAAACTATGGCTGCAATGGACACAGAGCAGAGAATGCTTTTCACACTATACCAGCACTTGATCCTCTCAGTAATTGATTATGGATTAGGTCTGCTCACTGTCTCAGAGAGTCAGCTGGTGAAGTTAGAGCGCATACAGAACGAAGCTATGCGGGTCATTCTGGGATGCACTAGAGACACCCCAGTAGTGTGTATGCGTTACATCCTTGGTCTGCCGAGTGTTGCTGGTAGGCTCAAGGTGATGCAGGCGAAGGCATACCTCAGAGTAGCTGCAGACACAGACCACCCACTGCATGAGGCGCTGGACGCAGTTAAGGGTCAGCGACTGATAAGAGGGAAATCATGGATGGCTCAGGCAGAGGATACGATCAGACAGGTGTGCCCCTTGGAGAACATTAGGCGTGGAGAGGAGTGGGTCAGAGTGCCAGCGGAGCAGTCAGAATTGTGCAGAGTTATAATCACATTAAGCCGGGAGTGCAGGGAGTGGCCAGCAGGGGCCACGGAAGTGGAAATCCAGCAACTAATTCAGGACAATGCTCACTCGGGTGATGTGATTATCTACACAGATGGTTCGGTGTCAAGAGGTGAGAAAAGTGGCTGGGGGTTCATAGCCAAAGCCAATGGTCGACGTTTGGGGCAGGAGAGCCTGGCATATGATACCACAACATCCAGCTTAAGAATGGAGGTGGAGGCGGTCACTGCGGCTCTCCGCTGGATGGAGAATACGACACACACACACACACACACACACACACACACACACACACATCGTGATTGTAACTGACTCAGAAAGCATGCTGACGAGGGTGAGGACGGGCAGGCTTCGTGCGGAGTGGCTTGCTTCGCTTCGGAGGTCACGGGTGACAAGCATCGCTTGGATCTTTTCTCCGGGGCATGCGGTGTGCTGGGAAATGAACAGGCGGACAGATTGGCTGGCTCTGCAGAACTTGGTGGAGTATTGATACATGACAAGGCAGACGTGGTTGCGGCCTTGTGGGAGCACGTGCACACCTCGGAGGAGCAAATGGATTACCATGGTCTGGCAAGAATGAGACAGCGAGGAGTGACGAGGGGATCTGGCCGACGCTCAACGCTCAGAGGAAAGGCGATACGGACATATAATCAGATTGCTACTGGTACTATTAGTGTTGGAACTCTTCGCTGGCTGCTGAGGATGGGGACGGAGCGCTTATGAGAATGCCCCGAATGCTGTGATGTCGATTCCTAAATCAATCAAATCAAACCATCAATCAAATCATTCATTCATTCATTCATTCATTCTTTCATTCAGTAGCATGTCCTTTGCAGAACCTAGCTCCCATAACAACTTTCTGGAAAACTTCTCGATCACAAGCAAGATGTCCCGCGTCCGATACACCCATCTGGAGGTCATCCGCCACATCCTGCACTCTCTTCTCTTTGGCCTTCTTCTTCCTCTCTTCCCAGGCATATACCCCTCCATTATTGTTCTCTCCAAACTTTCGTGACGTTTCAAGTGACCAGTATATATGTCCTGACTCCAGCTCAGCAGAGATACCAGAAGGCAGGTTGGCCGGTTTTAATTGAACAGCTTCACCAAGTCTTTACAAACATATGGGTGAACGAGACCATGTCACAAGATTTCAAGGACGCGTCATAGTCCACCTTTACAAACGTAAAGGAGACCGCCAATCCTGTGACAACCACCGAGGCATCTCCTTGCTTTCAATCGCAGGGAAGATACTAACCAGAATTCTTCTCAATCGCCTCACGGTCCGTCTCGATCAAGGTCTTCTTCCTGAGAGTCAATGTGGCTTCAGAATAGAACGAGGAACTGTTCGCATGATTTTCGCTGCAAGGCAGCTGCAAGAGAAATGTCAGGAACAGAACTGCGAAATGTTCTCCACTTTCATTGACCTTATCAAGGCTTTTGATACAGTCAGCAGAGAAGGACTGTGGAAGATTATGGCAAAATATGACTGTCCACGAAAGTTTGTCCAAATAGTGCGGCAAGAGTACAGGAAAATGGTGAACTGTCTTAACCCTTTCCTGTCACCAATGGAGTGAAGCAAGGATGTGTCCTGGCACCAACACTGTTCAGCCTCATGTTTTCAGCTATGTTGACGAATGCCTTCGAGAACAATGACATTGGAATAGACATCAACTACAGCATGGATGGAAAGTTGTTCAATCTCAAAAGGCTGAAAGCCAAAACCAAAACTAACAGCGACACTATCAGAGAATTGCTGTTTGCTGATGATTGCACTCTATATGCCAACTCAGAGGCAGACATGCAACACAATGTTTCAGCTTTCTCACATGCCTGTGCCAACTTTGGGCTCAATATCAACTTGGAGAAGACTGTAGTTATGTACCAGCCAGCTCCAGGGAATAATCACACCGTGCCGAATATCAAGGTGAACGGTCATAGACTAAGTGTTGTGGACAAATTCACCTATCTTGGCAGCACTGTGTCACAAGCTGCCACAATTGATGACGAAGTGAATGCAAGAATCTCCAAGGCCAGCGCGGCCTTTGGCAGACTGTACAAGAATGTATGGGACAGAAATGGAATAAGCCTGCAAACAAAGCTGAAAGTCTAAAAAGCAGTTGTATTATCCATACTGCTATATGCTTGTGAAACATGGACTGTTTATCAGCGACAATGCTAGGAAATTAAACCACTTCCACACAGTCTGCCTTAGGAAGCTATTGAAGATTAAATGGCAAGACAAGATCCCTGGCACTGAAGTTCTAGAAAGAGCGTTCATGCCCAGAATCCATACTCTACTAATGAAAAATCTGATTCGCTGGGCTGGTCACTTAACTCGTATGCCAGATCACAGGCTCCCTAAACAAATATTTTACGGCGACCAGAGGAAAAGCTTTGAAGACACTCTGAAAATCTCACTGAAAGCTTTTGGAATTCATCTTGACACCTGGGAGACTGCTGCTAAAGACCGTAATTCGTGGCGTACATCATTACGTAAGGGTACAGTCACTTGTGAAGCAAGCAGGACTGCAAGAGCTGTGAAGAAAAGGCCGGACAGAAAAACCACTGCTGGAGATCCTCCTCCTGGAACGTCAAGCAATCTTTGCCCACATTGTCAAAGAACATTTTGAGCCAAAATAGGCCTTATCAGCCATCTTAGAACTCATGGCTCCATACTTTCAACCCCACTGGATGAAATGAATAGTCATCATCATTCTTGATGGACAAACAACAACAACAACATATATATCCATTTTCTTTGTTTTATCGTCTTTAAGACGAGAACATTATCACCATCGCTTATTGGCATGGCATATCAAGATAATAATATTTCTTTTGCCTCGTGTATTACAGACAACAGCCTTCATAGTCACACTATTCTCAGGCTTACTTAATGTCTGTCATATTCAGCGACAGCGTCTTTTTTCACCTTGTAGTTCACTGGTATTTGTTTAGTTCTGTCATGAGCTTCACACTGGATAGTTACACTTGCTACAAGTGAAGATATACATGTTTCGGGCACAGTGGCATACTCCATTTCAAAAATCAAAGATAGGTTGCTCTGTTCGATCTTTACCGCAGGACATGGTGGTGTATTGGGAAATGAGAAGGTGGACATACTGGGTCTGCACTTCTGGACGAGGTATTGGTTTATTATAGGCCAGGCATGGTCAGGGGCCTTTGGGGTCATATGTACAGTGTAACAGAGCAGATAGATCATTGCGTTCTAAAGAGAATGGTTGCAGGATCTGGCTGACACAGTACTCCGAAGAAAGGCCTAGGGTGCGTATCGTCAGACTACATCAGGTACTATTAGTATTGGGACTCTTCACTGTCTCTAGAAGATGAGGACTGAGCACGCAGGGAATATCCTGAGTGTTGTGACGTCTCTTCTTGGCTCACATCAACTCAACTTGTTATAAATGATCTGTTGTGAGCGGGTTTTGAAATTTAATCTACTCGTTTCGATCTCCAACTGCTGAAAGGCCATTGCCTGGAAGGCGCACATGACAGTAGAATGCAAGAGACTAAACGTTTTCTTTGGTCATATAATGAGAAGAGAGGCATTGGGGAAACATCGTGACGACTGGGCAGATCACTGGTATCCGAGGCAGAGAGAGAGAGAGAGGGGAGAGAAGAGAGAGAGAGAGAGAGAGAGAGAGAGAGAGAGAGAGAGAGAGATGATGATGATGATGATGCTGGATGGTGTAAGATCTTGACAGGGAGGAATAACATGGTTAAAACTGATCCAGATCACCAAGCCCCGAGATCTGTGGAGAGACATAAACTATAGCTACGCCGTTTGACAAGGCACATAGTGATGATGATGATGATGATGATGATGATAATTATGATGATGATGATGATGATGATGATGATGATGATGATGATGATGATGATGATGATGATGATGAGGATGAGGATGAGAGGCTGGTAAGTATCCAAATATCAGAACCACGCATACTATAGTTGTTTGTGGGTAGGTTTAGGTTTTCGATGTCCAACTACAATGAGATTTTTAATATGTTCACCGCACAAACAGGTCGCCGTAGTTTTTCAGTTTTATCTGAGACTGCTAGATGATAGATCCACTACCTCGAAATCAAGTCGACATTGCTGAGGGGTTTACTGTGCTCGAGCTTAAATTTCCTGTTGGCTAACGACGGGTAGTGGGTTCGTTCTACGCATCGATCACTTGGACTTCAACTTTGACTTCTCGTTGAGAAAGCAATGGCGAACTCCATCCATCTATCATGTGCCATGCCGGTAAGCGTGGGTGGTCATGATTCGCCATTTCACTCGATTACCAGAGTCGTGGATCAGCTCAGTATTCTTGTCTCGACCATACCACGCGGCCAAGCCATCCAGTTACTTACTTCTCTGTCTTCCCCTTGTTCTCGTCCCCTCGATCTTTGCCAGTTGTCACAAAGTTCAATTTATTTCTTCTCATAACATGCCCAAAAAATTTTGACTGTCTACGTCTAATTTCTCTAATCAATTTACGATTTTCATTTGTTTCTTGTAGGACTTGGTCGTTGGTTTTTCTGTCTGTCCATGGTATTCTTTGCATTCTTCTCAGAAACCACATTTTAACAGCCATTAGAGACGAACTAGTGAACGTTAAAATTGCTTAGAGAATCTTATTGAGGTTGATCACATTGTCCAGTGAAGAACGTGCGATTTTGTTTAACCCCAGGACTAGTCAGGGATGAGGATGGTAGTGTATCTGTTGTTCCTTACTGTGTGCAAACCCACACCATGGTTTGTACTCGGTCGTTCTGAGTGTGAATCGGACAGTCAAGCCTGTCAGCCGCTAGGCCATATAATACAAAATACATGCATGCGCACACACACACACATCTCTCTCTCTCTCTCTCTCTCTCTCTCTCTCTCTCTCTCTCTCTCTCTCTCTCTCTCTCTCTCTCTCTCTCTCTCTCTCTCTCTCATCTCTCTCTCTTCTCTCTCTCTCTCTCTCAGGAGATAGGTCTATAATTACTCAAGACCCTATTACCCGTTCAGCCATTTTAAAGTAGAGAATACACTTTAGCAATTTTAAATGCAGATGGAAGGTAGTTTTTGGCTAGGCACTGGTTATATATGAACGTTAAGGACTCACTAATGACAGGTTCAGCACTGCGAAGAATTCTATTACTGACACTATCTAGGCCGTGTATCGGTTTCATCGATAATACGTCCGAAAACAATCGGTGAAATCCGAAACCGACGAAAACCGAGGCATTTCTATATGAATCAATATAAATCCAATTAATTCGTTCAAGACACTCCGCTAGCCTACGGGACACCCTTGGGCAAGGGGGAGTGCCCGTTTTCAGGGTTACTGAAGCCATGGTGCAGGTGGTGGGTGAAATTGAAGAGCAGCCAACCTATAGTTGTTGGTTATGGTCTCCAGCTTCAAGACGGTAGGCAGAGGATCTCTCTCTCTCTCTCTCTCTCTCTCTCTCTCTCTCTCTCTCTCTCTCTCTCTCTCTCTCTCTGTCTCTCTCTCTCTCTCTCTCTCTCTCTCTCTCTCCTCTCTCTCTCTTCTCTCTCTCTCTCTCATATATATATATATATATATATATATATATATATATATATATATATATATATATATATATATATATATATATATATATATATATATATATATATATACAACCTTGTGTTAATTGGATTGTTGTTTTATGAACTTAATGATCAATAACCCAATTTATGATTATTAAATTATGAAAAGGAGGTCATTTCCTCTCTTGAGTGTTTTTTTTTTCTTGTCGTTGTTAAGTTGTTTAATTAAACACACCCTAGATATTAATTAATTAGCTGAGAGAGGAGAGGCAAGGAACCACCAAAAGGATATTGTTATTCAGGGAAACTTTTCCTTGTTTTCCTGGAGGAATTCCTTGGTTCTCCGAGACTCTAGTTATGGACTCAAGCATTTGAGCCATTGAAAGTTAAGATAATTAGAACGGGCAGGATCACATTGGGAAAGAGGAACTTTAGTATCCTCTATCTCTTTGGGGTTGTCCCAACGTTATCCGACACAGAATATGGAATAGGCCGTCACCAAACTGCTGAACGAAATATATGATACTGGACATACACCTCATGATTTATGTAATTCTATATTTATTGCAATCCCGAAGAAATCAGGAGTCTTGGAATGTGATCAACATCGAACACTTAGTATAATGAGCCACATCACGAAGATGTGGGTTTGTAGAAGGCAATGCTGTGTATTGACTTCTGGTTGACTGCCACTGCCGTCGGTGATGAACTGTATTTTCGTGGACTGTGTGGGTGAACATCTAGGAAACATCCAGATAGGAAAATGACTGCCGATTCCATCAGAGATGAATTGGGTGTTTCGTGGGGGACTGGTGTATTGACATTCTGGCAGTGGCATTATGCACAGTGTATCTGTGCGGGCTGTTGTTTGTCGAGACTCCTGTCTTTTCCACTTTTCACATTGGGCAGTGGGGAGCGTTTTGTGTGATATTCACTGGCACAGGAACGGAGCATAATGGGGACGACCCGTTGCTGTGAAGTTGGAACTGCGACTAACTAACTAACTAACTAACTAATGCTGTGTATATGCTGAGAACAGTAATTGAACGTTCAATTTAAGTAAACAAAGATCTATATCTTTGCTTTATTGACTACACAAAGGCTTTCGAACGAACGAAAATCTTTATTTTCAAAGAGTTAAGAATTGGGCACGTAGGCCCGTCTGACATTCTGCCCTTCTTCTCAATTTCCTCTAATACATTCTTTCATTCAACATCACTTATGAAGCAAATTTTTGACAATAAAAGAACAATAGCATTATAACGCATGAAAAATAATCAATAACAAATGACTCACTGAGGCAATGTTTAACATGGGCATTATAAATACGTAAGGAAGGTGTAACGTGCCATACATATGGGAATGTTTTTTTGGCTAGTTGTCGTTTGAGATAACTTAACATTATTATTGTCTTCTTTATTTTTTTTTTTTTATATGGGGGGCATGTAGTCTGTACATAGGTAGTGTTCAAACAGGTTGCGAATGTATATATAATGATTGGTGGTGTCTCTGCCACAACTGAGCGTCAGAGAATGCTAAGCTTGTTTTATATAAGTCTATCCTAGATTTAGGGGCATGAAATATATTTAGTCGTTCGCTATGTGTTGCGTTATATTTAAACAATGGCCAAAGGTAGCTTGGAGCATTGTGAAATAGATTTTGTGAATTAGTTTGGCCTTATTAAAAAGTAGTCGTTTGTGGAGTGGCAATAACCAAAGACGTTTATGTAGGTTAGAATTGTCGGTAAAGTTCGATAAAGTGAGACATGTCGATATGATAAGGATGCTTGAAGATCTACAAATTGATGGAAAAGACCTTAGACTTGTAAAAAACCATTTAGTGGAAACAACAAGCTGTCATCAGAATTGATAATGATGTAGGCCAGCCTATTAAAAGATGTGTGAGACAGGGATGTGTAATGTCTCCAGATCTGTTTTCCCTGTACAGTGAAAATGTTTTCAGATATATAGAAGATATGGAAGGGATCTTCATTGGGGGACGATACTCAATAACATTAGATACGCAGATGATACAGTCTTGTTTGCAGACAATGAACAGGACCTGCAACATTTAGTAGATGCGGTTATTGCACACAGTGAGCAACCAGGGTTAGAATTGAATAATAAGAAGACACAGATTATGGTCGTCACTGGGAAGAAGGAAACACCACAGCCGGTACAGTTATTTTGGAACAGCCATAACATCTGACGGGAGATACCTTGAATAGATTTGAACAAGAATTGTCATTGCGAAGGTAGCCTTTTGCAAGATGAAAAACATCTTGAACAACAAAAAGCTATCAATTGAAACGAGAAAAAGAATGTTGAAGCGCTACATAGAACCTATACTTTTGTATAGGATGTGAAGCGTGGGGAATGAGCAGTCAAGCTGAAAAACATCTGAGGGCTGTGGAAATGTGGTTTCTGAGGAAAATGCAAAGAATACCATGAACAGACAGGAAAACAAATGAACAATGTCCTTCAAGAAACAAATGAAGATCTTAACTGATTAGAGTCATTAAACGGAGAGAGTCAAAATTTTGTGGACATGTTATGAGAAGAAATGACTTGGAGAACTTGGTGATAACTGGCAAGATCCAGGGGAACAGACCAAGAGGACAACGAGAAGTAAATACCTGGATGGCTTGGCCATGTGGCATGGTCGAGACAGGAACACGGAGCTGATGCACGACTCTGGTGATCGAGTGAGATGGCAAAACATGACTGCCCACGCTTATCGGCAAAACACATTGTGGATGGAGACACTCCAAAATATATACCAAAAACACATTTTAGAGATAACAAATAAAGTTACTATTTTTTGGCCCCAGATCTGTCCGAATTCGCACCTTCGCCGTGCCTAGTAACACTATGTATGCCAGTTAGCCTGTTGAATTTTTCAAACCATCCTCTGCTAGCCTTAAAATCACTAAATACACAAGCATTCGTCCCATGCATTTTCTTAATGAGATCTGGTTTTTCCACATATAATTGCATCCGAAATTCGGCATCTATCTGGTTTTGATTTATCCAAATTAATTATAACTGTTCGACATCTTCAATTGATTGCGATTTCTGTTTCGTTAGCACACTCATGCCTTTCGCTACAGTAGCCTCCTTTATTCCTTCCTTTTTCGACACAATGAAACTTGTGGATCGCGACTTCACGTACATGCGGCCGATTTCAGCAATGTTAATGCTGCTCTCGTATTTTATTATTAGCAAGTATTGTTCACACAACGAAAAACAACGCCAAACTGAGCAGAAGAACTTGTGTGTTTCCGCAAAATTGGCAACGAGGTCATGTGGGCACTGAGTGGTCTCGAGGTATGGTGTCCGCCTCGAGTGCTGGAGGTCCCGGGTTTAAGCCCCGGTGAGGGCCGGAATTTTTTCACGTGGACTTCTAGTAACAAAATTTCCCCTGGTCTGTGGGTAGTGAGATCGGACACCCGTGTATTGTTGCGCACGTAAAGCATCCTTTGGCAGTTGGAAATCGAAAAAGAGTTGCCTAAAAGCGCTGCCCGGGCAAATTTTCGAGTTAATAATCTACCCGAAGTATTTCAGGACCCTCGCCGGTGCTTCGGAGTTCGTGCACTTAGCTGAGATTCTCCGGACTCAGTCTTGAGTTAGGAGTAGAACGGAGCACTGATCCGTTACACCCGTGTGCCGTGATGTTGATCCGTCGACTAAACTAAACAGAAACAGTTTGTACTAGTAATTATACCCTCCCCACCTCTCTCTCTCTCTCTCTCTCTCTCTCTCTCTCTCTCTCTCTCTCTCTCTCTCTCTCTCTCTCTCTCTCTCTCAGTCTCTATCTCTATCTTTATGTCGCTCTATCTCTCGATCTATCTCTATATTTATATATTTCTCTCTCTTTCACTCTCTCTCTCTCTCTCTCTCTCTCTCTCTCTCTCTCTCTCTCTCTCTCTCTCTCTCTCTCTCTCTCTCTCTCTCTCCCTCTATACAATATTTATGAAACAGAAGTGGTTTTTACAAGAGTGCTTTGTCTTTTAATGTGGCCAAAATATTTACCTCAACTTCTTTCATCAACTCTCTTGTCATCGCCAGCCTCTCTAGAACCCCCGTAGTTTATTGCTTTTTTTTTTTTTTTGGTTCAAAATATCAATAAGCCGTAACACAAAAATCCATTATTTATTATTATTATGTTTTGTGTTGGCGACGTGAATGTCATGTCAGGAGAATAGGTGCTGGAGTTATGTGAAACCAGCGTTCCACTATTGATTCATTGATTTGGTTTGGAAGTACAAAATAGATGTGAAATTCATTTTACGAGTCGACTAGATGCAGCACTTTGAAGCTATACGCCCTTCTGCACTTTAATAAGCGCGGCATTTGTGCCTGTGTACCGGCTGCTTATTTGGTCGAGTATAGAAACATGGATGTGCTTTTAATTATGTCGAAAGGATTGTACTGTGATAAAATACAATAAGTGAGCCGATACGACTTAGTCCGCTGACATCAATAGAACTCATTTGCTACACAAATATTTATGTGTCTCGGTGGAATTTATTGTGGTTTACGGTAAGACTTCGCCTTTCTAATGTTATTTACAATCCTAGTGTGTGAAAGATAATCATGGAAAGTCAGCATTTTAGTAAGACATTGTTTGGTGGCATCATAAATATGATTTATGAGATAAATGCAAAGAATATCAAGGGTGGACAGAACAACAAAAGAAGCCATATTTCAAGAAACAGATTACACAGACATAACAATTGGGTAACCCTTTGAGACCACTGAGACAGTTCATAAATAAACACACATGTATTCTTTGCGGTTCCTAGAAGCAGAAACTAGAGATCGCACTAGAAAACATAAAAAAACTGGAAGCTATAGCCACTAAGCGGCGTCCGAACCTGTCACCTCCAAAAGACAACAGCTGCAGGAACAAATGTACTTCGACGCATGACCAACTAGGCACCCCAAACAATTGTGTCTTCATTAGCCAGGTCTGTCATCACATAGAAGATACTTTTAATCACCTGAAATGCCGATTTTTCTTGGTCAATTCTTTTTAGGATGTGGGTTGTTCAAGGCGATTTTTCTTCTTCTTATAGTCAATGCCTTGTGGCGTTGGTGGTCATGTCTTTCCATAGTCTTCTTTCTCATTTGGTCATTTTCCTATTACCCTTACACCGTTCAACCTCAGAAGAGAAGTTATAATTATGGCCCATCCCAGCCTCAGATTAATAATCACCAGACCAAATCAGCCACATTTCGCAAATTATTTTCAAAGGGACTGTTGTCCATATGCGGTAATGGCAGCGTTATTATCTCGTGTGTTGTCAATCATTTATGATACTGATGGTCGTCCGTGGTCTGATGTCAAACTGTCAATCGCGTTCTCTCTTGTTCTCCGCCTGCCTTCCCCCTTCCACCTCCATGTTGTGGGGACATACTGCAGCTTACCCGGTAAGGTGTTAGGGGTGTGAGTGCGTCCTGGGTGCATATCTTCCTGGCTCTGTTAAACAGGATCCGTACTAAGCTACGGTTGTACTGGACGGAGGCGAAGATGTGGACATTTACGTATTGACCTGTAGACATTAATTTGCGGTACACTGATCTATGAATTATGCCGTCTGCTCGACGTCTAAATAGACTATCTACAAACGGCATATCTTCGTTATGTTCGTGTTCCACGGACAGAGAGATGATCTTATTTATCTGGTTTATTGTGGCCTGGAACGATGTTGCTTTTGCTGGTACTTCGTTGGGTGTTGGTTTCGGCTGTTGGCAGTGGCGCTTTATAAATCCCGTGGGGTTAGTTAGTTAGTTGCATATCCTTTACAGGAAGAAGCAGTCAAACACAGCATTTTCTGGCTGTTTATGATTTCTTAGAAAATTTCCGTTCAGTAGTTCGCCATTGATTTTTTAACCAATGGGGTACCCACTACCAAACCTAACATGTCTGTCCGCAGATGTGAAGTTTCAGTGCCAGTTATGCACACCCCTCTTGTTTGTTTCTGAACTTGGAGGAAAGGGGGGGGGGGGGTGGCGGGGTGAGAGACCTCTGCACCACAGACTCCATAGATGTGCTAACATAGTAGCTGGAGGAGAGAACAGTCTCTACACCAGTCTGACTCCGATAGATGCAAACTCTTGAGGCTCACACGACATGAACAAACCCATCGGCTTTAGTGGTAACAAGTTCAGTAGTAACAATTTCCGTGGTAACATTTTCAGTGGTAACAATTTCAGTAGTAACAATTTCAGTAGTAACAATTTCCGTGGTAACAATTTCAGTGGTAACAGGTTCAGTGGTAACAAGTTCAGTAGTAACAATTTCCATGGTAACAATTTCAATGATAACAGGTTCAGTGGTAACAATTTCAGTGGTGACAATTTCAGACAGACATACAGACAGGCAGACAGACCTGACAGACAGACCGATATATAGACAGACATAAAAATATACCAAGACAGACACAGATAGACAAACATATATATATATATATATATATATATATATATATATATATATATATATATATATATATATATATATATATATATATACAAACAGACAAAGACAGACAAACGGACACAGAAAGACAGATATATAGACAGACACAGACAGACAAACGTATCAACAGAAATGGAACGACAGACAGAAAGACGAACAGACAAAGACAGGAAGACAGGCAGAGAGAGGCATGAAATGACAGAGACACGGAGAAATAGAGATGGACAAACAAACCGACTGACTGACTGAATTTCAGAGTCAGATAGACATATATGCAAACAGAGACAAACAGAGAAACAGGGACAGGCGTAGAGTAGAGAAAAAGAGAGATAGATCGAGATAGATAGACAGATAGATAGATAGATAGATAGATAGATAGATAGATAGATAGATAGATAGATAGATAGATAGATAGAGATAGATAGATAGATAGATAGATAGATAGATAGAGAGAGAGAGAGAGAGTAAGTGCGTGTATGGGACAATTTAGAGCCACCATTATATTGAGAGAGAGAGAGAGAGAGAGAGAGAGAGAGAGAGAGAGAGAGAGAGAGAGAGAGAGAGAGAGAGAGAGAGTAAGTCAGTGTATGGGACAATTTAGAGCCACCATTATTCCCCGGAGTTGAACTGGAGAGCTGGTTTATTGCGGATCTCTGGAGAATATTGCTGTCATTGATTTGCAGTTCCATGTTGATTATTTGTGCGGGCCTTCTGTTGACTGCAAGGTCCAATATATGGACAACAAACTGGCTGACTGGTGCCAGGTCGTGTGTTCTCAAGCTTAATTCTGCTCTTTTATTTTATTCTATACAATAACGATTTTTATATCTACATGGCAACACGACAAAGAGACGCCAGTATTATAGCACCAGTGATAGTAGTAGTAGTAGTAGTAGTAGTAGTAGTAGTAGTAGTAGTAGTAGTAGTAGTAGTAGTAGTAGTAGTAGTAGTAGTAGTAGTAGTAGTAGTGGTGGTGGTGGTGGTGGCGGCGGCAGTATTAGTCGTAGTAGTAGTAGTAGTAGTAGTAGTATTAGTAGTAGTAGTAGTAGTAGTAGTAGTAGTAGTAGTAGTAGTAGTTGTTGTTGTTGTTGTTGTTGTTGTAATAGTAGTAGTTGTAGCAGCAGTAGTAGCAGCAGTAGTAGTAGCAATAGTGGTAGTAGTAGTAGCAGTAGTAGTAACAGCAGTAGTGGCAGTAGTAGTGGTAGCAGTAGTAGCAGAAGTGGTGGTAGTAGTCCTCTACGGTGGTCTCATCCTCTCTCTATAAAACCACATCTCTGCAGCTTCCATATAATTCCTCACTAAGTCCACTAATTGTCCATGATTCACGTCCGCACACCAGGACAGGGCAGACATGCCAAGCGTCCAAATGACGCTAAAGACACACCAGATTCTCTGGGCCGGGCAGTTAGCACACATGCCAAGCCATCTGTTTGTAAAGAGAATACTTATTGGGAACTACAGACAGGCGATGTATCTTGTAAGAACTGTTCCCTGCAGCGACTGACATAGAGATATTGTACATATTTTATTCTTCATCTTGTAAAACACTGCTTTTGCTGGGCCTATTCTACATTTAACGTCTATAACAGATCCAATACCAAACAAAATGTAGGATTGAAACTAACAAAAATGGATGTTGAAAAACAAAAATAGGAAGTAGAAGTGTGTGTCACAGTTATGACTTAAAAGTTGTTACTATGGTAGTTGACATGTTGTATTAAATATCAAATTAAAGGAGGTTGCATAAGAAAACTACTGTATATAAGCTCATGGCAGATATGGGAAGTCGCTTAAGAGAATTAATCATCTCATGGTATTAATCAGTTAATACATCTTCTGATTTGTTGTTATCTCATCTCATGTCATCTCATGTCATCTCATAAGATAATCATCGTCATGTACCATGCGGATAAGCGCGGGCGGTCATCTTTCTCCATCACACGCGATCACCAGAGTTGTGCTCCGACAAGACACTGGTCAATTTTTACTCACGCTGGGAGATCAGATGGTCTGAAGACCATTATGATCGGTAGGAATAGTAAGGTTGTTAAACACAGACGTTGGCAGGAAGAAAGGTCAGGATATGTTGGCTGGATTTTGGCAGGAAGAAAAGTCTGGATGGGTTGGCTAGAGATTGGCATGGATAAAATGATGGATAGGCAGGCCATATATTGACAAAAAGAAAATACCAGATGTGTTTACAATGTGACACGGAGAACGATCCACGGGTGGTGGTATCATTTTTAAAAAAAATAGTTTGTTGCTGAAGTGAAGTGTATAATGTCCTGCGCCAGCTGGCATGGCACATGCTGAAGATGTTTAAGATACTCCATAAACCGAATGTTTCTACGCAGTGAACGTGTCATTTTCAGCTATGAAACCACACTTCACATTTTAATCTGTTACTGTCAGCCCATAGAATTGCACTTGACCTACATCTGTGTGAGACTGTTTTATTCCGGAGTG
The DNA here is from genome assembly GCA_014155875.1 of Cepaea nemoralis. Lineage (NCBI taxonomy): Eukaryota > Metazoa > Mollusca > Gastropoda > Stylommatophora > Helicidae > Cepaea > Cepaea nemoralis. Next base: position 309,704 of record JACEFZ010025282.1, read on the forward strand.
AAGAATATTGGGAAACGTGTTAGGCCATCTACCTGGTCGAGTGTTGCTACAAACTAGAATTTAAATAGTTAGTTGCATATCCTTTACAGGACGTTGGAGTCAACCCCGGCATTTTTTGGGGGGGACTATTTGTGATTTCTTGGCAAGTTTACGTTCAGTAGTTTGTCATTGCTTTCATTACTACCGGTACTCATGATATTATATGAAAACAACGCAAGGCGGTCTGCTGTCAAATGGTCCACAGGTTAATTATAGTTTAGTCCATAAAATAAACAGTTTAAGAGGTAGAATGATAGAACTAGAGCTTACTACATTTGAATCCCCATGTGTCACACTGTATTTAGTCGTTATAATCATTTCTAAGAGCGGAGGCCAGCATGGCCGAATGTATAAGAACTCGCATTCTTAAACATTCGATGTGTTGATGCCGACGTAAATTACAAGTACCTCAGAAGTCGTAGTGGGTTCTCCTGATAGTGATGGACACGGGTAATAGGGAAAGCTAATCAACACGCAAAATTCAATCTAGTGCACTAGAAGTAGTGTGTATGGACCACGTTTGAAGTCAAAGCGAGCTAAGAAAGGAGAGGGGGCGGGGGAGGAGGGGGGGATCATATATAAGTGCAATGAATGCAGTTTCACAGTTCCTCGATACGCCAATCGAGGCTTCGAAATTAGCATTAGACGATTTGGGAGCAGACTGCCCTGCGTTAGTTTGATGATATGAGTGCCGGCATCTCAGAAAGCAATGGCAAACTTCACATGTAAAAATTGTCTCGTAAATCACAAACAGCCAAAAAATACTAAGGTCCACTGCAACGTTCTGTAATAGGACATGCAGAAATTTGTTTTAACAGCTACGTAGTGATGCTGTGTAGATGTTAGAACTTCTTCTTCTTCTTCTTCTGCGTTCATCCAGAGTTTTTTTTTCCGGATGTGATTGCGTTGTGCCTGTTTACAGCCAAGCTGCGTTCTTGCGCCGTTAGGCCCACACATCCGACTTCTGCGGACATTTGTTGACCGGGTTAACCATCCCGGGGGTTTCTTAGGACGTTTGACTCTCACTGTTGTGGTGTTATCCCCCATCCCAGCTGGCCCATATAGAACGGCCAAAGACATCCTGGTCAGCCCTCAAGGGAAGGCAGGGGCAGACCATGGGCATTCCCCGCCATCCAAGGAGGCTTCCATACTTGCAGAGCCAACACATAGCGCTCTGGTACTGGGCTCACCCAAGGAATCTTCACGTCCTGCACATGGCTGCTTAGCCTCATTTCCGTATATTGGGCCTTCCGTTCACCATAGGCTGTTCTTCCGGAAACCAGAAGAATGCAGTGTGCAGATGACATCCACACAGTGAGCTTTTGATTCGGACTTTCCACGTAATGGATTTGCTATCCAAGCAATATTCCATTTCAAGCCTCTGGGTCGCTTTTGTAACCGACATACCTGTAGTTATGAAGTGTGGCAGTCTAAATACTTCTTCATATACCTTTAAATGTCAACCTGTATGTAGTTAAAGTAAGCTGCGGTCAACTTGAGCTTGATATCTCCATAGAGTTTGTCCTCAAATGAAGCAGGTGTGGGCCAAAATATCTTTCTCTGTTCTGCGTATGTTGAGCAATCCTGCAGCAAATGTTTTGCTGTCATTTTTCCAGTTCGACAATTACATTCATCGGTATCTCCTATCTTTAGTTTATTGAACAAGTGGTATTTCAGCCTGTTATGTCCTATGCGGAGTCTGAAGATTGCTACTTGTTCTCTTCGGTCGAGTTTGTAATATGCATCATCCTTCTGGTGGCCTGGATGCTCTGATTCCCATGTGGTTCTATAAGTGCTTTTTATCAACCTCTTTGCCTCATTATAGGTTATGTCTATGTCAGGCTGTGGTAGTCGTCCGCCCTCTTTTGCCAGTCTGTCAGCCTCTTCATTTCCAGGTATACTGCAATGTGATGGGATCCACTGTATTACAACTTTTTTGGATTTCTGGCATAGACCATGGAGTGCTGCTCTTAGGTCAGCTAGTTCTGTGCTGTTATTGCTCTTCAGTATTGAGACAGCTGACTTTGCATCTGTGAAGATAGCTATTTGCTTCTCTTTATTTTCCTCCACCAAGAGCATTTCTGCTGCAGTTTTGATTGATTGATTAATTGATTTAGGAACCGACATCACAGCATTCGGGACATTCCCATAAGCGCTCCGTCCCCATCCTCAGCAACCAGCGAAGAGTTCCAACACTAATAGTTCCAGTAACAATCTGATTATATGTCCGTCTCGCCTTTCCTCTGAATTCCTCCTCCTCCATTCTCTATTGAATTTTTGGCTGATCCATCTGTATATGCATGGGTCCAATTGCTGCTTGGGTAATGTTCTTTTATGTAGTTTAGGGTTATTTGTCTTCTTTCGGTTTCATTCTGAGTGTTCTTTTTCTCAATACCAGGAATGTTTTCTATCATCTCAGGCAGTTGCTGCTGTCTCCAAGCTGGAAACTTGTGTGCATTGTAAATGGGTTTGACTGTTGATGTGTTAAGTATAGGATCTGCCCTAATCTTTCGTTTTGCAGTTTCTACAAAGTTGCTACGCTTCAGTCTTCCCTTTCCAAAACCACTAAACCTTTTATACATAGGGTGGTATGTCAATCTTCTAAATTGTTCTGCTTGTTGCTGGGCTCTGCTATCTCTTCTATCCTGCATTGGTTGTAAACAAGTGCTCTTTTCTAGTTCATTAATAGGCGTTGTCTTCAGGCTTCCAGTTATGATTCGCATTCCTTGACTTTGGACTCTACTTATTTTGTTAAAGTTTGACTTAGCTGCTGTTGCCCAAGCTGCAATGCCATATTCCAGTACTGGCCTCACCAGTCCTGTATATAACTTCTTGAGAACTTTCTCATCAGCTCCCCACGTTGTACCAGCAAGTTTTTCATGATTGCCATTCTTTGCCTTGCTCTTGTTCGATTTTTCTCAACCTGTGTTTTCCATGTCAGGCGACAATCAAAGGTGACTCCTAGATAGTTTGGATTTTCTTCATGGCGCAATATTTTTCCATTCAATACCAGCTTAGGTTGCTAAGTTTTATTTGAGAGGGAGAACACCGTGCATGTTGTTTTCTCCTCACTTATCTTCATTAGCCATGATTTTGACCAGTCCTCTAGCGCTAATAGGGCTTGCTGTATTCTGTTGTTGCTGTTGCTGTACTAATATATTCTTCAGATGTCCAGATGGCTAGGTCATCTGCAAAGGATGATGTGTGTACTCTGGCTGGAAAAATTTTCCGTGATGTCGTTTATATATGCTAAGAATAATGTTGGTGAAAGAACTCTTCCTTGGGGACACCTTGCTCCAACAGCATCATTTTGCTGGTTTGTCCTTGTACTTTTGTCCTGGCAGTTCTGTTCTCAAGGTAGTGGCTGATCCATTTGTACATTTTCCCACAAACATGCATTTTTTGCAGTTTTACTTTCAGTCCTTCCTTCCATACTTTATCAAATGCTTTTTCTAAATCTATCCAGACCGTTAGTGTGTGCTTTTTCTCTTGGAAGGCATCCTCTATTTCCTGTGCTATATTGGTTATTTGATCTTCAGTGGATCTGTACTTTCTGAATCCTGCTTGGTGTGGTGTTAAGAATTGGTTTTCTTCCAAATGCCATGTTAGCCTGCCATTGATAATGCGTTCCATTAATTTTCCTACACAGCTAAGAAGACTGATAGGTCGATAGCCATTTGGTTCTTCCAGGTCTTTTCCTTTCTTTGGGACTGGTATTAGTATAGCTTCCTTCCATGCCTGTGGGACTATTCCCCTCTTCCAGCTGTAATTTAGAACTGCTAGTAGTTTCTTTTTTGCCTTAGTGCCTAGTCTTATTAGCATTTCATTTGTGATTCCATACTTTCCTGGTGATTTCTTCTTTTTAGGGTATTCATTGCCTATTCCATTTCTTCCATTGTTAGATTTGCCATCATATATTCTGCTGCTGTCTCTGTATTACTATGATGTATCTGTTTATCTTTGATTGCTGTCTTCTGTTCGGTTGTAATATCAATGTGGTTTGCACCGGCATAGTGTTCCATTAGTGCATTTGCAGCCTTTTTTCCTGTAAGCAAGGCATTTCCTTGTTTAATTGTTATTTGTTTGTTTCTAGGTCCTTCATTGTTCATGGCTTTCACTAGTTTCCATAGTTTGTTTCCATCCCTGTCAAAATTCAGGTTTTCTGTTTTTTCCCTCCAACAATCTCTTGTTGTTTGATTTACTGTTCTTTTATATTTTGCTTAGATGGCTTTGAGAGAGAAGTTCGCTTCAGTTGTTTGTTCTCTCTCTGCGGTCTTCCTGGTATCTTCAACATTGTCCTCCAAAATTTGTAGTTCTTCAGTCCAGTATGGTTTGTAATTTTTCCTCGCTCCTCTTGGAATAGATTCAGTGGATGCCTGTATTATTGCTCTGTTTAGACTTTACACCATTTGCTTCATGTATCGTGTATTTATGTTTTCACAATATTTGTCTGTTAGTATGGCAAATCTGTCCCAATCTGCTCGTTTGTAATTCCAGCGGGGCAAAGGCTTTTGCTCCTGTGGAACATACTCCATATTCATTACTAGCTTGATTGGTCTATGGTCACTACCTGCTAATTGGTCAAGCACATGGCGATCGATTTTGTGGAGGATGTCTCCTGTGCAGAAAGCTAAGTCTGGAGTAGAAGTGGTAATCCATCTTCTAGAGTAGAAGCTCGGTGTGTCATCCGTTTTGTTGAGTAGATGAAGATTTGAGTCTATTTCCCAGTCTTCCACTTCATCTCCTCTTTTGTCAGTATCTGGGTATCCCCATCTTTCTGAACGGCTATTAAAGTCTCCGACAATAATGCAATTTGTGTCAGTTATTTTCATGTTTGAGAGTGTAAGATCCTTATCTGCCGGGCTCTACAGATTGTAAATTCTTATTTTCACGTCCTTTATCATTATATCAACACCTATAATTTCTGTTTGGTTGTCAGAGATCACAGATACTTCGCTGCAAGGTATTGTATTTCGTGTAAGTATTAGAACTCTTCCTTTGTGTCCTTCTCGGTCGAAACGTGTGGCCTGATATCCCCTGACTGAAAATTTGCGATTGGCGTTGAGGTGTGTCCCTTAAATTCATGCCATATCTATTCTATCTTTATGAAGACGCTGTGTTAGGGAGACTTTCTTGTTATAAACTCCTTCGGCATTCCACTGTAGTATGTTGAGTGTCTGGTGTGTTTGGTCAATAGCTCTTAACCTACACCTCTGTGCCTTGACTCCACAGCACAGGGGAAGGTGACCACCAGTAGTCATGGGTGGACCCCCTCGAGGCAGGGGGCCCGGCACTTTCACCGCCTAATGGGACTTCACAGGATTAGCACCATAACGATTAATTTTAATTTGTGACATCATGAATTAAGTTACGTTGCACTGCTTTGTCAAGCCTGTGGCTCAGTACATCCGATTTCGACAAGCATTTATTCGGGGTACTTTCCCTAGCCTTTGACTGTCCCCAGTCTACCTACAAGGCAGCAAGTTTGTGTGTCACTTGGTCTGGTCCCTCTCCCTTGACCTGTCCGACATGGGTGACCCTACCAGTAGCTGTGCTACCGTCGGCATAGCTCTTGGGGTCATTGGAACACATAAGCCCCTCTACCTCGTCAAGGTGGACACACGGCAGAGGGGGTTAGAACAAAAATCGAAATGGCGAAGCTTGCCTTTTGCAAGTTGGAAAACATACTGACCAATAAAAGGCTGCCAACTGTAGTGAGAAAAAGAGTGTTGAAGTGTTATGTAGAATCTATACTGGTGTATGCAAGTGAAACATGGACAACAAGCAGACAAGTTGAGAAGCATTTAATGGCAGTGGGGCTGTGGTTTCTGAAGATAATGGAAGTTTAAGGGTCGTTCATTTGAAACCCGTTCCAATGGCTTTATTACAAAAGCATGAAAGAAACATTAACAGGTGTGGTAGAATTAAACAAAGCATTCATTTTGAATGAATTATGCACCATGGGTTGGTCAGAAGAAGTCGCTGTAGGCATTCAGGCAAGCATCCCATTGCTTAGGTAGGCGGCGAATGCCGTCCACAAAAAAAGAATTGTGGTTGCTCACTGAACCAAGTGTTTATCGCGTTCATTACGTCTGCATCTGTGTGAAATCGTTGCCCTTTGAGAGCTTTTTTTAGAGGTCCGAATAAATGAAAACCACATGGTGACAAATCAGCACGATAGGCAGGCTGGATGTTGCAGAATTTCCCACTTCTTCCTTGCTAATGCTTCCTGCACAATCTTTGCGACATGTGGACGAGCATTATCGTGCAACAAAATCACACCGCGAGAAAGCATGCCGGGTCGTTTATTCTTGATGGCTTTTTGCAGCTTGTCTAGTGTAAAAAATAATGCGCTCAGCATAACCTTACCAGCGGAAACCTGTAACTTGAACTGTTTGGCCTTTGGTGATCCAGCATGCTTCCATTGCATGCTCTCTCTTTTGCTGCTCGGCACAAACGTGGTGACACCATGATTCATCACCTGCCACTATGCGGAAGAGAAATGCAGAACCCTCCACTCTGTAACGCAGCAAGTGGCTCAAACACCATCCTATGCGTTCCTCTTTTTGGTGGTCGGTCAACACGCGTGGGACCCACTGTGAACACACCTTCCCAATTGCCACATAAAATTCTTTCGCTAGCGAACGTATGCTTAGGCAACAGTTCATCTGTATGCTGCATCAATTTTGGCGATGGTTTTTTTTTTCTGTTGCAATAATATGCGCTTGACCCGGCCGTCGAAGATCTGTCGTGAACTGACGTCCTTTCCAAAACATTCGTGCTCAGTCTGTCACTGTTGTCTCCGACACACATTTGTTACCGTACGCTGTCTGCATTCTTCGATGAATGTCCACTGGTCGACATCCTTCAAATGAAAGAAACTGAATCACCGCTCTTTGAGCTTCTTTGGACGGATTTTAGGTCAACCCGGCCATTTTCTCAACGGTCAGAAACAGAACCTATGCATCATGGGTCGATAAGCACGTGCTCTTTTATTCATTGGTTAGTATTTATCACATGACTATGACATGATCATGTTCAACGTACGCAACTACGCGCGTGCGGCACGAACGGATTCCAAATGAACGCTCCTAATAATATCATGAACAGACAGAAACACGAATGAGACAGTTCGTTAAGAAACAAGTGAAAATGGCAAATTTGGTTAAAGCGCCGGTTCCAAACTGAAAGACGACTGTAATTCGTCCTGAAAACCCCTGTTCTGCGTCAGTACAGGTCACTCACATATACTGGTTTTAGAGTTGAGCTGAGTTGAGTTCATTCAAGGACTGACATCGTGACATTCATATTGGTGCACCGTCTTCATCTTCAATAACCAGTGAAATTTGGGGGTTTTGAGCTCAGATACTGCTGACAGGTTTTCAGAATATCGTGAACCATGAACAATAAAATTACAGAAATTCTACAATATTTGGACATTGCAGAAAACTGGCGTATAAACTGTATCATGCCTGGGGGAAATACTCTGGCCATATTAAACGTCACGCAAAGAATACCATGGACGGACAGAAAAACCAATGAGCAAGTCTTTCAAGAAACAAATGAAGATCGTAAACTGATTAGAGTCACTAGACGTAGACAGTCAACATTTTTTGGGCATGTTATGAGAAGAAATGGCTTGGAGAACTTAGTGACAACTGGCAAGATCAAGGGAAGAGACCAAGGGGAAGACCGAGAGGTAAATACCTGGATGGATTGGCCACATGGCATGGTCGAGACAGGAACACGGAGCTGATCCACGACTCTGGTGATCGAGTGAGATGTCAGAACATGACTGCCCACGCTTACCGGCATGGCACATGATGGATGGATATTAAATGTCACAGTGAGTGATGGGATGCTGGAAGAAGAGGCAACGGTCGACCAGCATGAAGATGGAGACAGTACATTGCGGACAGCTTGGGCATGAGGGTGTACGAGACAGGGGAACTGGCAGGAGATCGCCATGATGAGAGTGACGTGTTGGGAGCGCCGTGATTAGAGCGCCGTCATGAGAGTACCAACTGAGAGTGGCGTGATGAGAGCGCTGTATTGAGAGCGACGTGATGAGAGCACCGTGATAAGAGCACTTTGACGAGAGCACCCTGATGAGAGTTACGTGATGAGAGAACGAACGAACGAACGAACGAACGAACGAACTTTATTTTCGAAGGGAAACAAATTGGACACGCAGGCCCGTCTTACATTCGGCCCTTCCAATCACTCATCTTTCGTTCATCAGTGCATAGTGCATTCACATAGGAAAAAAACATTGTCAAATGAATGTTGTAAGCATAAATAATGCATGTTACCATGTTGTGAGACAAATCCCCCACCCACCCACCCATCTCCTATCCATCTGCGTTCCCCCACCACACACATCCACCACCCAACCACACACATACTCACAGGCACATACATGACCCCATCCATCCACCCATCCCCCAACCAACACATCCCAAAAACACCCCCACATACATCATCTCCCTACCCACACACACACACATATCTCCCACCCACCACATATCCCCCACCCACCCACACACCCAGGCACACATGCATGCAACCACCCATCCATACCCACCCACACATCCCCCACCTTTACACATCCCCCACCTTCACACATCTCCCCACCCACACGCACACATCCTCCACCCATCCCATAACCTACCAACACTCACCCACCTACATATTCTCCACCACCCACAGACACACCCTCAAACACTCAGCCAAACACACATCCCCAAACCACATTTCTAACACCCACACACACATATTCCCGCCAACTCACATATCCTGCACTTACCCACACACAAAACTCGAACCCATCCACACATCCCCACTTGCACACATATCGCCCACCACACAATCTCCCCCACCCACTCATCCCGCACCCACACACACACATCCCCTCCCACCCCCAACATACAAATACTCACACTCCCACACATCCTCCACCCACCCACTCGCCAACCATCCCACCCCGATCTCCAAACCCCAATCACACATCCCTTACCTAACTACACATCTCACCACCCATACACTCACACACACACACACACACACACACACACACACACACACACACATCTCAGATGAGCAGCGATGAGAACGCCTTGATGAGAACACCGTGATAAGAGCACCGTAATGAGAGTGCCATGATGAGAGTGCCATGAGGAGAGTGCCTTGATGAGAGCGCCGTGATGGGAGCGCCGTGATGAGAGCGCCGTGATCGGAGCGCCGTGATGGGAGCGCCGCCGTGATGAAAGCGCCGTGATGAGAAGGACGCGATGAGAGCACCGTGATCGGAGCGCCGCCGTGATGAGAGCGCCGTGATGAAAGCACCGTAATGAAAGCGCCGTGATGAGAGAGTCGTGATGAGAGCGCCGTGGTGAGAGAGTCGTGGTGAGAGCGCCGTGATGAGAGTGCCGTGATGAGAGAGTCGTGATGAGAGCGCCTTGATGAAAGCACCGTGATGAGAGCGCCGTGATGAGAGCGCCATAATGAGAGCATCGTGATGAGAGCTACGTGATTAGAGCGACGTGATGAGAAGGACGCGATGAGAAGGACGCGATGAGAAGGACGCGATGAGAAGGACGCGATGAGAGCGCTGTGATGAGAGCGACGTGATGAGAAGGACGCGATGAGAAGGACGCGATGAGAAGGACGCGATGAGAAGGTCGCGATGAGAGTTACGTGATGAGAGCGACGTGATGAGAGCGACGTGATGAGAGCGACGCGATGAGAAGGACGCGATGAGAAGGACGCGATGAGAGCGACGTGATGAGAAGGACGCGATGAGAGCGCTGTGATGAGAGCGACGTGATGAGAGCAACGTGATAAGAGCGCCGTGAAGAGAGCTCCAGGAAGATAGTGATGACCTGCAAATAACCTGCCACATAACGACGACTGACTTCTCGTTCAGAAAGCAATGGCAAACTACTAAACATAAGTAAAATTGCCTTGAAAATAACCTAAGAACTGATCGCAGCAACCTTCTAAGAACATGCAGAAGTTTTTTTTAAATTCCTAAGCAGCAGAGAAATTGCCTCCTCTTGAAAGCTTCATACGATCAATACAACGCCTGCCAGCCATAGTTGCCTTTCACCAGCTAAGGATTAATCCTTTTATTCCCAGATTGTTCCCAACTATCTACTCCGTGAAATTCAAGAACAATTGAAAGTCGTACAAATAAAAAAAAGTTCGTGTTGATTGATTCATTGGAAGTACAGAGTGCAGACAGAGCGTAAATGGAATGTCGGTTAAAAGTAACATGAGCGAACAATCTTGATTAGTGGATCATTCTGGTAGGATGTCGGTACGAGGCCCAGGCTAGTCGCTTGCTATAGCGAGGGACAGATTGGGAGCCTCTTGCTTCTTGTTCTAGGCCTAGAAAGTGTGGTGGCGCTATCACACCACAAACCCACAGTAAGACATTTCTTCTTCGTCTTCTTCTTCTTCTTCTTCTTCTTCTTCTTCTTCTTCTTCTTCTTCTTCTTCTTCTTCTTCTTCTTCTTCTTTGTTCCCTTTCCTCTTCTTCTTCTGCTTCTTCTTCCTCGTCCATTTACCGAAGTGAAGTGTTGGTGAGGGAGGGGGGAATTAAAGGTCTTGTATACGTTCTTTATAACTGTCATGTCTTAGTTAGATATTACTGAGCTACCGTATGACAGTAGACGGTACTACCTGCTTTCTGTTAGCGCTGAATGTTCGGCCGCGCTTACCAAACTCGACACCCCACATTGTGCCAACGGCTTCGGGCGGAGGAGTGCAATTGAGAGGGTACAAGGCTTACCCTAGTGCGAGGAAATGCAACCTGAAGACTAAATGTCATGGCAAGACCGTCCAGGCCCTAAGCCTTGGTCGGCAACTGGTCTAGGATGGAAGCTCCGATAGACGACAGTTAGAGCATTGCTTTGCTGATCCGGCAGCTTATGCAGTGCCAAACCGCGATTCTGCAGCTTAACATGAAAGAATCAACGATAAGTCAATTTCACGGCTCAAAGGATCAACAGCAAATAATTGTAAATGAACTGGAGCCGAACGGGTAATGAATGACAATGTAGACTCTTGCTGAACATCAGAAATAAATCGCTGCTTTATTTCACAGCCCAAGGTTACAGTCACAATCTTGATATTTTCTCTAAAGAGCCTGTGTTGCCAAGCCGGCGATAGAGTTAATTAATAAATATCTAACATCTTAACATACTAACCCTGTTTCCTTCTCAGTCATTAGTCACCTTCATTCTTCCCTTTCATCTCTCCATCTCTTGTGACGCTGTCCGATCAATCTGTCTAGGTGATCTCTGCCCAACGGGTTTTCAGTCGTTGGCGACATTCCGTAACATCATCGTTGCTTCATCCCTTTTCCTGCCCGTGTCATCCATCCACTGATCTTCTATCAAACCACTGTTATCCACTCTGTCCTTGCCACAATTGATTCGAATGTGTACACACAACTTGCCATTGCGAACTCCAGCAAAAGACTCCTTGTAGTCTAGTGACGTCAGAGTGACGTTTCTGCGTTCACAACTTGTATCCTAGATTCCGTACGCTTTTGGGTTCCAGGATTCTCTCCATGGTTTTGTTAACGTCAATAGCGGGTACCTGCCCCATGGCATTATGCCCCCCTCGACTTAAAATGATGAAATCGTTTTACAGATCGTAATTAATACATCTTACAATAGCAGTGCAAACGAAATCCGTTATAAGCTATGCTAAGTACGACAGTATGGCTCCCTATGTATCCTACACAAAATAAAAAAAATTATTATATGACGGGCACGCTCATCTGTCTACTATCCCGCGGAAGACATCGTGTAGACAACCCCTGGGAAGGCTGTACTAAACATCTATAACAAATTAGTCCCTCAGTTGTTCATACGGACAAGCGTCCTAACTCTAGTTCAAAAACTGGAGAAAGGGGACATGTATGATTCACAGGTACCAAGCCGTCAGTCCTAGTGTTTGCTCTATAACTCTCGCTGTAATATCTATGCTTTGCTATGATATTTACTGTATTGCATAGGTATGTGGAGTCATTTGCCGTAATTGTAAGTCAAGTCCAATTGAGGGACGCCTTTGATCACTCTCTATCCTAGTTGTAGATCTATAGAGTCTCTGTTGACTCTCAACAATTTACTGGAAAATAATGGCGAATTTATCATGTGGCGTAATCTATGACCGTGAGCTAATAGCGATCAGAACATTGAGTTATTTATAATACTCTTAATCAATAAATTCTAACATAACAAAATTTAATTTAATTATGTGAACCAACTAAATTAATCTAATCCAAATTCAATAATAATTATACAATAATTCGTAGTCTCCAATCTCACTATGCTAATAATTAATTATCACACTAAATAAGTGTTCATATTCTCCTTGCTAACTATACTAAATAGTTAACATAACTAACACAATATCCATGTGTAGTTCAGTCTTATTGACTTATTAATCACATCATAGTGATCATCATAATCACATCTAACTATCAAAGTTCAACATAAATATCACCGAATCGTCCTCAAAACGAATTCGATCTCTGTTGATCTGGAAAAGTTCAACGTCTAGATCATATAGTAGGAAATATTATAATCATCGCATCGATCCAATGAACACGATGACTGGCTTCATAATGTCTCTGCCAATAAATGAAAAATTGACAACATATGTATATACCCGAATAATACTATACAAAATAATTTGTTGTTTGCTATGCAAATTGCTATCCAATCAGGTGCATCTGTAACATAATCTATCGGCCTAAATAATATATGAACTAACGTAGACAAACATTCAGAACAGAACTACTGAGTAGAATATGTAAAGATCTACAGACGACTAAGAAGATCTGCCAAATTATTATCCTTGCCCGGAATATGGCAGATATCGAACTCATAATCTTGTAAGAGCAGTGACCATCTATATATTCTGGAATTCTTAGGATTACCAGACTTAAAGATTTGCAATGGTTTATTATCAGACAAAACCAGAAATTTCCTTCCAAGGAGATATCTTGAGAATTTCTCAATACTCTCAATTAAAGCTAAAGCTTCAAGTTCAGTGATAGCATAATTTCTCTGCGTATCAGACAGCTTCTTACTGAAATAAAGAATAGGATGTAATTTGCCGTCATGTATCTGAAGTAACACTGCTGAAATTGCATGAAAACTCGCATCTGTTTATAATACGAAATCTTTCGAAATATCAGGCAGTTTCAGAATAGGATACGTACTAAACAGAGTTTTGATATGCTGCAAAAGTTTGTCATGATCATCTGTCCAAACTATTTTTGTAGGCTGACCTTTCTTTAAAAGTTCAGAAAATGTTGCTGTCATATCAGCAAATTTAGGAATAAATTTCTGATAGTAGTTGATCAGACCTAATAGACTTCTCAGTTCCTTTTTAGTGGTGGGAGGTTTGATGTTAAGAATTTTTGTAACCACCTGTGGATCAGTTTTCCGAAATCCATCAGAAATTCTATGACCAAGAAATTGTATTTCAGTGAATCCTATTTCAATCTTGCTAGGCTTAGCCTTACGACCGTGTTGTTGTATTCTCTGAAATACTTGTTTTAGAATTTTAACATGAGTGTCTATGTCTGTAGTGTGGATACAGATATCATCCATATACGTAGCAACGTTAGAAATGCCATGATTCATGCGCATAAATGTGCTTGGTGCATTTTGTAGACCGAATGGAAGATATGCCCATTCATATAGACCTAATGGAGTGCTAAAAGCTGTTATATGCATGGAATCTTCGTCCATCGGGATTTGCCAATATCCCTTGGTAAGATCAATCTTTGAAAAGAGTTTAGAGTTTGCCATGTCTTCGATTAGTTCAACGATATTTGGTATTGGTTCTGCATCAAGTAGTGTTAATGCGTTTACTTTTCTGTAATCGACGCACAGACGCAATGAACCATCTTTCTTTTTCACTATCACTACTGGAGAACAGTAGTTAGAAATGGACTTCCTAATGATACCACTTTGATCTAGTTCACATATTTCTGCTGTAACTTTCTCCAGATAATGTATCGGAATAGGATATGGTTTCACTTTTACTGAATATCAGAAAGTAATGTGATTTTGTGTTTGATAAGCGATGTCTGTCCTGGCTTATCAGAAAAAAATTGAACTAAACTATTGTATTGCTGAAATAAGTTTCTCTTTATCTTGTGTTGATAAGTTTTGATTTATTTGTATGGATTGCCAACAGTTGCCACTATTAACCGTTGGAGTTGGTATTTGTTGTGTAATTGCGTCTTCTTGTTGTTCATTAATCACCCAACATGCTGCTGCTATTCTATGTGGTATTAGCTGTATCACCTGTGATGTGTCAGTGTCACGTGCAATGTATGGTTTCAACATATTAATGTGGAAGATGTTATGTTTACCTTTAAGATCAATAAGATAACCAACACCACTAACTTTTCTGATAACTTCAAATGGACCCTGCCATGAAGTAACTAGACAATCACGAGGGTAGGGTAGTAATAACCAAACTTCGTCTTCTTCTTTCAAGACTATTGTCTTGGCGTTTCTGTTGTCATACTGTCTGTATTTTTCTCCAGCCTTTTCGAGTGCTGATTTTGCAATTTGACAAGCCGTTATGATTTTGTCTCTCAATTGAGTAACCATTTCATAGGCTTCTCTTTTCGGGTGGTCATATGTTTTGTTTGTCAGCATATCGTTGTATAACATCAATGGACCACGAGGATTAGCACCGTATACCAGCTCGAATGGAGAAAAACCCGTACTAGATTGTGGTACCTCACGATACGCAAATAGTACTGCAGGCAATAAAATATCCCCGTCTTTAGGTCGCTCAGCTGCGACTTTTGCTAGGGATCGTTTCAGGACCCCGTTGTAATTTTCATTGACACCATTTGTCATTGGGTGCCACGGTTAACTAAAGACTTGTGGAATCCCTAGTATATTCATTGCTGCTTGGGTAGCCGCAGATATGAACTGACTACCTCTATCAGACAATATACACCGTGGAAATCCTATCCTGCTGAAAATTAGCAATAATGAATCTAAGATGGATCTACTGGTGATGTATTTAAGTGGAATAGCTTATGGCCAACGAGTACAAAGAGAGGTCCCGGGTTCAAATCCCGGACAAGCCCCCACGTGCCAAACCGCGATTCTGCAGCTTAACATTAAAGAATCAACGGTAAGCCAATTTCACGGCTCAAAGGATCAACGGCAAATAACTGTAAATGAACTGGAGCCGGAACGGGTAATGAATGACAATGTAGACTTGCTGAACGTCAGAAATAAATCGCTGCTTTATTTCACAGCCCAAGGTTACAGTCACAATCTTGATATTTTCTCTAAAGAGCCTGTGTTGCCAAGCCGGTGATCGAGTTAATTAATAAATATCTAACATGTTAACGTACTAACCCTATTTCATTCTCAGTCATTAGTCACCTTCATTCTTCCCTTTCATCTCTCCATCACTTGTGACGCTGTCCGATCAATCTGTCTAGGTGATCTCTGCCCAACGGGTTTTCAGCCGACGGCGACATTCCGTGACATCATCGTTGCTTCATCCCTTTTCCTGTCCGTGTCATCCATCCACTGATCTTCTGTCAAACCACTGTTATCCACTCTGTCCTTGCCACAATTGATTCGAATGTGTACACACAACTTGCCATTGCGAACTCCAGCAAAAGACTCCTTGTAGTCTAGAGACGTCAGAGTGACGTTTCTGCGTTCACAACATGTATCCTAGATTCCGTACGCTTTTGGGTTCCAGGATTCTGTCCATGTTTTTGTTGACGTCAATAGCGGGTACCTGCCCCATGGCATGCAGCTTGTCGTGTTCCTGACGTATTGATATTAACTTTCCTCTGGAGTAAACTAGATGACCGAGATAGGGATCATGCTGTATAGACAACACATGGTCTCTAAATTCAGCTCAGGCTTTGTGTTATGGAAAGGTATATCTGCATTTTACAAACTATCGTCTGTCAAGACCGCAATCTGCCAGTCATTGGTTCTTTATAATGCTCTTTGTAAGACGGTGTTCATTTCTCTAAGATTGTTCTTGATACGATCACTCCATCTTGTACGTGGTCTTCCTCTTGCTCTGTATCCATTATATGTCTTCAGTGTGGGAGAGTGCATGTTTATGCGCTTTAAGTCTCGAGATTCCCATGGATTGTTATTCCCTTTTCCATCGTTTACGTGGTCGGCCTCTTCTTCTGCTTCCATTTAGTCTGTACAACTTTGCTTGTTGTGGTATACTTTTGGTTGGTAACCTAGTTACATGGCCAAACCATTTCACTTGCAGCCTTCTATTAAAATCTAGCGCTGCTATATCCCCAACTTTATTCCTGATTTCTTCATTTCTGATCTGATTTCTTTTTGATACATAGAGTATTCTTCTCGGGAATCTCTTTTCTGTTGTTGTGATTGTTCTTTTCTCTTTTTCTGTCATTGTCCTGGTCTGGCATTGGTAGCATAGAGTTGGTAGGAAGATTGTGCTGTAGAGTGCTTACTTAGTAAATATTGATACGTATTTGTCCTTTAGTATTGGTGCCAATTGTTCAATGAGTAGCATCAATATTCGATCTCGTCTTCTGATTTGCCATTTGATGATATTATACTTCCTAAGTACTGGAAGCTCTTTACTTGACTCAGTGGGTGTTCTTTTAGATGAATCTTGTTTCTTTTTATCTTTTTCAGTCATAGTCATCAACTCTCTTTTATTTGTGCTAATGTTTATGTTATGTTCCCTACACACTTCGTTTAATCTATTCATGTGGTCTTGTAATTCAGCTTCTGATTTTGCTATTAGTGCCAGCAAATAGAAGTTCTTTAATTGTGTAATTTCTTCTGTGTTTTGTTGGTCATGCGGTGTTCTTGCGGTCTTTGTTTAGCAGGTTTCTTTACATATGCTGTCTATATAAGTTATGAACAAGAGAAGGGAGAGGGGGGGGGGGGGGCAGGTCACAAATTTGTCGCACTCCGTATCTTATGGTCAAGGGTCGATTATGCTTCTTAGTTTTTCTACGAGCAGTATTAAAATCCCCTGCTGGCTTGCTAGGCCAGTCGCAGGTTTAGTACAAAAATCTGACCAAGAGGAGTCTGTCCACCCTGCTGATCCAGAGCCCCGTTGGTCCATTACCTCGCGGTCATGGTTTCCCGGTTTACACCACGGGGTGGTGGGGCTGACTTATGTAGTCTGCAGGTCATCGGCAGGCTACTAATTTTCACTTTTCACCCCTCCCGAGAGAGGATTTCCAATCCTAACCCTGCTGGCTGCAGGGACAGGCGCAGTCCACACCTTGCAGGCTCAGTTTGGGACCCTTTGAAAATTAAGTTCGTTCGTTTGCCTCTATCCGCCATTAGTGGGAAACGAATCTGCCTGCTGCGCTAACCACTATACCACCAAAAACACGCAAAACGATGCAGACAATTTCAGAACCCTGAACTAAAATACATTACAGTAAAGTCCCACAACAACACAGCCATTGTTGTTGACTTCTGCACCGACTGATTAGAGTTGATGACGCGCAAAACACGGCATAATTGTGGCGCGTTTTTTGTGTGCTGGGTTTGACCTTGGTGGAACATTGATTCCGGTTAGTCCCCCTGAAGTGCAATTTCCTTGTTTGTGGATTTCATTATGACGGTTTGATGATTTCTTGCTTCAGATTTCTTCTTCTCTTCTTCTTCTTCTTCTTCTTCTTCTTCTTCTTCTTCTTCTTCTTCTTCTTCTTCTTCTTCTTCTTCTTCTTCTTCTTCCTGTTCCCATCTTCTTCCACTTAAGTGTATTTTCTTTTCCACTTCGTTTACTTCTCCTTATACTCTACTCCTCTTCCTCATACTCCTACTCCTCTTCCTCATACTCCTGCTCGTCTCATCTTCCCGCTCCTACTTCTTATCTTGCTTCTCTACCTCGTCCTCCTCCTCCTCCTCCTCCTCCTCCTCCTCCTTCTTCTTCTTCTTCTTCTTCTTCTTCTTCTTCTTCTTCTTCTTCTTCTTCTTCTTCTTCTTCTTCTTCTTCTTCTTCTTCTTCTTCTTCTTCACTTCTTTTAATTTTCCTCCCACTTCTCTACCCCCATCTCTTCCTGGTTTCATCTCCCCACTCCTACTTCTCTACCCCCATCTGCTCCTCGACGCATCTCCTCACTCCTACGTCTCTACCCCCATCTCCTCCTTGTCTTATCTCCCCACTCCTACTTCCCTATCTCTATCTCCTCCTCGTCTCATCTCCCCACTCCTACTTCTCTACCTCCATCTCCTCCTCGTCTCATCTCCCCACTCCTACTTCTCTATCTCCATCTCCTCCTCGTCACATCTCCCCATTCCTATTTCTCTACCCCCATCTCTTCCTCGTCTCATTTCCCTACTCCTACTTCTCCACCCCTTCTCCTCCTCCTTCTCATCTCCCCACTCCTACTTCCTTCTCTACCTTCACCTCCTCCTCCTCCTCCTCCTTCTCCTCCTCATTCTTCTTCACTTCTTCTCCTGCTCTTCCTCCTCCTCCTCCCCCTCCTCCTCCTTCTCGTCCGTCTTCTCCTCCTCCTACTTCTCTTCTTCCTTCTTTTCCTTCTTCTTCTATTTATTATTATTATTATTATTATTATTACTATTATTATTATCTTTGTCCTCTTATTCCTATTATTCCTCCTCTTTTTCCTTTTCCTACTCATCATTTTCCTCCTCTTCTTCTGCTTCTTCTTCTTGTAGTACTTTACTGCCTGGTGAGTGGAAACACAGTTTTCCACTTTCTCCTTATCTACCAATGTGCAGATATTAGTCACTAGATAAAGTGTCTTCAAATTAAAAGCTTAAATGTGTTTTAGAAAATACAATAACCATGCCATTGTCTTCTAACCTGGCAATATTGTTGTTAAGGATGTCAAGACTTTTTGTATTGTGACAGCAAGGTGCAGACAAACACGGTGACGTTATAAGGACAATTTAAAGATGTCAGCCCCACTTTTGACATGCATCAAAGAGATTCTGCGTTCTGTTATCCTTTTTTTTTTAAATCAATGATGCGGTGAAACCTATAGAAATGTATCGAAATAAAGTATGGTGATGAATGCCTGTCAGCCCAACAAGTGTATGAGAGGAGTAGGAAGTTTCCAAACTGTTCCGTCCGATGAAGAGGTACAGAAGGTGGTGCATGAGTGATTACACCCGCGACCAAGATAATAATTTATACAGGAACCAAAGCGCTTTATCGGCGTTTGAGAACTTGCATTGAACGCAGTGGTAAATACATCGAACAAATGATACATTTGTTCTTTACAAAGGCTGCCAGGCAATGTGCAAATGACTATAGGATCAAGTTATGTGAGTCCATTAAAAATGCAAGTGATAAGGGAAACATCAGAAGCATGTATGAAGGGATAAAGAAAGCCTGTGGTCCAATGATCAAAAGAAGTGTACCACTGAAAACCTTGACTGGAGAAATCATCATTGATAAGAAACAGCAGATGGATAGATGGGTAGAGCACTATAAGGAGCTTTACTCAAGTGAGACCAAATTAGCGAATGATGCCCTCAACGCCATAGAGGCCCGGCCAACTCTTGACCACCTGGACACGCATCCTACCATAACAGAAGTTAAGTGTGCTATAAATGAACTTGCATCTGGCAAGGCTCCAGGTAAGGATGGGATTCCAATAGAGGTTATCAGGCGTGGGCAGGACACACTCACTATACAGATCCACCAGCTAATAGAGCTATGCTGGCGAGAAGGACAAGTCCCCCACAGGTTTCAAAGATTCAAGCATCATAACACTGAACAAGAACAAGGGCGATCGGAGCGACTGTAACAACTATAGGAGTATCTCACTTCTGTGTATTGTTGGGAAGGTATTTGCCAGAATTGTTCTGTGAATTGTGGCTTCCGACATAACCGGTATACCATTGATATGATATTCTCATTGCGACAAATGCAAAAAAAAAATGCCGTAAACAGAATCAGTCACTGTTTATTGCCTTCATCGACCTCACAAAGGCATTTGATTTGGTCAGTCGTGAGGGCCTGTTCAAGGCACTAAAGAAGATTGACTGCCCACCAACTCTTCTGTCCATTGTGGAATCGTTCCACACAGGCATGAAGGGTATAATCAAGTTTGATGGTGCAACTTCAGAAGAGTTTGAAATTAAGAGTGGAGTTAAGCAAGGTTGTGTACTAGCTCCCACCCTCTTTGGAATATACTTTTCACTTCTGCTGAAATATGCCTTACGTGATCAGGATGGTGGTATATACATTCACTCACGCTCAGATGGCGGCCTCTACAATGCTCAGAGATTGAAGACCAAGATCATAATTAGAGGATACTGATCAGAGAGTTGCTTTTTGCAGATGATGTTGCAATTACGACCCACTCTGAGGATGAATTACAACGTTTACTATCTGCATTCTCCAATGCTCGCTCTGAATTTGGTTTAACAATTAGCAAAAAGAAGACACAGATTATGTCACAAAGTACATATGGGGTACCATCAATCTTTATTGACGAAGTCGTAACTAGAGATAGTAGACCATTTTACATATCTATGATCAGAGGTAAATTGCAAATTATCCCTAGATCAGGAAATCAACATAAGGGTTGGTAAGGCACCAACAACAATGAACATGTTAAGAAAAAGAGTCTGGGAGAACAGGAAGCTTACTGTCAAAACAAAAGTCCTTGTCGATCAAGCCTCTTCTTTATGGCAGTGAATCCTGGACAACTTACTTACACCAAGAGAAACGTTTAAACATCTTTCATATGCGGTGTCTGCTAAGAATTCTTGGTATTAAGTGGCAAGACAAAATCACAAATACTGAAGTATTGGAAAGATCAGGTTGCATGACGGTATATTCCATGCTCAGTCTTCGTAGACTTAGATGGATATTAAACATTAGGAGGATAGATGATGGTAGAATACCACAGGACATCTTTTCTGGTGAATTACAGGTGGATATGAGATCTCAGGGTCAGCCTCTACGACGATACAAAGATGTGTGTAAGCGGGACACGACTGTTACATGTATTAATAATGCACATTAGGAGCAAGTCGCCGCTGAACGTGTTGCATGGAGGGCAAATATCAGAAATGGAATAAAGACAAAGGAGGAAATTATTGCAGATAAGTCACACACCGAGTGTATGAGCCGTAAGATGGTGCATGGTGGTGAAAATGACCATGTGTTCACATGCATCCACTGTGGACGAACATTTACAGCGCGAATTGGCCTTATCAGTCACATTCGCTACCGCCATGGGTTGTAGTTATTGTGCATTTTTGAAACACAATTACCAAACTTTCGTCTCTCAAGACGGCAAGGTGCCAAGGTGCCAATGAATGTTATTTACGTTTTTACAATATATTTACACACACACACACCACACACACATACACACACACATACACCACACACACACACACACACACACACACACACACACACACACACACACATCTGAGAGTCATTTAGACTATGACTAGAGCTACTTTCTACAGAAAATCCTGCGTGATGATAAAATCGCATATGTATTTATTTCTACCCACTCCCATTCTGTATTTTTTAATGTCGATCTCTTTGATTCAGGTACGGGTGGGATCTCTTAGTGGTCAGTAAACGACCATGAGTCTTCTCTACGACAAGGTGGTCACTCTAATCAACAAACCACCAGAGGAACGAAACGACAATGAGATCACACAGATTCTCCCCTGGTTTACTAAGAAATCTGACCTCTTTCAGTCTCTACACACAGGTAAGTAGTTCTCTTCTTGACAATCTAAATGTAAGCAGGGTAAGTAAGTACAGCGCACGTGTGGCATCGGCGCTCCAGGAGGGGAGCAAAGAATAGTCACACTTCTTAAAACCTCCCGTGCAGTTCGTTAAAGGCGACTTAAGAATGTTGGTCTCATGCTATCTGGGAACCCAGGTCTTTGTTTAAACAATTCTCCGGAGGTCAGCATGGCTGAATGGATAAGAACTCTCATTATTAAACATCCGATATGCCGTTAAACCCTTACACCGGTCAGTTGGAGTAAAATATTGATTTCCCGTCCTTGACTTGGGGATGTAAATTGCAAATTACGTCTGAAATCGGAGTGGGTTCGCCTGATGGCGAGTGATACTGGTAATAGGAAAATCTAATCCACACGCAAAAATCAGTCCATTGCACTAGAAGTTGTAACATGTGTATGGACTACGCTTGAGTTCAAAGCGAAGTAGCGCAACAAAATATTTTTTTAAAAATTCAACACCGGTGTAGTATCGGCGCCCCAGAGAGGAAGCAAAGAACAGTAACACTTAAAACCTCCTGTGTAATTCGTTAAAGGCGACTTAAGAGTGGTCATTGTCTGATGCTGGCTATTTGGCAGCCAGGGTCTATGTTTAAACAACTCTCCGGCTGGATGGAGATCCGAATACCAGACCATCGTGCCGGAAGGGAGGCATGCTAATCATAAATTATCATCATGACACATGCTGATGATGATAAACACCTACGCCATTTGGCGGGTCACATGATTATTATTATGATATCCACTGGAAACACTGATTTATAGAGTTATTTAAGCACACGCACACTCCCTCACTCTTTCTCTCTCTCTCTCTCTCTCTCTCTCTCTCTCTCTCTCTCTCTCTCTCTCTCTCTCTCTCTCTCACACACACACACACACACACAAACACACACACACACACACACACACACGCTCGTACATATTACGTAGCGTATTTGAATCCAGTGTATAGTGTTGATTTTTAGAAAAAGATTTCTTACATGTCACATAGAACCAGTTTTAATATATGGCTGTAAATCATAGACAATTTGTAAACAAGCAACAACAACAAATCTACAGAAACCTCTGACATATGGTTGTATAGAAGAATGCTATAAATTCCTTGAACAGCCAAATTAGCAATTTAAATGTACTGAGTGAGGATGACACAAAAACGACTCAACACAAACATCAGAAAAAAGCAGTCGTCATCTTTTCACCACATTATGAGAAGACAGACACTAAAACATGTTGTTACAATTAATTGGGAAGATTTGTGGAAAGATAGAGAAAGACAACGAGAGAAATATATTGACAATAATGTGTCATAACTCGGAAGGGTGTCAGCACACGAACTGGTATGTCATTGGAGATCGCAAAATTTGAAGAAGCATGCGTGACAGAGGGTGCAAAGAGCAAAATCCTGCTGCTGTCAATGCAGACGTCAACGCGCTTATCAGTAAACATTCAGATGATTGCGATGTGCTCATCTATACAGATGGATCTATTGTACAGCAGCAGAGAAGTGCTTGGGCATTCACGGCATGTTCAGCAGGCGCCGTACCGTTCAAGCAGCCAGTGGTGCCCACTCTGTGACCACGAGTAGCATGACGATGGAGGTATTGACAGTAGCACGGGCTTTCATGTGGCTAGAATCACAGCAATATACCAACGTTTATGTGCAAAGTAATTCAATGAGCATGATCCGAATTGTCGAGGTGGGTTCTGTACGCAGACAGTGGACTGAATCGCTGCGGAGGTATGTTGTCCGCAGAGTCACCTTCATCTTAGTTCCAGATCATGCGGGAGTCGAGGGAAAGGAACGAGCTGATAAACTTGCTGGCTCTGCATCCCCCGCAGACGGCCAGTCAATAGATCATGCCGATGTTAATAATGCCCTTAGAAAGAGATTGAAAGCTGGGGACTTTGACGCCAGTGAATCCACATCGTTGTCTAGAATGAGCGACTCGGGAATAAACATTGGCACGCCCAGACATGAGAGGCAATCGGGAGACCCTTTGGCAATCAGTGCAAGTATGATACCCCAATAGATAACAACATATGTAGAAGCATGATCGCCTATGCCCGTCGGCAAGACACTTTATGACAATGATGATAATAATAACGTAGTGTTAACTAAAACTAAATAATAGTGTCACTGATTTTCTTCCTTTCTGTGATCCTGTATGTATCAGACATAGTCCGCGACATCGTGAAGAACTGCAAGTTTGAGGTCACCAAGAAGGACACGGTCATCATCAGACAGATGGACAAAGGAGATTGGTCAGTGAAGACATTGATGTAGAGCTGCATCATCAAACATACTGTCATCATCAAATATACTGCCATCATCAAATAAACTGTCATCATCAAATATACTGTCATCATCAAACATATTGTCATCAACAAATATACTGTCATCATTAAATTTGCTATCAAAATCAAATATACTGTCATCATCAAATATACTGTCATCATTAAATATGCTTTCATAATCAAATATACTGTCATCATAAAATATACTGTCATCAACAAATATACTGTCATCATAAAACATACTGTCATCAACAAATATACTGTCATCATTAAATATGCTATCATAATCAAATATACTGTCATCATTAAATATGCTATCATAATCAAATATACTGTCATCATCAAATATACTGTCATCATCAAATATACTGTCATCATTAAATATGCTACCATAATCAAATATACTGTCATCATCAACTATACTAACATCATCAGATATACTGTCATCATCAAATATACTGTCATCATTAAATATACTGTCATCATTAAATATACTGTCATCATCAAATATACTGTCATCATTAAATATGCTTTCATAATCAAATATACTGTCATCATCAAATATACTGTCATCATCAAATATACTGTCATCATCAAATATACTGCCATCATCAAATATACTGTCATCATTAAATATACTGTCATCATCAAATATACTGTCATCATCAAATATACTGCCATCATCAAATATACTGTCATCATCAAATATACTGTCACCATCAAATATACTGTCACCATCAAATATACTGTCATCATCAAATATACTGTCACCATTAAATATACTGTCATCATCAAATATACTGTCATCATCAAATATACTGTCATCATCAAATATACTGTCACCATCAAATATACTGTCATCATCAAATATACTGTCACCATCAAATATACTGTCACCATCCAACAGGCGACGTAGTGAATATAAAGCCGGTCTCCATTATGTCCCATGACATTTCCTAGGGTCAGTTTTAGCAAGAGTTGACCTTCGAGTTCAAGTGAATTTATTTTAAGTTCTCATTGAGGTTTTGAATACATGCCCTCCGACCCTACAGGCAATCTAAGAGACCACATTTCTATAATCCTTTAGCCACAAAACTCGTAATCCCCCACACCGCTTTCGAAACACAGATGCGGGCGATTTGGAAGCAGACCGCCTTGTGTTGGTTTTCATACAGTGGTATGAGTGCTGGTCGTTCAGAAAGCAATGACAAACTACTGAGCGTACACTTGCCCAGAACTCACCACAGCCAAAATATGCTGGTGTTGACTGCGACGTCCAGTAAAGGATATACAGTTACCTTGTAGCCACAAAAGCGGGCGCTTTGGCGGGACGGTGAGGAAGCTGCGCTGATAATGTCATGAGCACGGTCGGAGAAAGCTTCGGTACCTGGGCTCGTCGCTCGCTACGGGAAGGAAAGACTGACCACTCATTTCTCCGTACACACCAATCGTCACAACACATCACAGTCAAATGACAGGTTCCTGCGTTGGGGCTTGTTTAACCACCTACCAGTTGTTCTGTTGGTTAACTGATTCAGCGCCAAAGAAAACGTAGGTTTGGGCCAAGCACGGTTCGGAAAATGGTACCCACAGTCCTTTCCCCGCCGTAAAGAGAAAGTCTAGACAGTGGAACACGTGCTGTCTGCATGTAAAGTAGCCCTTTGCCAAGGCCGATTCACATGGCGCTACAATAAATTTCTTGCTGAGCTGGCAGCCATAATGGATGACGCCAGAATGTGGGCGAACAGAGGGACCAGAGCCAGTCCGATTGGGATCTACTTCCTCAGATCTGGGAAGCAGCGTAGAGACAAGGAATACTGCGCTGATGACTTACCGTCCATTTTAGATTGCGCGGATGACTGGGGGATGACTATTGACCCGAAGGACCGTGGCTTGGGAGCAGGCATTTTCCTCAGGTATGGGACAAACACGAAAAAAAAAAAAACGCAAGACAACGCAAGGACATCGCAAAGAACGAACGTATCGAAACATGGTTCGAATAACAGCAGGAGAGAGACACCTGGAGTCATGACTTGGGTGGGCCAGTCCACAAAGAGTATCAAGAAGGTAAAAAGGCCGAAACATTCTGGGAAGGGGGCTACTTATGACGATCAGAAGCCTCCTGTCGTGTTTGTTCTGTGGCGGAGTTTTTATCACTCACACAATCAAATTAACAAGTATTATAATGTAAATTTCCGTTCACTGTGTACTGAAATAGCGCAACAAAATAAATAACATGATTGCCGCGTTTCTCTGTCCAAACGAGAGGTCACAATTGGCTTTATACAGGATGTATTTTTAAAGATTGTGCAATGTTTGAAAATATTGCCGGTCCAAGCTTTGTATTCACCCTCTGTAAAGTTCATGCAACATAATAGGTAAATACAAAACTTAAACCGGTAATATTTTCAAACACTGCACAGTCATTAAAAATACACGATGTATTATCCTTTGGAACTGTATCAGTTAATACAACAATTCCACACTGTCTAATAAGTAGCTGATAAAGCTACTACATGTCTGGTTCGATTGCCCGAAGATACTTGAAGAAAACGGAGTTGGAATGCAAGTGACATTCTTTATCTCGCTGCATCTTGTCACGCACATACTGCAGAAATCACACCACATAAACTAAAGCAATGAGATAAATTCATCAAACTGAAATGTACAACACACATATCATCGTCATCATCATCATCATCATCATCATCATCATCATCATCATCATCATCATCATCATCATCATCATCAATTGACTTGCCAGCTGGAATAGGCGTTTATGTCTCTCCACAGATCTCTGTCTTGGTGGTCTTGATCAACCCTGCTGATAATATTCCTCCATACCACCGTTTCAGTCCATCCAGCATAATTTCTCTTGGTCTGCCTCTGCCTTTCTTCCACTTGACCGTTCCAGTCGTCATGATGTTCTCCAATTCCCAATGCCTCTTTTCTCATCACATGACCAACGAAAGCTGTTTGTCTCATTCTTATTGTTGTATATAATGTTCTAGTTTTATTAACCTCTTTCAGGCAGTCGTTGTTAGTTACTCTGGCAGTCCAAGATATTTACTTCATCGCCTTCTCCTTGTTCTTTTCCCTTAAATCTTGACAGTTGTCACCTGGTTGTCCAGTTGTTTTCTTCTCATAACGTGCCCACAACATCTTCACTGTCATCGTCTAATTTCTCTAATCTGTTTACGGTTTTCATCTACTTCTTGTAGGATTTGCTCATTGGTGTTTTTTTCTATCTACCCATAATATTCTTTGCATTTTCCTCATAAACCACATTTCTACTACCAATAGATGTTTTTTTTCAGCTTGTGTGCTCATTGTCCACTTCTCACATCCATATAAAAGTATAGGTTCTATGTAGCACTTCAACACTCTTTTTCTCGTTGCAAATTACATCTTTTCTTAGTATGTTTTTCATCTTGCAAAAGGTTGGCTTCGCAATAGCGATCCTTGTTCTAATCTCTTCAAGGCACCTCCCATCAGATGTTATGACTGTTCCGAGACAGTTATACCGATTCACTTGTTTAAGAATACTCCATTTACCTGTACATTACATTGTGGTATTTCTTTCTTTTTAGAGACGACCATAATCTCTATCTTCCTACAATTTAATTATAACCCTAGTTGTTCACAGTGTGCGTTTTCTACAACCTAGAAATGGAGACATTTGCCATACACTTGTTCTTAGAATAATCATCACACACGGGGTTTCGAACCGTCGAACACCACGCGTGCTGGCCACTGCATTACGGCAGCTCCCAATCGTACGTTTAGCTCTCTTTCAGTTATCATCATCAATCGCTTTACCACCTGATATATGCGATCACGTTTCTGAACATCGCCCGTTCTCTACACTAATGTGTTATTGCGTGTGTTTATTTCTTGTCATGTCATGATCAACGCGGAAAACAAGGGAAAACCATATTTGTATCAATCTCTTCTAGAATCATGCCAACTCACATCATTAAATGTAGCACCCCAAAGAATATAATACATGCAAGCATCATCTCATCTAAACGTTATATATCATTCTAAGCGATAAACTCAACTGTTACATCATCTTGTGTGATCAACTCTCAATCCATTATCTCATCCATAGCTTCCACACAATCATGTTACCTCATGTTTAGGTTATACATAATCCTATTACTTCATCTAAAGATTCAACAATATCCTTCTATCTAATTTACAACTTCTACACCATTCTATTATCTACACCGTCCTATTATCTACACCATCCTATTATCTACATCTTCTACATAACACTGAGTGGTAATCTGTATTCTCATCCACAGCTTCTACATCATTATGAGTGGTAAGGTGTCAAATCCATTATCTCATCTATACCTTCTACACAACACTGAGTGGTAAAGTGTAAATCCATTATCTCATCTACTTTATTTACATAAACACTGAGTGGTAAAGTGTCATCCCTTTATCTTATTTACAGTTTCTACATATCCTGAGTGGTAAAATGTCAATCTTTTATCTTATCTATACCGTCTACATAACACTGAGTGGCAAAGTGTAAATGCATTACCTCATCTTGTTGTTTGTCCATCAAGAATAATGATGACCATTCATTTCATCCAGTGGGGTTGAAAGTATGGAGCAGTGAGTTCTAAAATGGCTGATAAGGCCTATTTTTGGCTTGAAATGTTCGTTGACAAATGTGGGCAAAGAATGCTTGACGTTCCAAGATCTCCTGCATTGGTTTTTCTGTCCAGCCTGTTCCTCACAGATCTTACAGTCCTGGTTGCTTCACAAGTGACTGCACCTTTGTGTAATAATGTACGCCACGAATTTCGGTCTTTGGCAGCAGTCTCCCAGGTGTCAAGATGAATTCCGAAAGCTGTGAGTGAGATTTTCATAGTGTCTTTAAAGCGTTTCCTCTGACCGTCTTGGGAGCGTTTACCACGACGCAGCTCGCAGTAAAAAAAAATTAGTTTAGGGAGCATATTATCTCATCTACAGCTTCCAAATAACACTGAGTGGTAATGTATCAATCCGTCATCTCACAGACAGCTTCTAAATAAAACTGAGTGATAAAGTGTCAATGCATTATATTATCTACACCTTCTACATAACACGGAGTGGTAAAGTGTGAATCCGTTAACTCAACAACAGCTTCTACATCATTCTGAGGGGCACATCGTCAATCCGTTATCTCATCTACAGCTTCTGCATAACACTGAGTGGTGAAGTGTCAATCTGTAGTCTCATCTGCAGCTTCTATATCATTCTGAGTGGTAAAGTGTCAATCTGTAGTCTCATCTGCAGCTTCTATATTATTCTGAGTGGTAAAGTGTCAATCTGTAGTCTCATCTGCAGCTTCTATATCATGCTGAGTGGCAAAGTGTCAAACTGTAGTCTCATCTGCAGCTGCTATATAATTCTGAGTGGTAAAGTGTCAGTCCATTATCTCATCTACAGCTTCTACATAACACTCAGTGCAAAAGTGTAAATCTGCATTCTCATCTACACCTTCCACATAACACTGAGTGGTAAAGTGCCAATCCGTTACCTCATTTACAGTTTCTACATCATCCTGAGTGGTAAAGTGTAAACCCAGTATCCTCATCTAAAGCTTTTACATAATTCTGAGTGGTAAAGTGTCATTCCATTATCTCATCTACAGCTTCTACATCATCCTGGGTTTTAAAGTGTCATTCCATTATCTCATCTACAGCTTCTACATCATCCTGAGTGGTAAAGTGTCAATCTATTATCTCATTAACAGCTTCTACATCATTCTGAGTGGTAAAGTGTCAATCCACATAAACACAACTCTGACCGAGGAGGAGTACGAGTCGGTCAAAGAAACACAACTGGCCGAGGAGGCCTCCTGGGCCAAGGACACAACCGGAAGGGCACTGGATAGGTCAAAGTACGGCATCTACGTCGGGAAAATCGGTTAGAGCAAGATTCTACAGACGTTTTATGTATATGTTTGTGGCCTTGTAAAAACTTATGATTATTGTTTGTTGTTGGTGTTTTTGTTGTTATGGATGGTGGTGATGATGATGATGATGATCATGATAATGATCCACCACGGCTTCTATTGACGTCGCTGATACAAAGCCTTAAGTAGATTCTTCTCCTTCTTCTTCGCACATCTTCAGACAACCTGAATATTTTTAAAGAAAGCATCAGTCAACTTAAGCTTGTTGACATCTCCATAGAATGTGTCATGCCTTGTTCCGGGTGTATTGGTGGAAGCTCCAACAGATTGACAGCTAGAGCATTGCTTTGCTGATCCGGCAGATTCTGCAGCTAGTCTTGTTCCAACTGTTTTGGTGTTACCTTTCCTGTGGAGTAAACTAGACAGGCCGAGAGAGGGATATGCTGGATGGGCAACACATGGTCTCTAACCTCAGCCCAGGCATTGTGTTGTGGAGGTGTATAACTCCCTTTTATAAACTGCCATCATTAGTGGTAGCAAGCGGCATGTAACTACTAGTTGTAGTAGTAACAGCACATGTGGACTACACGCGAGTTCAAAGAGAGCCAACTCGCGAAGAAAGTCTTCCAAGACTTGTACAGGGTGTATTTGTAATGACTGTGCAGTGTTTCACACTATTACCTGGACAGGTTTTGTATTTACCCTCTGTAAAGTGCATGCACTTGGAATCAACGACTGGCAAAAGAAGGTCCACCAGAGAGACGAATGGAGACGGATTGTATCTGCAACAAAGAACCTCAATGGTTCGGAACGCCGAAGAAGAAGAAGAAGAAGAAAGTGCATGCTACATAATAGGTAAATATAAAGGCAATATTTTCAAACACTGCACAGTCAGTATAAATGCACCCTGTATCTGGTTGTGTTTGAGGGTAACAATTTCCTGTTATCTAAAAGAGCTGGACACTCAATCAGGTAATGACCTGGCAGTCTAGAAAGTAGGCGTGTTAAATGAACACTCAGGTGGCATGTTAATCGAAATATGTTGTGCTCGGAATTGAAGTATCGTCTCGTTATTACTTGTGGAAGAATCAATATGGAGCACTTCGGTCTAACATTTTAGGTGCTCAGTTGCTTTTAGTAGATAATAGTAGGGTAAATAAGATATTGGCGTTAGTGTAGTCAATATGGGGCTACGCTGATAACGTCAGCAGCGCAATCAGACGAGGTTCTGACGTCTGTGTTCGTGATTCATCTATTCACTTCATATGATGTGAAGTGGATATATGACTGGCACCTGGCCGTCATGACAGACGATAGTTTGTAAAATGGAGTTATATCTCCCCATAGCATAAAGCCTGGACCAATTGTAGAGACCATATTTTGTCCATGCAGCATGATCCCTCTCTCGGCCTGCC
Source organism: Cepaea nemoralis (assembly GCA_014155875.1). Taxonomy (NCBI): domain Eukaryota; kingdom Metazoa; phylum Mollusca; class Gastropoda; order Stylommatophora; family Helicidae; genus Cepaea; species Cepaea nemoralis. The sequence continues at coordinate 341,146 of JACEFZ010025282.1, forward strand.
TAGTTTACTCCAGAGGAAAGGTAACACTAATACGTCTGGAACAAGGCAAGCTGCAGAAGCTGCCGGATCAGCAAAGCAATGCTTTAACTATCCGCCTATCGGAGCTTCCATCCTAGACCAGTTGCTGGCCAAGGATTAAGGCCTGGTCTGTCCTGCCATGATATTTACTCTTTAGGTTGTATGTCTTCGCACTAGAGAAACGAAAAAGCTAAGAAAAAATTGATAACTGAAGAAGTCTTAAAGTTGATGGCCAAAAGAAAACAAAAGTAAAAATGATAAACAAGAATATAACGAGATATATAAAGAAATAAGAAATAAATGTGTGAAGGCAAAAGAAAGTTGGTTAATCGAGTAGTGCGAGAACATTCAATTTAATTCAATTCAAGATACACAACATATGCACAGACAAATAAGTGAGCTCACATGAAGAAAATTAAGAATAAATACAGGGTGTTTAAAATCAAAAACAGGAAGGATATTATTGGAGGAAGATGCTATAATGAAAAGGTGGAATGAGTATATAAGAGAATTATATGATTTCTAATTGGCACAATTACCAAAGAAAGTAACTCAGAAGGTCCACCAATTCTAAACGAAGAGGTCGCTGACGCTTTCAAACATATGAAGAAAGGAACAACAGCTAGGCCATATGGAATCACAATAGAAGAATTAGAATTAATGGGATATA